>JAWZYT010002765.1:0-45276 GCA_034508575.1 Petrolisthes manimaculis | reverse complement strand
CCTTCCCTCCCTCTGTTCCTCAGGAGTTCCTTCCCTTCTTTCCTCATTTTTCCCTCCGCAGATCATAAGAGTCTGACACTCAGGAGGAGAGAGAGAGAGAGAGAGAGAGAGAGAGAGAGAGAGAGAGAGAGAGAGAGAGAGAGAGAGAGAGAGAGAGAGAGAGAGAGAGAGAGAGAGAGAGAGAGAGAGAGAGAGAGAGTGAGAGCATATTTAAGTTCGTTTAGGGTAATAGCCAGCTGATCCACTGTAATCTTTACAGTTTCTCACAAACAGTCTTATTATTATGAGCCTCTAATTGGTCGTCTTTCATCGTGTTCCTGAGAACTTTTGTTATATTTACTTTTGTTTTGTGTTTCATTTATCACTCTTAAACTCTGATGTCCATGTGTGCTGAATAGAAATTTTATGCTTTAGTAATGAATTTTGTTTTATATTTTCCTTCATTCCATTTTTCAAGTATGCTCACCCTCACATCACCAAACCTTGCCCTTCATCACTCACAGACTCACCCACAGTCAGTCCAAATCTTATCTTCCATCAGCTACAGTAGTGTACTATACTCAGTCCAGACTTACCTTACTTCATAAAACCAAGCATAACACCCAACTTCACACTTTCATGCCTCAAACTCCCACACAACGATAGGCCACAACTACCTAACTTCATCCTGTTTCACACATCCAGCATCAGTCCAAACCTCTCCTACCCTATTCACTTACCCACTATCCACACCACGCCTCACCTACTCATCTCTAACCAATCGACACTAATCAGTACATAACTATTTTTTTTATTGTGTACCACTTACCCCTCCACACAGTACCCTGGCCTTCCTTTGCTACCTACCAAACACCCATCCACCGTCTCATCATCATCCTCTATACTCACGACACAAGCTCTACCTTACTGACTTGTCTGTACTTACTTTTATAGTTCACAGCAGAGCAGGGTTCACTCGTTCACCTGTAGGCTACCCAAGTATATAAGCACATCACAGTCAGTCTCAACAATTCATGCACTTCACTCTTCCTTATCCATCTATCCGTCCATCATCTATCATCTACATTTACCCAGCAAACCCAAAAACACATATATTTACTCATTTCGATTTGCTTTATCCATCTAACCATTCACCATCTGCATCAATCTTACTAACCAACCCTCCACAGAATTCTGTACGTCCCTCCATCCATCCATCCATCCATCCACCTCAACTTGTTTTATACTTATCTAACCAACCACTATTTACATCCACCTCATCAACCTATAATACAATCCCAAATAACCATGAAGACATCTTATTAATTAAGTAATGAGAAACGAAAAGAAATTGTGTTCCATCGCAATTACAGGAAGTCTCACCCACTCAGTAAATATTATGACAGCATACGAACATGACTTCTGAGCTTCTCTCTTACTCTTTTCACATTTAACCTGTTTAATCAGTTACAGCGTCAGAGAGAGAGAGAGAGAGAGAGAGAGAGAGAGGAGAGAGAGAGAGAGAGAGAGAGAGGAGAGAGAGAGAGAGAGAGGAGAGAGAGAGAGAGAGAGAGAGAGAGAATTACGTTATTCTTTCTCCAACAAGTCAGTCTTAATCAGCATTAGAGACCGGATATAAAAGGAGGAGGAGGAGGAGGAAGAAAAATCTGAAGAAAAAAACTCCACATTACCTTCGGGGCTGGGAGCTGTTTTCCTCCCCTGCCGAGCCACGCACTTTATACTCATTTTTCATCATCTTTTTTTCTCTTCCTCCTCCTTCTCTTCTTCCTCCTCCTTCCTCTTTCTTCTTCTTTTTCCTCCTCCTTCCTCTTTCTTCTTCTTTCTCCTCCTTCTTCTCTTTCTTCTTCCTCCTCCTTCCTCTTTCATTTCCTTTTCCAATCCCTCAAGAACTTGTAAGGAGTTTCAGATTGATATTTATTGGAAAGCATGAGTACGTGAGAGAGAGAGAGAGAGGGAGAAAGAAAGAAAGGGAGACAAAATAAGGTCTGAGTGTATGTGTGTTTGTGTGTGTGTGTGTTTCACTTGGTCTTGATCACGTCCTGGACACGTGCTCACCAACTGTTACCCACCCGGAATGAGCTCAGAGCTCTTTAGTGACCGATCTGTGGGTAAGGCTGGAACCTTTTTCCACACACCGGGATAGCGAATACAACTTACAGTAAGGTCTGCTTTTCCTCATCTTTATAATCTCGCGTTACCTGTAAGCCCAGGTCGGGAAACGCACACGTGGCGTCTTGTATCATAGTCTGCGGTTTAATGATTTCTCAGGTGTTTAAATATCTGAGACTGAGTGGTAAAAACGCACCTCTCTCTCTCCCTCTCTCTCTGATAGTCCGTCCAAGTGACAGACAGGAAGGAAAGTGGAAAAGATGAAAATAGACGAGAAAAGTAAAAAATGCCAGTGATGGAAAGATGAGGAAGGGCGAAGGTAAAATGTCAGAAGGAGGAAAGAACCACGTCTTGATTCTCTCTCTCTCTCTCTCTCTCTCTCTCTCTCTCTCTCTCTCTCTCTTCCTCTCTCTCTCTCTCTCTCTCTCTCTCTCTCTCTCCTCTGTAGAAAAACAAAGTGAAAAAGATAAGAGAAGGATATAAACATGAGAAAGAAAGCTTTGATATAGAGATGAAAAAATATACATTGTGTTTTGTTCGGAAAATAATTATGATAACATTTGTGTATAGTATATATGTATATAATTATAAGTATCATGAAAACCCAGAGGGGAAGTACAGTATACTTACAGTACGTCAAAATAACCAGGCGTGCAATAAGTAATACATGCATGCAAGCAGAGAAATAATTATTAACTTACGGAGGAATAGGATGGTTAATTAAAATATGGATGGCAAAGAGCGAAGAGAAATTTGAAGGGAACCAATAATTAAGAGTAAAATTTAGAAAGTGTAAATGTCATATGAAGTGTGTGGTACATTAGGGAGTAGAGGAAATGGGGAATAAGAGAGAAAGAGAGAGAGAGAGAGAGAGAGAGAGAGAGAGAGAGAGAGAGAGAGAGAGAGAGAGAGAGAGAGAGAGAGAGAGAGAGAGGAGGAGAGATGAACAGGAAGAAGAAAGAGAGAAAGGAAAGATGAATCAAAAGAAGAGAGAGAGAGGAAAGATAAACAAAAAGAAGAGAGAGAGAGATAGAGAAAGATAAACCAGAAGAAGAGAGAGGAAAGATAAACAAAAAGAAGAAAGAGAGAGAGAGAAAGAGAGAGAGAAAGGAAAGATAAACAAAAAGAAGAGAGAGAGAGGAAAGATAAACAAAAAGAAGAGAGAGAGGGTTCTACAACATAATACAACAGGCGTACCGTCACTAAAATTCGACAGTTTTGACACCAAGAACAGGATGCAGGCAGGCAAAGCAAGGCAGGCAAGGCAAGGCAAGGTAAGGCAGGCGGGCGGGCGGGCGGACAGGCAGGCAGGCAGGTATAGACAGGCAGCGGAGGCAAAAAAAACTTTACAGAAAGTGCCTGAAACAGACGTGTTCATGCACCGACGTCGCCATTTTAATATTCGATGTCAATACGGCGGTGGTGTGTGTTATCGCGATGGTCGAGGCGCAGGTAAATGAGGAAGATAAAAAGATAACATTTGCTTATTAACTTTGCATGTAATCAGTGAATCTTCATTACGACCGCCACTGGGAGTCCGGGATGTGTTTTACTTCTGCTTCGTCTCCTTCTGCTGCTTCTGTTACTGCTTTTACTCTTGTTGTTGCTGTTTCTGTCTTTTGCTTCTGCTTGTGTCTTTTATGTGACAATCGCTGTTGCTGCTGCTGCTACTATCACTTTGTCTGCTGTCATGCCTGCTATTGATGTTGCTGCTTCTTCTGTGAGCTTCTGGTGTATTTGTGTTAATGTTGGTGTTATTCTTCTAGTCCAGTATTAAGATATCATTACGTTCTTATCTTTATGTTATAAATGCATGAGGGAGTGTTATTACCCACACTCTCATTATGGCTGTGAAACATTAATGTGACTTGCTTATGAGAAAGTGATTAGGTCCGTGAATCAGGTCAGTGGGCGAGTCATGTTATATAGGGTAAATGAACCACCATGATACTGTATATGACTCCTTTGATACTTTTCTATTGAACTCGTGTTAATAATTTAATACTACATGTTGTCTCTTCTACTACAGTCATTGGCAGGAGGGATTGGTGGATAATATAGATCCTTCACCTTTGCTATACTTTCTTCCATACATGTTAATAATTTGAAACTATAGTATAAACTACTCTGTTACTATTGTCAATTCTTCATAATCTTTGTAATTTTTTCTTTTCTTTGCCTCTTTCCTCTGCCTCTATGATTGTCTTTTTTTTTCCAGACCCTCCCCTTTATATCTTCCAACCATTTCCTCATCCCAGCTTCATCTCTGTCCCATATCACCACCCCCTCCCATTCCCTGTTTCACACCCATCCTCTTCCATCCAACAACTACTTCTCTCTCATACCAGCATCCTCCCCATTGCACCCCTCCTAACCATCCTTCCTTCATCTCGCTGACCCCCTGCCTAAAACCTTCATCACTCAGCTCCCTTCCCTCTCTCCGTTCCTCCCACCTCCATGCATCTCACAGCTCCATTCCCATCCCTCCCATCCTATACCCTCATCTCCCAGCTCCCTCCCACCTTGCATGCAGTTCTCCCAATTCCATCAGACTCCTATTGGATTACCAGCCGTCCAGGACACCATCGGCCCAAGGACGTATTTTGAGTGGAGGCAAAAACTATGGCTGAGTCTTGGGATTCGGGCCTCGATGAGTCTCGTTATTGGTCCGGGTCACTTGGGAAGGAGGAGGAAAAGGAGGAAGGGGAAGGGAAGAGGAAGGGGGACGAGGAAGAGAGAAGGAAGAAGGAGAAGGGGAAGTGGAGGAGTGGGGGATATGATAGTCTGGATGTGAAGGGGAGGAGTGGAAAGAAAGGGTGGATGTGAATATAGTTGGGGAAGGTTGGATGTGACGAGGAGAAAGGAAGGGAATCTCTGAAAAATTCCTTGAATTAACTGCAGGTGTACTATTTTAAAATATATATCTTGGCCATTTCAATTAACCATTTCTATTTTGGAACTCATTATTTTTACCTTGTGCTAAAAATAATGCTAATAATTGGTAAAAGAATATCAGACGTTCTACTGAAGTTGTTCATGAGTATTATAATGAGTGGAATGTTGACCTTTACTCCTCTTTCCGTGAAACTCTTATGTTTTCTTTTTCCCCAACAGGTACGTACAGCATATCCCTATGAGTGGCAGGTGAGCAGCTTTATCATCCCTGGCACCCAACACATGTAAGTATTTCTGAAACCGACTCTCTCTCTCTCTCTCTCTCTCTCTCTCTCTCTCTCTCTCTCTCTCTTTCTCTCTCTCTCTCTCTCTCTCTCTCTCTCTCTCTCTCTCTCTGACTGTTTTCACAGCGTGTATGGCACCCGTCCTATATCTCCTTTCATATCCAATAATTACCCTCCCCTGCAGTAGTGATAATTGGACTCCCTCTAGCAAGTATGGGACACCACAAGATGGTCGGCAAAATTTTCCATTTGACTGTGCATCCCTCTGCAGGATTTTATCGTTGTCAGTTGCCAAAGTCCTTGTTCCTACAGTTTATTATTATTGCACCCAAAGATGAATAGGAAAGTAGTTCAAAGTGAACGAGTTTGTTACTGACAATATTTTATAAATATTAAGAAATGTATATCATGATATGGATATATAGAAGGCTGAATGGCGATTGGTATAGTAAAAAAGACCTACCGTAATAATCACATGGGTAATAGTGGGAAATATATTGGAATGGTTGGATTAGTAATAATAAGTTATACAATGAAAGTAGAATTATGACATGAAGAAAGTAAAGGAAAGCGAGATTCATTGGTGAAAGCAAAGCAGGAAGAAATGAGGAGAATAATGGAGTGAAAGGGGAATTAAAGGAGAAAACCCAATAGAGACAAGTATGGGGGAGCAAAGGACAGAGGTTATTAGGAGAGAGAGAGAGAGAGAGAGAGAGAGAGAGAGAGAGAGAGAGAGAGAGAGAGAGGAAAATGAGAGAAGTTAACGCACGAGAAAAGTTTGACAGGGAAAGGTGTAAGATAGAGAGAGACAGTGACAAGGAGACAGAGCGAGGCAGATAGTCAGATACAAACAGAGGACTGTCACACATGCAATACATGCATACACACACACACACACACACACACACATAGATAGACAAGACAGAAAAGTAAGTAGGGAAAGACAGATATACAGAGAAAGAAAAAACAATAACATGCAGAGAAAGAGAAATAATATAAACACACAGAGAGAGAGAGAGAGAGAGAGGGAGAGAGAGAGAGAGAGAGAGAGAGAGAACAGAACAGAACAGAACAGAACAGCAGTTGGCATAATCAGTGAAGGTTGAAAATGAGATAGAAATCATAAAAGAGTATGGAAGGGAGGAACATGAAGAAAGAAAAGTGATTTAAAATGTTGAGGGGATACTCTCTTGACGGAGAAATTGGAGTGCTACTGATTACTCCAAACTATACTACGCAACAGATCCCCTTACAAGTCACATTGAGGTAATTTGTTTCTTGGCACAGTTTGGGGGGACCAGTAATTCTCCAAACAAGATTTTCTCCCTTTAATTAAGAGGCAAAATCGAGCGAGGATGAGAGAGTTGAAAGGATTATAGAACAGGACAAAATCACATACTGAAGCAATTTTTGTAGTGTTGTGACAGCGTTTAGATTTCGCTTTCAATTTTACCTGCAATATAGCCAAATTCTTTATTGTCACGCGTGCTATAGTTTTCTAATATCTTGGTATTCGCTCAACCACATTAATACACACCGACCCACGTGGTTGGTGTGTACACTAAATTGCATACGAATGATTAATTAAGACCTCTGCACTTCTATAGATTTATTTTTCAGTACTCGTGTCATAATATTCTTCTCATTGTGGCAGTATAGGTGTTGCAATGTGTCTGCAACTGGGAATATGGCGTAACGCTAGCAACAATAACTGTGGTAAAGTGTAGACAAAAGAAAATAGATTAGTGTCAGCATGCAGCAACGAGAGTGATAAAGTGTCAGCAGAAGTGAATGTGGCAAAGAATCAGCAGCAATAAGTATGGCCCAGTGTCAGCAGCAGTGAGTGTGGTACTGGAGGCACACCAGGTCTTATCTAAACCCTTAAATTATGTAGCTTCCTTTGTTCTCGTCCCTTTCACACACACACACACACACACACACACACACACACACACACACACACACGAGTATGCTTAGTGTGAGCAACAGTCATATTTCATTGGCACGACAGACTGTTCGTAGTCACACTCAGCAATGGCGATCATGCTTAACGTACACGGTCACTCAGCAAGTACGAATGCAGTTCAACAGGCAAAGATGCATACAATCAATAGACAAATTCAACAAGTGTGATCAGACGCAGCACTAACACATAATATGTTAGTTTGCTTCTTACTCCATTGTATCGCCTATCCAGCCACACCATCTGTTAAGGGTGTGTGTGAGGCAGCTTCCCCATTGACACATCCCTCCCTCACTTTCTCACCAACACAGTTCTATTTTGTCTCTCTTGGTTCTTGCACTCTCATCACACTCTCCCTTTTCCTTCTCTTCCCCTTTACCGATACAATCAGGTCACCACGTGACCCAGCTTCTCTCTCTGTTTCTCTTACCTACTCTCTTTGTCTATTTATATTCCTTTTTCTTCATTCACTTTGCCCATTTTATACTCTCATCTCATATCTACTCTTCCCACACTTTCCCGTTCCTTCTTATCCCTCCCTCTCACCCTCCCCCAACTCTCTCTCTCTCTCTTTCTTTCTTTCTCACCCTAAACCTCAGCGGTAATGGGACTTCTAATGGTACTGTCTAGATAAGCATAACTACCACCATTACCTTGACTTGGCGTACAAAAATAGAAGTGAATGCACATTTCCAAACAGTTTGTGAAGAGACAGGACTTTGGCTTGTGTTGGGAGTTCATTCTTTTCTTTCGTGGATTTTTCTTTCTCTCCTTTTGTGCTGCCGTTCTTTCTGGACATTCAATTTTTGCTGTCTCTTCTTGTTTCTTTATAATTATGATGGCTTACTGTCTTCCTTATTTCTCTGTCGCCAACTGTTTTGTTTATATATATATATATATATATATATATATATATATATATATATATATATATTCTAGTTTTTTTCACATATTTGTAAATAATGTTTCCTGATGGGGGAGGATATATGTTTGAAGATAGTTACACAAGTCTATACGTTTATAGGCGACTAGGTTCTCATCCCATTTGCGTCAGTGTTTTGATAAAAAGTTATATATAGAGGAGGGTGACTTGAGTTGAGTGAGCGAGTGAGTGATTGCGGATGTAAATGTTGTGTACACGCGAGTTGAGAGAGGGATCAGACAAGATGCTATTACACAGTTACACAGAATCTAAAGTAACTATTGTGAATCCTTGGACGTTTAGATAGGTAAAAACAGCAATCAATAGGCTAAAATAATTCATATACAAGAAAGGGTAATACCATAATTATAATGAGATGAAGAGGGAGTAGGGATGGGATAATGAAAATAACATGAGGAAGGTGTAGAGGTGCACAGATAGAAGAGAATTACAAAGCATTGCATAGAATAACAAAAGACTTACCACCAGCAATGTATCTATGGATCCTTGCAAGGTTGTTGTTTTTTATTGTCATTTGAACCACTGGTAGGAGGAAGAGAAGGAAAGGAGGAGGTGGAGAGAAGAGGAAAAGTAAGAGTACGAGGAGGAGGTGGAGGAGGAGGAAGAGGAGGAGGAGGAGGAGAGGAGAGTGGTTGGAAGACTGGAAGAGTTTATAGCCGTTGGTGCGTTATCTGGAATGTTGAGTCAGAGGGAAGGAGAGTGAGAGGAGAGGAGAGGAGAGGAAAGGAGAGGAGAGGAGGGGGCGAGGGGGAATAGCGAGGAACGAAAATGGGAGGAATGGGGAGGGAAGGGGACGAGATAGAACATGGGAGGAGGATAGGAGGTTAGGGAATGGATGGCTTTGAAGGGACGAGACTATATGGAATGGGAGGAGAGAGAGTAACGAAGGTTGGAGAAGAAGGAAGGAAGGGTGGAGAGAAAATGAGAAGCTTTGAGAAAGGAGAGGATGAAAGAAAGCAAGGAAAATGTAGGAGGAGAAGGTTGTGAGAAAAGAAATCCAGGGACAAGACGAAAGAGACAGAAATAACAAAAGGTGAAGCCTGTGGAGAGCTTGATAGGGACAGAGAAAATATGTATGTTCGAATAAGAAAATAGAAGAATATGGAGCCTGGCTTATAAAGGTGAAAATGCATGGGAAGGGAGGGGAGGGGAGAAGAGGAGAGGGTGATCCTGTAAAGAGAGGGATGAAGAGGACACATAGGGTGGGGAAAAATGGGGAGTGCAAAAATTTAGAAGAGATAGATAAGTAAATTATAAAAGAATCGTGGAAGAAGGATAAGTAGAAAAAGAAGAAGAAGAAGAACAGTTTGGAGGGAGAACAGAAGGAATGAGAAACAGAGTACATGCAGTAGAGTGGGGAAAGGAGAGGGGAAAGTAAAATGGTTAGGAGAAATGGGAAGGAAAGTGAAAGAGGAGGGAGAGTGAAGTGGAGGGATGGGAGGAGAGAGAGGTAACGTAGTGGAGGTAGGGAGGTATAGAGAAGGGGGAGGGGAGGAGAGGGAGGTAACGTAGTGGAGGTATAGGGAGGAGGGGGGCCTGGAAATGCTCGCACTCTCCCGATTTTCCAGGTCAACTTGAGACGCTTCCTGATTGCTTCGACTTCCCATCTCATCTCATCCTCTCAAAATCGCTATCCATGCTTTCCCATTCACTCGTTTCACTTTGTCTTCTGATCGATCTCAACACATTCCGGCTGTTTGGGCTCCGGTGAAAAGGGGGGTCTTATCTTGAGCGGCTGAAAATGTGGCAACCCGGTTTTCATTTTCTTGTGCGAATTGGCTCTGGCTGAATGGAGAGGAGACGAAGGAGGGAGAGAGAGAGGGAGGGAAGGAGGGAGAGAGAGAGGGAGGAAGGGAGGGAGCGTGGGAAGGGGTAGCTCAGTTTTCGAAGTGCATATCAGGACAAGTTATCTCTAACGAGGTATTACCCAAAATTGCGCTGTTCGAGCATTCACAGCGACGGTGGAAAGGGGGAAGAGAGTGAGTCCAGCCACCCATCCAGCTACCTAGCCAGTCAGCCTTCCACCCAGCCATCCTTCCAGCCAACCAGCCAGCGGAGCCAAGCAACCAACCTGTAAGACATCCAGCCTGCTAGCATCCCAACTCAACCCACCTGTCAACCAGTTAAAAAGCTACCAATCAGTCCACTAAACAACTATCCATCCCTTCAACCCCTATGTACCCACCCATCCAACCTATCCAACCAACACACTACAATTCCAGCTTCCACTCCTCTCCCCCCTCCCCCCTTCACCCCTTCACCCTTTCCCTCCTTCGCCGAGCCGACACTGAGGGAGTTTTAATGCGTTGTATTGTTAGAACAGCACCAGCCATCCAACCTCCTCTCTCTCTCTCTCTCCCCCCTTTCCTCCCCCCCCCCCCTCCCAACCAGCCAAGCTCCTCTGAACCAAGTTGCCTCCGATATCTTACTTGTTACTTGGGCCGAATTAAGTGCATTACTCTCCGGGAAAACTGCCTTGGTGCGGCCGCTTCGTTAGCATACCCGGCGTCGCTTGGGCCCCGGGAATGACCTGATTTTAAAGCCGTTCCTGTAATTTATCGTCGCGGCCGGATTCTCTCTCTCTCACTGTTGCGGGGAGGAGAACGCGTCGGTTTGTCTTTGGTGCCTATTTTTTGTTTTGCTTTGTGTTCTCTCGTATAGCCGGTGTTAAGGGAGAGAGTAAAGGAGGACCATTGGTGTGTGTGTTGTTGTTGGTGTTGCTACTGATATTTTTGTTTGGCTAAGTGTCTCTAGAGGATGAAAGGAAAGAGGAGTGAGTATATCGTTGTCGTCGTTGTTGTTAGTTGTTGTCGTTGCTGTTTTTTGTTCTGGCACTTTTAATTCTCTAACAGATCCATGGGGGTTGGGGAAGGAGGAATGGAGAGATGTCGTTGTTATTGTTATTCTTGGTTCTTGTTTTGTCGCTTCTATATCGTGTGAGGAGGAAGAGAAGGAAAGGAGAATTGTCGTTGTTTTTGTACCCGATTCTTCATCTTCACTCTATCCCTAGCTCCTCTCTCCTCAGTTCCCCTCCTTCCACGCCCGTGTTTTTCCTTATCCCTCACGTATACTCTTTATTTCCCTTCCAGTCCTCATTCATTCCTTTATTATGAACCTTTTTATCCCACTTTGATTGACCTCTAAGCTCCATCTTCAACCAGGCTTAGTATTTCAGTCTTTCTTCCCATCGACTTCAGCTACTCGTGCGATTTGTAATTCCGTACAAAATCTTAATTCTCCCATTATACATTCATCTCGCTAAGGGGAAAAGAATTAATCATTAACCGTGAATTGGAAGACACTGATTGTTAACCCTAAAACCATGCATCTATATCAGATTACTTCGTTTACTGGCACAGTTTGGAGTAATCGGTAGTCAACATAAAGCAGACATTATCTTACTCCCTTACATGCAGACACTCTATCTTCCACCCCACCCCCCCTCCTCTCTTATTCTTTCTACTTCCAGGCTCTCTAGTCGCTTTCTTTTATTTCCTCAACTGTGTAATGTTCCATATTTATTATCAGAAACGTTTCTATCCGTCTCCTTTTCACAACACAACCATGCATACTAACAAAAATGCAAAATCTCAATACTTATACTCCTCATTTCTCTCTCACACGTATTGCTTTTCTCTAATTGTTGAGTGTCATGCCTCTTTCCCCCAACTGCTCTCTCTCTCTCTCTCTCTCTCTCTCTCTCTCTCTCTCTCTCTCTCTCTCTCTCTTCCGACCCTTAGCGAGAACTCAACAAGGACTTCGCGGAGCCAGGCCGGCCATTCCCTTCGTTTTATTGTCACTCGGCCAGACGATTCCCCAGACCCGCTTTCCGATACTTGGCCTGATTGACTTTAGGAGGACAAAACTGCCATCCAAACTCGGGCCGCTAAAACGTACGTCCCCACGCCCCCCTCGCTCGCTCTGCCGTACTGTACGTCTCTGACCCCTTCCCAGTCCACTCCACCCCACCCCCTGTATATGTAAGCTGTAGGGATCGCCGTGCCTATCAATAAGTTATGTAGGAGAGGTAGAGAAACGCCGTACCTTTGTTACTGGTACGGCAGAGGAGTTGGAAAAGGTATAGGGGGCGCCGTACTTAAGATGTAGAAGAGGCAATTAAAGGGAGTGCCGTACTTTGTCCCTATATAGCTGGTATGTTATAAAGAGAGCGGGTGCCGTGCCTATCAATACAGTAAGCTACGTAGGTGAAGCAGAGAAGTACCTTACTGTACCTTTGTCCTATATAGTAAAACAAAAGAAATGGGAAGTGGGAAGGAGCGTCGTGTCCTTAAGGTGGTAATTGTTTTGTGGTACATACATTGGAGTGCCTTGAGTCCTCCGAAGTATGCTAGGAAACAGGGACCAGAAGAGCAAAAATAATGGTGTTCTGTTGCTTGGAATAGTTTGGAGGATTCAGTTGCTCCAAAATTACCAACACAAAACTTCCCTCTTAACTCTTTACCTCTATACCTGGTAAGCTGAAGATGAGGGGCGGTGAAGGTGGCCACGTGCCTCTGTTAAACGCACCATATGTTTGTTTCGAACGGTTTGTAAGCTTGGATGCTACTGAATTCACCTAGCTGCGTAACGAGCCACACTCACTCAGTATACATGTTTTTTTGTGGCACAGTGCCGAGACATCAGTTGCCTCCAATTCCCCTGCAATGTCATATCCACACTAAGCTGAACAGAGAAGTAGAGAAGGCCCTGCCTTGCCTTTGCCTGCCTTCCTGCCTGCCACCCTACCTGCCTGCCTGCCTGCCTGCCTACCTACCTACCTACCTACTTACCTGCCTGTTTGCCTATATGTCTCTATGTTAGCTGCCTACCTACCTGCCTGCCTGTCTGTCTGCCTGCCTGTCTACCTATACTTACCTACCTGTCTGCCTGCCTGCCTGCCTGCCTGCCTGCCTGCCTGCCTGCCTGCCTGCCTGCCTGCCTGCCTGCCTGCCTGCCTGCCTACCTACCTACCTACCTACCTACCTACCTACCTACCTACCTACCTACCTACCTACCTACCTACCTACCTACCTACCTGCCCGTCCGTCCAAGTGAGTGTGATGGAATGAGTGTAAAATTATCTTCCACTCAGTTGTCTCCCTTTCCCGATCTCGATTTTCATTTCTGGCCTCCGAGTTTTAGGGTGAAAGGCGTAGCGTGTATTTTGTTTGGTGATGTGTGTCAATAAGGGTTACTGGAGGAAATACCAAACACCACCACCTGGTTCATGGTGTTACAGGTTCTTTCAATGTAAAGTGTTATACTCGTGAAGTTGTTTGCTTTCCTCTGTTTTGTTTTATCTTTCATTTCTCTCTGGTTTATTTCATCTGTTTCAATTTTTATCCATGTTTTTCTGTTTTTATAAGTGTGTCCTTCTGTTCCGAGTGAGTTGGAAGGCTACTACTTCTTCCAAATAATGTAAAGAAACAAACAACTACTTTAGCATATGAGGAGGGAAATTATAGTTTCTAGTTAAATGTATATAAAGGAATAGCCGCCCCCCCAAATCACCAGAACAGATAACCCCTACATCAGACATTATATTTTAACTAATTACAAGCCGTTTCCTCCACGAGTGATAAAACTTTATGAATACCATCAGAGCTTAGTTTGCAAGATAAGTTTAAGTGTTCTTTCTTATTAGTGGGAAAGGTAGATGCAAAGACACGATGTCAATTGTAAGTGATTGTTATATTTTGTATATAATAATATGCAGGTCATTCACAACGTTACGTGAGTAGGAATATTCTAGTCTGTAGGATTAGACTTTGTAGACCCCGTATAGTTCCTGGACAATTTAAGGATTTCGGTGGAGCAAAGTCGTAAATTTGTAGATGTTGGTGTTACATGAGTGGTTAGCGTTACTGACTGCATGTGAGGCTGTCGGTCCGCACTGTATCGTACACGTGAAACTGACCTGTGTCCACTCAGTAAACCCGTATGAGGCTGATCGATCAAATGAATATCTTGAGTAATACCCGAAGAAGGTAAGATTGATATGTGTATGATATAGAGGCCTTGTATCACAGGATAGTGGGTCGCTACACTATATAACATTATAACCCACCACAGGTATATAGGCATCTGTGGCGTATAGATAAAGAACTGAGGCACTGCGCCGTTGTAGGATGTACTTCCCATATTGTATTTCCCTGTTAATCAGAAACTCCACATACACACACACACACACACACACACAGAGAGAGAGAGAGAGAGAGAGAGAGAGAGAGAGAGAGAGAGAACGAACCCTTGAGGAGGCGCAAAGTGGCAAAGTTTACATTATCCTTCCATCCCTTGCTATTACTACTACCACCTCTCTCTCTCTCTCTCTCTCTCTCTCTCTCTCTCTCTCTCTCTGTATGTTTGCCTATTAATTATTTTTGTGTCTTCATTCGAGTCGTGTACTTTACTTCTTTCATTGTTTTCTTTTTTATCATTCGTTCCTTATGCCTCCTTCTACGCAAACTTTTGTTTTTATTTTCTTAGTCCAAAACATAACATGGTCTGAGTCATTGTTCTGGTTCTACTTTGATATTTTCTTCATCCAAATCAGCATATTATTCTTCCTATCATCATCCCCTCTACGCCTTCCACTTCTTCTCTTCTCTTCTCTTCTCTTCTCTCGAGTCCCTTATTATTACCCTTGTTCGTAACCCTCTTCCTTCCCTCTCTCCTCTTCTCCTTCTCAATTACTCCTCCGTCTTCTTCAAGTGTTCTCCATTTCCTCCTTTGTTTCGCATGCATCTCCCTCATTTCATCCTTATCCTCTTCTCACCTCCCGTAATTCTACTCTCCTTTGCTCCTAAAATCCTTCCCCTCATTTCTGCTACCAGTCTGCCTCTCCATCCTCTGCCGTTCCTAGCTTGTATTATCGCTCTCAGGCTCGTCACATGGGATTTGGAGACACAGTATAAGCGGTTCGCTCTGATTGATACGACCCATAGCGATATGTTCGTAGGTATACATTGCCAACATTTCGTAAAACACCTTCAGACTGACCTTAACGCAGTACTATAACCGTCTGATTTGTACTACTCAGGCTTGTCACTCAGCATTCCTGGATCTGACCGGATCCCAATGTCTGACACTATATACCGATTATAATTATCATAATATTTTCTACTCAGATCTCATAAATAATATATAGCACTATGGGACTGAACTACAATACCGACAAAAGGCAGTAAAACCTATACGTGTGCATCAGCTGTGCTTAATTATTAATAGTGGTGTGTCAAGCATCCAGACGCTGTTATTTACACCTTCACATCACACCTTATCTTAGATGTAGTCTGTTGGGCCATGATTTCTAGACAAACCGATGAACGATTGGTATATATTTTCTTACCTTAGTCAGGAACTCAATGTTTTTGCTTCAGCTTGTTGTTTGAGGGTTTGTTTAATGTTCCATATCCGACCACAGTTATTCCTCCGTATAGAGTTTTTCAGAATTTGTAAAATCCCTTCACGTGACATATGTATAGGTACAATAGGTACAGTACGTGCAACAATTCTGTAAGTCCTTAGAATGAAACAGCCTTGAAAATAATAATGAAGAGCTATACCTTTCACTACTCTAATATTGTTTCCTAAGATTCATTTATATGGTTAAGTTTATTCATCTTCTGTCCTTCATCTTCTATTTTCCATCACCACCTCACTCCTTCTTCCAACCTCTTCTCTCATCTTCACATCTCCCACCCTACTTCATACACCCCTCCATTTCCCTCCCTCCCTCCATCCTACTCCTTCTCCCTTTCCATCCATCCATCCCTCCCTCCTTCTCCTTCTCCCTCTCCCTTTCCACCCCTCCCTCTTCTATACCCCACCCCCACCTCTCGTCTTCCCCCCACCCCTTGCCAGGCACGAGAGGACTGCCAAACCACCTTCTGCCAGTTATTGTGAGGCGCTGCTTCTCCTGCTCCTTCTCTCAGCCACTTAAGCCAGGTGGCAGCGATGGCCAGTGTATGCAAATTGCTGGTGATGGTCCGCACCTTCATTATCCCTATTGTCAGCCCTGTGTCCTATAGGAGTAGAAGGGAGGGGGAGTGGTGGGTGTGAAGGGGTGGAAGAATAGTATAGGGAATGGGGTATAAAAGGGAATTAAGAGGGAAGAGGTGAAGGGATTTATAGAGGGGAGAGAGAGGGGGTGAAGGGATGTGAGGGGTAGAGGGAGGGGAGATGGGATGTGAAGGGTGATGAGATTTGAGGGGGGGGAAATGGGAGAGAGACACGACGTGGAGTAGAAAAAGTGAGGATAGGATGGAATAGAGGGAAGGAAGGGAAGGAGTGCAAAGAGAAAAATAGTAGGGAATGATGGAGCGTAAATGAGAGGTAGAATGGAGTACGCGATGGAGATATAAGGGGGGAAGGGGACTATAGGGGAACAAAATAATGAGTGGGTGTAGAGGGGTGGAAGAGGGAGAAGTGCAAGAGAAACAGAAGGGAGAGGAGTTGGGAATGTTGAGGCGTAAGTTAGGGAAAGAGAAGTATGAGGTGGAGGAGCTAAAAGAATGAGGAATTAACAGGGGAAAATGGAGGGGAAGAGTAAGAGAGTTGAGAGAGAGTATGGAAAGATGTATGAGAGTAGAAAACAGGAAGGGAGTCAAGAGTAGATGTGTGGATGAGAAAGCAAGTAAAGAGATCAGAGTAATTGGAAGAGTAGAAGGAGGAGGAAACAAGAATGGAGAATGGTAGGAAATAAAGGTAGTAAGAAGAGGACGAAAGAGGGAACAAGGAGAATGGTAGGAGTATGGGAATGGTGGAAAGAATATATGTGGAAAGAGGGAGAAGGTAGGAGGAGGAGAAGTAGGTGGAAAAACAGACGTACAAAAGCGGAGAGAATAATAAGTAGATAAGAATGTGAGGAAAAGGGAAGAGAAAAAAAATAGCAGACAAGAAGGAAAATAAATGTAAAGAGGCAGAGTTCAGAAAGTATGAAAAGGAAAAAAGGCAATAGTAAAGAAAAGAAAATGAGAAGAAGAAAAAAAAGATAGGAGGCAGACTGTCTTGGTCTTCCTTTACTTATTATTGACGTCTGAAGAAAATTATTTGGATGATGAGGAAAATGTTCACGTTATTAAGTCCTTATATAATCTGTCTACAAAATGTTAGGCATCCATTGGTATATGCATAATATTATTGTATAGCTCTATGGTATCTTGAGTATTTTTGTGTAAGTATGCATGTTTGTGTATTATTTTGTTGATTAATGCTTTTAAGTGAGTGACTATGGTGTTTGCTCATGTGTGTGTGTATGTGTGTGATTTGTATTGTTATATGTTTATGTGTTTTGAGTGTTGGATGTGTCCGTGGGCGTCTGTGTATGCGTGTGTATTGTACATGTGTGTATGTTCTTGTATGTGTGTTTGTGGCTGCAGTATCGTTAAGCCGTAGCAGTAGTAGTAGTACTAGTAGTGGTGGTAGTGGTGTTCATAACGTGGCCGCCGAGGGAGTGTTTTAGGAGCGTGACTGCCACCCGAGTCTTGGTGGTTGGTACAAGGGGACAAACAACCCGGCAGCACCACACGTCACGGCTCAACCCTTATACTTCCTTCCTTCCTTCCCTCTAGCGCAAATTCCTTCATTCCGACCATGCTTGGCCAACGGCGAGTCCAGCGGCTGGGGGAACAACATTCCACCTGCCACTTGCTGCTAGCGACCGAAGGGACCAGACCAGACCCACGGTGTTAATAACCTTCAAGATTGCTGCCTAGATGGCCCAGTTGTCGTCCAGTCGTCCAGTAATTACGCGCGTCCGCCCCACTGGACGCTGGCCGGCCGAGGGCAGCCGCCTGGAAAGGACTGGAAGGGACGCACTATCGCCAACCTGTCTTGGCTATGCTTACTGAGCACAGCGCCCGCCTGCTCCCCTTACAAACCCTATACTCCTCAGCCTCACTCAACCCCTGCGTGTATGTTCTCTTGTCCTTCTGCCCTCCCTTACCAGTGTTTCTCGGTTGCCTATCTTATCTTGACCCCTTTTCTACATTCTGTCTCACCAGCTCATCCATTTCATCTCTTCCGCCTATTTTACTGACACTCTTGTCCTCTCCTCCTACACTTCCTCCCCGGCCTCACTCACCTACAGCATGTATGTTGCCTTGTCTTCCTCCTGCCCTCCCTTAACAGTGTGTCTCGATTTTCTCACCTTTCTTAACTCCTTTGCTTCATCTTCCACCATTTATTTGTTCTTTGTTTGTGTCTAACTTATCAATATTCTAGTCATTTTTCCCTATAGTCTTTGCATCTATTACCTCCTACAGTTTCTTTATTTTTTCCTGCTCCCTTTCTCTTTAGTATTGTATATATGACTAGTGATGCTTATACACTATATATAATGTCAAGGGTTCAGTTCTCTGGTGTTTCATATTTCCATAAACTATGTAAAAAATGTCTGGTCATCGATCATTATAGTGAGTGGGAAGCGATCAAAGGCTTGAATTCTGACTGACGACCTCATAACTCTAAAATCCACCCTTGTATTTTCTCTACTTTAGATAATCGTAATTCTTCTTCCATATTAAATTACTATTTCTTATTCTTCCCATCCCTAATAAAACAGAAGTCTTCATTCCATTTCTAATCTCATTTATTCTACTTCATTGATACATTTAAGCATTTGTCTCATCCCCCCCTCCCCCCCTCTCTCTCTTTCTGTTACTCTTTTCTTGTTCATTATTCCTTGCTTTGTCACTTGCTATCATCTTATCTGCATGTGTGACCTCCTTTGCCATTCTTCCGGGGTCGTGTCATATTCGCCACACTCTCTCCTCTACATAGCTTTTCCCTGCATGTCTCTTCTTTCAAGCTGACTCTACTTTGCTAAATAATGCATCAACTCATTTTTATTCACTCTATGTTTTTGTGTCTTCTTATATAACTCTTTGACAATTGTTTATTTTTTTCTGTCTGCCTTTATCTGTCAGCTGTTTTTTTAATCTGTCTGTCTGCCTTTTTTTTCTGTCTGTTTGAGGTTTTTCTTTTTCTGTTTTTTTTTAGTCTTTCTGCCTTTATCTGCCTGTCTGCCTTTTTTCTGTTTGTCTGCCTTTTTCTGTCTGCTTGAGGTTTTTATTTTTCTGTCTTTTCGAGTCTGTTTATCTGTCTTCTCTTCCAGGTTTCCTTCTCGTCTCTCTTCCTCCATAAATCCTGCCCCCCGTTTCCATCATTGCCCCGACCCGTCCCACTTCCTCCTAACCTTTCAGCGTTCCACCCACCATCCATCTCTCAATGCAAATACCTTCCCTTTTCCACCTCACTATTCTCTCTCTCTCTCTCTCTCTCTCTCTCTCTCTCTCTCTCTCTCTCTCTCTCTCTCTCTCTCTCTCATAGATATTTTAGCGATGCATGAGCAGAGAGACTGATAAGAGAGAAATATTCGGGGTAGGTAGACAGACATAGGGATAAGTGATACAGACATACAAACACACAGACAGACAGACAAAGAATATATAAAGTACACAGACAACAACAACAACAACAGACAGATATAAAAGGAGAACAAATACACAGACAGGTAACAAAAACAGATACACAGGTGATTACTAAAACACACACAGACAGACAAACAAGCAAACAAACATGCAGACACACACACACACACAAACACACACACACACACAAACCCAGACAAGGTGATATTGAGAAAACAGTGAGACAGGCAGAGAAAGTGGAGGGAAGGGAAGTTGTGTGTGTGTGTGTTTCCGTGTGTGTGTGTGTGTGTTTCCGTGTGTGTGTGTGTGTTTCCGTGTGTGTGTGTGTATGTATGTGTGTGTGTGTGTGTGTGAGTGTGTGTGTGGCAAGGGCAGCCGAGCGAGTATTTACACCCATAGCCCCTCGCTCCACTCCCTCTCTCCTGCACCAGATATTTCGGCCATCTGAGAGAAGGAGGGAGGCTGCATTGAGGGTCGTTGCTGGCTGAGATGGGAGGACCTGGCCACAGTATATGGGATGTGTCTGGTCGCACGGGAGGAGGAGGAGATGGAGGAGTAGGAGGAGTAGGAGGAATAGGAGGAGGAGAAGGAGGAGAACAAGGCAGAAGAGGAGGATAACGAGGAAAAGGATAATTATTTACTAATAATGGATTAGGATTTCTTACAGCGGAAACTAACCAAAATAAAGAGACTTCGTGTAGTACTAGATAACTAAGATGGATTTTAATAATAATGCATGACAAGGAATGTGCAGTAATCTATAATATCTAACGTAGTGATGAAAAAGACACCATTGGCTACAGCAAGCAGATTAAGTGGTACTCCAGGGTTTCATTTTTGGGTTCCATAGAAAGTATGAACTTTGGAAAAACTGAGTAAATAGAGTTTGAATAAATAAATACACATAAACTTACGATTCTATTTATTGTAAGGAGAAGATCAGCTACAGGAGTATAACTATCAGCTTTGTAAGAACACGTATATCTGGGGGGTTTTTCTTAGTTTAATTTATCTTAATCTATTTCCCTTTTTACTTTACAATTTTCTATTCCCAAAAATGCTTGTTACAATTTCAATGGTTGATGGGAAATATTGCCTTTACAACGGCACCTTATATCTTAATCTTTATTTTGCACCTCATACACCAATATATATATTTGTTTTTATCTTGATCTTGTGGGTTTTTGCTATTATTTCTGCTAGAGAAATAATGCTCTTTCAGTCGGGCCCTTCTATATAATTTGAGACCGACTAAATATGGCGACTATTTCCCCTTTTTTTTTTTTCTTTTTTTTTTTTTACAATTTTCTATTTCCAAAAGTGCCTGTTACAATTTCAATGGTGCACGTTTCATAATAACATCTTAAAGTACAGACGTACGATGTATCAGTAATTATCGCGGGGAAGATTTTACAAAATACATCTAACTCGGCCAACACTCCGTTCGCCAACTTCCATATTAAATCCGCTGGCGTTATTGATCGCCAGCGGATTTAACAGGGGAACAGTGTTGGCCGAGTTAGATGTATTTTGTAAAATCTTCCCCGCGATAATTACTGATACATCGTACGTCTGTACTTTAATGGGAAATATTGACTTTACAACGGCACCTTATAAACTTATATAATTTTTATTATAGTCTTTGTAATCCCCTTCCTTCCCCTTCCTCTCATCCTCATCTTCCTTGGGCAATCTCAGTGGTGTGAGAGGAAGTCCGTCTTGCAAGGAGCTTCAAGTAAAAGGTAAGGTGGTATTCTCAGTTCTGATCACCGTATTCACCATCTCTTTAAAAACCCTTTCTCCTCTTATGATGATGGTGGGGGGGGGGGAGAGAGGAGGAGGAGGAGGAAGACGAAGTAAGGAAGCTAAGTTGAAGATAAGAATAAAAACAGATAAAGTGAAGAAAATGAAGAAAACGATAAACAAGAGAGAGAGAGAAAAAAACTAATGGATAAAAAGAAATTAATGCTTCTCAGAGAGGGTGATTGGCCGAGATATAGTAATACATTGGTTTGCTGTACCATAATACACTGACAGTCTATATAATTATACGAGATGGAACTATTTATTGATTATTTATCATATATTACTGGATAGATAGATAGATAGATAATCATGAACAGACTATCAGCGACACCGGAGGAGAAAAGTGATAATCAAGAGAAAACAGGAGATGAAGATAGAGAAGGCGAGTGAAAAGAAAGGAAGCTTTAGGAAGCAAAGAAGGAAGCAAAGAAGAAAGCAAAGAAGGAAGGAAGGAAGGAAGGAATGGAGAAGCGACACAACGCAACACACACTTCAGGCTGAAAAATGACCGGCGACAAGAATGACAAATGATCTGAAGAAGCTCCGGAAAGATCAAGAGGAGAATGAAGAAAGAACAAGGTGTGCTGCGTGTGTGTGTGTGTGTGTGTGTGTGTGTGTGTGTGTGTGTGTGTGTGTAATGATAAAGAATATGATCCAGGAACAAGGAAGAAGCTTGAGTTTTCCATGGAAGGAATACTAAGAAGAGGAAAAGGAAGGTATAATTGATTAGCCTCTAACACACCCATGCCTGCCTGCCTTTCTGTCTACCTACCTGCCTGACTACCTCTCTGCCTGTCTACATCTGTGCCTGTCTACCTCTCTGCCTGCCACTCTTTTCATCCTTACTATCCTTCTACTTCCTTCTTACGTCGTGTTGCTCCTCTATAATTATCACCTCCTCCCAGCTCGTCCTATACAGGATTTTACAGGCTTGGGTGATCTTGTTTCTCCCACTTTCGTTCAATCGTTTCAATCTGCCAGGTTTTATATTGGTCTGCCTTATAAACAGGGATCATAAGAGAAGGAATAAAGTGGATGATTCCCTTTGAGATGAGTGCTGGTGGGTGCTCTGAGAGGGTCACCTTAATCTGGTCCTCTGAGCTGGTCTGGAATGTTATCAGGCTATGGGATAAGCTCTCCACTGGACCATTTTTATACCTGACACACACACGCATACATAGTGTACAAAGGCAATACAAACATACCCATGCATTAACGTAAACCAAGAAAAGGTCTTGCATCAGAGGTCTTTTAAAGAAATATTCCAAATTGTAGTTTTACAGATACTATGCAACAGCTAGAAATATTCATAATATATTGAGGTTGTTTCATTAGATGATACTGCAGAATATTAAGTTGCTCCGTTTATTGAGCCGTAAGATAACTTTTTCGTAAAAGAATACACCATTCACACACACACACACATACACACACACACACACAAACACACACACACGACTTGCTCCCTGTAATCGAGCAGCAGGAAGATGAATTCATAGCGTGGGTTCAAATCTTAACCCCGTCAGTGGAAAATACTTGTCTTCCAAATGACCGAACAAGAAGGATAGCGAAGGACCTTGTCTAGACGTATATGATGACGCCTCAGTTCTCTTTCCTCCTCCATACCATCAGAAGGGAAAAATAAAAATACTAAGTGCAGAGGCCTCACATTTACTTGTAATATGGCCTTGAGGCTTTGAGTGGCTTATCCCCTTCATGGCAATTGGTAGTAATGACAGGGTATAGCCTCTGATCAGGGGACGCGTGTGGTTCGTCCTCAGACATGATATTTATCGAAAGGAAAAGAGAGAGAGAGAGAGAGATAGATAGATAGAGAGAGAGAGAGAGAGAGAGAGAGAGAGAGAGAGAGAGAGACTTAGAAGGTAAAGAAAGTGAGTGAGTGAGTGATGGGTATAGGATGGATGTCAGAGGAAGATAGTAGGTGTAGGGTATATATTTATAGGATGTACTGTACACGGCAGGTCAAATCTACACACCAAGGGATGGGTCTACCTGCTTGTGTGTGTGTGTGTGTGTGTGTGTGTGTGTGTGTCCGGAAATGTTGATGTAGTTGGAGTGTGAGTGCATACATAGACAAGAGGTGAGGTGTGTACTCGAGTTGGTGTAAGAGAGAAGAGATAGCGTACGTGTGAGGGAGGTGGAAACTGAAGGGTGGGGTTGGGTGAGGGTACAGTCCTGGATAAAAGTTCTGTTACACCTGCCCATCACTAAACTCGAATATTGATACTATAAATTGATTTTGGATTTGTGAGAACCTTTATTTACAGTTTCATGCATCTGTATATGTATATGAAATAATTGTTGTACCCAGTCTAACTTCCTCTCACATATATGTATATTGAGTCATTCTAGTTATGAGTTTATGAAGAGTATTATAGGTGGTGGTGAGATAACACTTGTGGCAGCGACTGTACAAGTTCGATACAACTACAACAACCCCTTGATCAAGAGGGTGACAGTGAAGGACACGAGCCTGGCACCCAGATAGTGTCGCTACTACACGCTACCACTCATTTCTGACCTCTGGCTGACCACTCCCTACCTCACTTGACACCCACTCTCTCTTGACGCCCTCCCTCTCTTGACGCCCTCCCTCTCTTGACGCCCTCCCTCTCTTGACACCCACCTTCTCTTGACACCCACCCTCTCTTGACACCCACCTTCTCTTGACACCCACCCTCTCTTGACACCCACCCTCTCTTGACACTCACCCTCTCTTGACACCCACTCTCTCTGCTTGCCTTCCCACTCGTTCTTTCTGACACACACTCACACTGACTTTACTCTAACCTTACTTCATCTAACTAAACTTAACTTGCCGTTCTTTAACTGAGTTTATTTTTATCTTACTTTTACTGACCATGCATACTCTAATTTGCCGTTCTCTTACTTACACTGTACGATCACTCTATATATATCGCCATCACAAATATTACATCACCTTCTTTCTTACTCTCACTCATGGTCGAAGTTACTTGCCTTTCTTTCACATACCTTACTATCACTCTTAATTGCTGTCACACGTGCCATCCCTTAATTCGATAACACATTTTGGAGGGACAAATTATTTCCAATTCATTTGGAACTTACCCTGTCTGGGAAGAACATTAGAACTTTTGAACAGCTTCCAACCATTGTAACGGACTTTGACTCGTGTTCTTGTTCTTGGCTCGAATCTGTTCTGGTCACTGCATGGGAAAACATTCTTCTCGTGCATATCTGTATAGGTTGGCCGTCATGTATAGTTATTTTTCCATTTCACATCTTAGATTTCTCAGCGAAGGTAATGTAAACAATGATGAATTATGCCTAACATATACAAAGTACTGTACGTACACAGAAACCTCTTCTAAGCAAGTCATTAACGTCTGAAACTGCCTATAAGGAATCTTCTGTAATATCGCTAAGCTAATTATCTGAAAAATATATTGACTGCATTACTCAATACAATTCTTAAAGTTAAAGAATTTGTTATTTTTTCTCAGAACTGTGCGATTATATTTATTCTCTCTCTCTCTCTCTCTCTCTCTCTCTCTCTCTCTCTCTCTCTCTCTCTCTCTCTCTCTCTCTCTCTCTCTCCTCTCTCTCTCTCTCTCTCTCTCTCTCTCTCTCTCTCTCTCTCTCTCTCTCTCTCTCTCTCTCTCTCTCTCTCTCTCTCTCTCTCTCTCTCTCTCTCTCTCTCTCTCTCTCTCTCTCTCTCTCTCTCTCTCTCTCTCTCTCTCTCTCTCTCTCTCTCTCTCTCTCTCTCTCTCTCTCGTCTCTCTCTCTTTCCACTTGAGGGAATTCTATCACTCCCTCACCCTCCACACTTGTCGGGATTCAAAATTTACGCAGATCTCTCCTCCCCCATGTCCGTTCCCCCTAAAAAGAGAAAAGAAAAAGAAAAAAAAAGAAAGAGAAGGGAAAAGGGGACGAGCTATCTCTACATATCCCGACAGACAGACAGACAGACAGACAGACAGACAGACAGGGTGGGAAACCGGACCATAGTAAATGTCCTTCCGATATTTTGACCAGAGCTGTTCACTTTTTTTCTTTTGACTTGTTCATTTTTATCTTCAAATTTCGATCTCTGGTACAGTATATCATTTTAGTTTTTATTCTTTTGTAGACAAATATTTATTATATGTGTTGTAGAGTACGTGTGCGTATCCATTTCTATGTGTGTGTGTGCGTTCGTTATCAATCCCTTCCTCGCTGTCTCACGAATTTTATATAGATAGTAATGTGTGTGTGTTTATATGTGTGTATCTGTATACCTATTTGTGTGTGTGTGTGTGTGTGTGTGTGTGTGTGTGTGTGTGTGTGTGTGTGTGTGTGTGTGTGTGTGTGTGTGTGTGTGTGTGTGTGTGTATGTTAATTATCTTTCCCGTCCTAACTGTCTCACGAATTTTATGTAGATAGTAATATATACATGTGTGTTGATATGTGTGTGTGTCTGTATAACTGTTTATCTGTGTAGGCTTTCATGGTTCGTCTTCAATGGCAGTGGGAATGTTGCCTTGTTTGATTGATGGGTCAAATTGAAAGTTTATATTTTTTTATTAACTTTTCTTGTTGCAGCGGTCAGTTGTTGCAGGTTTTCTGTGACATAGATATGTCTTTTTTTTTGTACTTTTTTATGTATTCTTTATCTCTTGATTGGTGGACAAGTTTGGGAAATTTTGTAGCTGTTGTTGTTGAAGTTATTAATTACTATTTTATACTATGGATTCTAACGTTGATTATTCCCTGCAGTAGACAAACAAAATTTTAAAGTATTTTTTATTAAAGTCACTTCGATCCTGATTGAATTACTCTCTCTATCTCTCTCAATTGACTGATCTTAACTATTAATTTATAGTCATTCGTATTTGTTGTTGACATCACAAATTCATCATCATCATCATCATTAAAATCCTTCAAATATTAATTGATTACAGGTACCTTTGTCTCCAAAATTTTCGAGACACTACCTGCTCGACTCTAAACCTGCTCGACTCTAACAGGTATATAGTGTCTCGAAATTTTGGGAGGGAACTGTACCTTTGTCTGTATTAGGCTACTCTTGAATGATGTTTATCTGTCTACGTATTTAGTTGTATATGCATTTTTTCCCATTAGCCATATACATCATTATATTTTACGGATTGATCTTTTTTATTCGTTGTCCTCTATTATTTTTATCTATCCCACTTCTATTGATGTTTACCTATATATATACTTCTTGGTCCTTTTCATTCTTCCCTTATTATTACTCTTTAATTGTAGTTCCATTTATTGTTGTTAACCCCTGCATAATATTATCTTCTTATTCCATCTCATTCGTCCCTTTCTATTATACTCCTATAGTCCCAATTGTTGTTGATATATATACTCCCTATTTCTTGGCCCTTTCTATTTGTCGGTTCCTATTACTGTGGACGTGGCCATTGTTCGGTGTTGCTCATTAAGTTGTCCCTGGCCATGTCTCAGACGTATCCTTTCCTAGGTCTTCCCTATTACACCTGTGCCTCGCCGTCTCTCGTGGTCAATTAGAAGGTCTGGTGTTGTTGTGTGGATTAACTCAAGACATGGTCAACAACATCTCTAGCTTGATGCTCTCTCTCTCTCTCTCTCTGTTGCCTTATACCTCACCTATTTCCCTCCTTCTCTCTCCCTCCTTCCTTCCTTCCCTCCTTAATTCCTTATCTCCCTCCCTCCTTAATTCCTTCTTTCCCTCCCTCCTTTCTTCCCTCTCTCTCTCTAACTCCCTCCCTCCTTTCTTCCCTCACTCCCTCCTTTCTTCCCTCCCTCATTCCTCTCCTTTCCTCCCTTCCTGACTCCCTTGCTTACTTGCTCTTCTCCCTTCGTTCCCTTGTATTACCCTTCCTTCTTCCTTCCCTCCCTCCCTCCGCTGCTTGCCCTTCTCCCTTTGTCTCCTTGTTTTACCTCACCCTTTTCCCTTTCTCCAGCCCTCCTTCGACTACCTGCATTTCTTCGTCAACTTCTCTCTCTCTCTCTCTCTCTCTCTCTCTCTCTCTCTCTCTCTCTCTCTCTCTTTCTCATCATCATCTGAACCTTATTCATTCATTTGGCTTCTCTGACCTTCCACCCTCACCTCTTTCCTCTTACCCTTCCTTCTTCTTACATCTCTTTCCTCTCCCCATCCATGCTCCTTATTAATCTGGGCCCCTCTTGCACCTCCTTCATTTTGACTTGCCCCTTCCTTCCTTTCTTCCTTCCTCCTCCTTCATCTGTTTCACTAATTCTCTTTCACTTGCTTCCATCCTTTCTCATTCGTCTTCTCTCCTCCTCCACCCGTGCATCTTCCTTTCTCCTATTCTAACACATCCACCTTTTTTTCTTTCCTCTTTTTATTCCCTTTAGTGCCTGTCCTCTACTTTCATGCCAAAAAGTCTCTCCACTCTTTCCATTAACATTATATCATTCCATCTTCTCATTTTCTTGTTCTCTGTAATTCCTAATGTATGCATCTGAAAGCAGGAGTGATTTCGTAAACATGATGTGTAGCCTACATAGTCGAGGCAGTAATGTATTTAGGAACAGTTTTAGGATTATAGATATCAGTATTGCTTGTCATGCGAGAGCCATATAATAAGTTTAGATAACATTGTGTATAAATGACTTTGTGTTTATATTGATAATTGTAAATTGTAATAATGAAGGTAGTTGCAAATGACAAAGGGAACAAATAACTGAATATTTCCTCTTTTTATGAACCACTGTCAGCATCTCCATCTGCAGTATTTTCATATAAGGATTTGTTTTTTTCTTTTTGCAACGATGTTATGTAGTCGTGTGAGTGGTGTGGTGTGGTGTGGTGTGTGGAGGCCAGGTGAGGGAAGAAGCACAAGGGCCAGTGATTGTGTCCAGTATATGTGGCCCCTTGGAAGTACGACTGGTATGGCCAAGTTAGGACAGGTGAGGAGGAGGTGAGGGGGCGGGTGTGGTGAGGTGAGACCATGGGGAGCGAGAGCGAGAACCGGCCACGTGCCACCCGACAGCTGGAGCATGTGCGTCAATCACTGCTCCACAGGTCGCACCACCACTAGAACGGCAGCTGTAACACCCCATCAGTATGTCCCCCTACGAGGAGGGAGTAGTAGTAGACAGCTGATACCTTCTTCACTACTAGGAAACAAGTTATAACAATGTGTGACTCAAACTGACCACAAATACAACAAGAATTTGGTGTTGTGCTTGCTACTCTCACCTACATGTGCACGCCCATAGGCCTGGCTGGCCCAGCTGTTCTCTGATTGGCTGGCGGAAGTAGGCTTAGAGTAGATACTGTCATGGTTGTGATGAGGGCCGCCAGGATGGTGTTAGTGGTGTTGCTGGCCTCTGTCCCTCCTGGCGTACATAAGGGTCATACTGCTGAAGGAAGCAGAGGCCATTAAGATGAAGAAGGCGTTCAATATATTTGGTAAGGAGGTCGAGATAGCGAGGTCGGGTAGGCGGGGCTGCTAGCGCGGCTGCGCTGGCTGACTCCGCCCACCCTCGCTCGTGTTTAAGGTGCTCTTTTCCTTAGCCAATCAGCAGCACCCGATATTCGGCCTATCCTGGCGGCCTATCTCCTAAACTTTTTTTTATAGAAACTGGACGTTATTACTTTGGAAGGAATGAGGATGAAAATAGAGACAGATGCATGTAACTAGACATTCTGATTGTTTTTTTAAGTACATCTTACAATGTGTTTGACTGCTGGAAGTTTAAAATAAATAAAACATCACTTTATTGGAGTGGTCAGCGACTGGTCATCACCCCAGCTGGTGTGCAACTAAACTGCAGCGAGTCTGGTAATGCACTTACAGCTGCACTGCACTCCCACCAGCCTTTACACTGCTTTGATCCCCCTCTCTTTGCAACTGACCGTTAAGCGCGTCCTTTCCCGCGGTATTATGATGCAAACTAGGCCGTGCATTGTGCCTGCATGCCATGGGGAGCGTGGGCCAGTGTCCAGCGTGGGGACGTGCCGGTAGCACTGTCACGTGCTTGCCCTGCTACTGCACCAACATCACAACGGTGCTGCTGCCAGGGGGCTGATATGGTAGCGTCTTAAGGCGCTGTTGTAGCCGCCTGCCGCGCCGCCCAGCCACGACGCCGCCCGCCTCCTTAGTCACCTTCTCCTCCTCCTTCTTGGCCTTCTCGGCGGCTCCCTACCACCCGCGCGCCCCCGTCTGGCCAGCAGTGGGCAGGCCCAGCACCGCTGGCCGAGATGAGTGCGCTGCAAAACATGGGCGGCTGCGTCTTGAGGAGAAAAGGCCGGCCCCTTGCTCACTGGAAAACAGGAAATGATCCACCTTGCTGCGTCGTCGCCCCAAAACTTGCGCCTTTTTGGCGCTGGTCGGCCCAAGAGTCGGCACTCGTCGAGACGGGCCTAAACTCCCCAGTCGCTTCGATCGGTGGGCCAGCTCAGCTCGCGGCCTCAGTCTAGCTAGCGTGGCGCCGCGTGCAGTCTTGTGCTGGAGCGCCACCTCGGACGCCACCTTAGCCCCGCCACCCGCCACAAGGGATGAGCCCCACTTGACCCGCTCGCGCCTACCTGAACTGACCTCACCTCCTGCAACTTGGTGACCTCGATATACATTGCCTGACCTCGCTGCCCATTACGGGATTATTTCTTCCAAATAGTTGGTGACCTCGCAAGCCTTCACGCTGGCTACCCACGAGTGTGACCTCCCTCCCCCTACACTGGCACCCCCCAACCCCATATCCTCACCTGACCTCTCCACACCCATGCCCACCACTTCTGATCCGGACGACCCGCCATCCAGAACCATGGATTCTCCCGCGTACCCAACCCCATCCCTTGGGTCCCCTGCCTCCTTCCCCCCACGGACGCTGGCCTCGCCCTCCTTCACTCCCAGACCGATGGATTCTTCGGTGTTCCCCCCGCGGAGCTCAGACTCCGCCTTGCTCTCAGCCAAGTTGGAGGCTCCCCCTTCCCCGCCAGTGTACCCACCGAGGAACATGGAGATGCCTTACGGCCAGCGATCTCTTCCAGACCACCCCATGGGATACTCCAACTACTCACCAGGATCATTTCCACCGTCTTCCGGGCCTTACGGACCCCCGCCAGTGTCGTTCGCATCGCTACCTCCCTCCTTCACGTCCTCCTCATTGGCACCTTCGCTCAGCTCTACTCCAGGATTCCCCCCGTCAGGAGCTACTGGATCGCCCCCTCTGGAGGCATTTGTACAATTACTACTTGCCATGAACGTCGAGGATCAGCTGAAGGTAGGTTGTGCCAGGTGTCCTCTGTGATGTGATGATGTGTGAAGTGACGTGACGTGCAGCCCTATACACAGTGCCATGGAAAGAAACTAATACCCACCCAGTCAACCACCCACAAAGAACATGGTTTTTGTTCATGTGATATTTATTCAGTGCCAGCACGTGATCTAAATAACAAAAAAAATAAGAGAGATAGAACCGTGTTGTGAAATGTAATACTGTGTTACATCTTGAAGAAACAAAACAAATAAATAAATAAGATAGTGTCGGTAGTGATATGTGTGTGTGTGTGTGTGTGTAGCTGTCAATAGTGATGTGGATATATACAGGACACAAGGGTGATGGTGGTGGTGGTGGTGGTGGTGACGTGTGGGCCTAGAGAGAGTCACTATCAAGCACGTGTTTCATCTCTCATCCTGCACCGCGCCCTTTTTTTGTATATATTTTTTTTACGCGCGCCCTCCATAGGTAGTCACAGGTCATCACTGAAAAAAGAAGGAAAAATCTCACATGTATAGTACATTTTTTCCCCACTTATAATTATAACAGATGCCGTGTTGTACCAGGACTTGTGTGTGTTGTGTTGTTTGTGTTAGTGTGTTGTGTTGCGAGAGGTGTGCGTTGCCTGCCTGTATATATATAATACCGAAACATCAGTGATCCTTAATTGTGTTGTTGTTGTTGTTGTGTATATTACAATGGTAGGAATATACACCCTATACTATACTATATATCCAGCCATGCAGTATACTCACATCAGCATCATCATCATCACTAATAGTAAGGAAGATGAACATTATTCCTCTATAGTCATTGTATTTCATTATATTTATACCGGTACTTCATTTTTTATTTTTTTTGTACTCTCTCACTATCCGGTGTGAAGGTCCTGCTCGTATATATACAATACAGTACATACTATATACAGTACAGTACATACTATATACAGTACAGTACATAATAAATACAGTACAGTACATAATAAATACAGTACAGTACATAATAAATACAGTACAGTACATATATACAGTACAGTACATATATACAGTATAGTACATATATACAGTATAGTACATACTATAGTGTTGGTGGTTCCTTCGTTCTCCGTCACGCTGGCTATAGTTTTTATATGAATATGTACCACACTCCATGGGACTCCCTCAATGACAAACGTTTCGTACACAGCTAGAGAAAGAAAGAGAAACTGAATAAAAACAAAAAAGTGAGTGAGAAAGAAAGAGAGAAAAGGAGAGAAAAAAAATGGAACAATTGTAGTTTAAGGTTGTATATATACCTTCTTGTTGCCTCTCCTCTGACTCCCATAATAGTAGTGGTGGTGGTGGCCTCATTTGCATATGAAATCTTTTGGAAGTTTTTTTTCTGTTTTGTCTTTTTTTTATTCTTTCTCTCTCTCTCTCTCCCTGCCGCGTCGAACAAAAGGGCCAGGGGTCAGGGTATATACCGAGGCCTTCAGAGGGCAGGCAAGCCGACCCAAACACCTGTGTGTGTATAGGGTGAATGTGCAACTATTTTTTTTCTCTCTCTCTCTCTCTGTCCCTCCTCGACCTTTTCCCCCTTTGCTTCATCTATATATATATATATATATACTGTTCTCTGTACTCCCTCATCACTCTTTATACCTCCCTCATCACTCTTTATACCTCCCTCATCACTCTTTATACCTCCCTCATCACTCTTTATACCTCCCTCATCACTCTGTATACCTCCTTCATCACTCTGTTTACCTCCCTCATCACTCTGTTTACCTCTCTCATCACTCTTTTACTTCACTTTTCACTCTTATACCTCCCTCATCACTATTTCCTCCCTCATCACTCATTTGCCTCCCTCATCACATCATCCCTCCCCTCTTTCTTCCTCACTTTTCTCTGTACCTGTCATCACTATTTCCCTTCTCATCTCATCATCTCTCATCACTTTGTATACCCCTTCACATCCTAATCATCCCTTTACCCTTATACTTAAACCTATAACCTCACCCCATCATTCATTCCCTTCGTCTTGCTCTTTGCCTATTTTCCTGCCCTTCCTTTCGTCCCTTCATCCACTTTTCCCTTCTTCTATCATGCCCTTCAACACAAATTTGTACCCCTCAGTTCACTTCCCCTTCACATCCCTTCCCTTCATTGCATCATATACATATAATCATTCCTTTTACTGCCTCACATCCCTTATATACCCATCATTCCTTTTACTCCCTTATATCCCTTACCCCTTCATTCCCCTATAACTCTTTTATCACCCTCAACCCTTCATACTCCTCACCCTATCAACCAACCAACATCAACCCCTGTAACCCTGCTTCATCCCTCTATCCCCTGTCTATCCCATTCTTTCCATACCCCACTACACACACACACACACACACACACACACACACACACACTCCATCCTATATAACATACCCTGCCGGTTGAAGATGACAACCATTTATTACCGTTTAGTCCATTAACCATTAACTGTTTTTTAGCGTCTACTTTTTTTTTCGTCGTTTCGAATTACCCCGGAACTTTTATTGACGCGCTGTGCCACTATTATCCCCCCTCCTTTTTTGTTTCCTTTTTTTTTTTTGAGTAACTAAATTAATCCTTCCGTAGCGTGCGTGTGAAAAGTGCTGCATCCCCCCACACACCATCCCTCTGCGGAGAGATGACGTGTAGAGTTTGTTCGTTACGGAAAAACCTTATTGTCAAACCCTGTGTGATCCGATTTTGGTATCTACCTCCTTGAAGATGTTGTTGTGTAGTCTCGAGATGTGTCTATAGGCTCAGCGTCTTGTAAGAAAGAGCCAAGGAACACCTCAAAACAGTCTTCCTTCTTGTGGATTATAATCGAACAAAAAGTAAACACTATATCTATATATAAATAAACAGTCTTTGTTGTGGTGTATTTGCTCTGGTTACATTCATATACAGTATACCAGGACTCGCCGGCGTGTGTAGCGAAGTGTATAGACCATGTGTTAACTAAGTGTTTGGGTCCACGTGTAGTGAAGTGTAGTGACGGTCAGTACATGAGGTGTATAGGGTTGTCACACCCATGACCGTTATGTGCAGCGAAGTGTATCGAAGGGTTGTCAGTGTGTAGCCAAGTGTAGCCAGCCCCTGATTAGCGAAGTGTAGTCCGCCTGTAATGAATCGTTTCCCATGTGTAGCGAAGTGCAATCCATGTGTAGTAAAGAGTTATCACGTGTATTGAAGTGTGGACTTACTTTTTCTTAAGTCTAATTCGTGAGTAGCATTTTTTTCGTGGACGTGTAGCGGATGTGAGTGCCCGTATTACCAAGTGTATAGACCGTGTGTAAACCAAAGCATTCCACACGTGCAACGAAATGATAAACAAATATAGCCAAGTGTACTCGACGGTAAACGAAGTGCATGTAGTTCCACGTGGAGCCAAATGTAGTCCTTGTGTAGTGAAATGTAGTCCTTGTGTAGTGAAGTGTATTCCTTGTGTAGAGAAGTTTATTCCTTGTGTAGTGCAGTGTCAATCACATGTAGCTTAGTGACTCATGCGTAGTGAAGTGTATATATAGGCCACGTGTAGGTGTAGGTAGTTCTCATAGTGAAGTGTAGACCACGTGTAAATTGCTCCCGTGAGGTGAAGTGTACCTCTCCCGTATAGTTGTGAAGCGCCGTTCCTGTATAAAGAGAATTTGTACCCACGTGTAGTTGAGCGAAGCCCCTGTGAAGCCAAGTGTGTAGTGAAACCCGTGTGTATATAGGGAAGTGTAGGCCAACGTTTTATATAGCATTAATCCATACAACGAAAGCTATACCTATAATATACAGTATAACGATTGCATTATGTGTGACCAAGCCTTGTAATAAGACCCCCTACCTGAATATTATACAAGCGGTGAAAATCGTTCGGTTGCCCGCGTGAGGAAAGAAAAATACGGCTTGTGTGTGTTATTATCGGGAATCACATGTAAATTGAAAGTAACGTGGACAAGAATTTTTATAATAACATTGGTCTGTGGGTTAGAAAAGCAACAACAATACATTTTTGATCGTGGAAAAGTGAGAGGTCAGTTTGACGAACAGTAATAACAATTGTACAATGAACGCATTTTGCCATGAACATTTTACTACGATGAACAGTTTTTTGTAATGAACAGCTTACCGAGATATGAAAAACACAAAGGTCTATACCAGAGTTAATATTGTCACCGAAGCCTGAGAAACTCGTACCGTATGTATCGCAAAGCCTTACTCACGTTATATTGTTTATTCTGAAAAACTGCAAACTATTTTATCTGGTTTTACTTTAGCTACAAAAAACAAAACAATTATCGAAAAGAATGTACTAATTTTCCTGTAAAAAAAAATAACATTGCCAGAGAAACACTTACAAATCGCTGAAAAACTTGTGACTTCACCCAAGGGACCTTAGTTTGAAGAACATAAGGATCCCACACCTTAATTTGATGAACCCAAGATATTAACTTGAAGATCACCTGACTGGAACTTAAGAAATACATAAATAAGAAATACATCATTGACCTAACCACACTATTTCACTCTGAAACAAAAGGCACCCCTCCAAAACTTACTTTTTTAACGTGACGAATATATATAGTATATCTGGATCTATATATAGCTTGGTAATAATAGGCTTATATTGTGTTCTCTGTTGATTTAGAGTAATATTTCACTGGTGTCTTTCTAAATTAAATTACTGAAAGAACATGACACTATTTGTCTTGGACGAGTTACCATTGCCTTGATTTGTCATTAATACACATGGCATTGCTTAAGAAAACATTTGATACTTCCCCCAAATTATATATGAAACCCGTTAGTGAGAAATTTGTGATGCTTCTCTGAGACAGTAGTATTTTCTACCCATTTACGTGGTGTTGTTGTCTAAAGCACGTGGTATTACCTTCATTAACACTTAAGAATAATGTGGCATTGTCTTAAGAATAGCGTAATGGCTGAAGAATCACATGGTATTTCCTTGAGAGTAAGTGTTATTTTCTAGGGAATCACACTGTATCCACTTAATAATCAACCTGTATTATAGAATGAATCACGTGGTTCGCCTTGAAATCCAAATGTGATTGCCTTGAAACCACGTGTATTGCTTTCAGAATAGTATGACATTACTTGGAGTATAACGTCTTTATTTTCTTGGGAAACACTTAGCAATTTCTTGAGAATAACGTGAAATTACTTTGATAATAATATGGTGTTGTCTTGAGCACTTCACTTCAGGGTACCTGCCTTCAGAATCACGTGGGATGTACTTGAGACTTACCATGAAAATCATTTGGTATTGCCTATGTAGTACATGCGATGCTGCCTTGTGACTTATAGAATCTTGCTTTAGTGAAAACTAAGAGGCTAAACTGAATAAAAACCTGTACGGTGGATCAAATTCTTACTTAAGAACAATGTCACTATATATATAGCTTGAGGAATTGGTCACTATAGCCTGAGTAGGCCTATCTCATGAATGTAAACAACGCCTGAGAAAGTGTAATTTTAGAAAATAGAACGAGTCACCGTACCAACAATTTCCTGTTAGACTGTATATATAGCTTAAACATATCATCTAAGCTTCCGTCAGGACCATGAGGAACACATCACTATTGCTTTAATTAAATAAACAAACAATAAACACTTAGTCATCCTTAGTTCAAGGTTCACTCAAGGAAGGGAACCACAACCATGCATGTGTTTATTCTCTTACTTTTATTTTATATACCGTACTGTAGTATCATTAAAATTTAAAATGCACACAGGGTTATAAATCGGTACCTATGAGAGGCGTGATGAAGCACAAACACGACAATCACTCACCTTACAAAACTGAAGTAGATCAACAATAACACGAGCTGCAATCGTCACACAAAATAGGTCACGAGCATTATAATGGATGCTACAACAGCCTAATCTTTGCTGAGTAATCGATGAATCTTAATGTGGTGCTAGACGAGTTTAGCTCTGTTCTCCGTCATGGCAAAACTCAAGGAAGTACACACAAACAGTTCTTAAAAGGATATTATAATGTGTGACCTCATTGGTTTGTTAATTAATTAGGTGAAATGTGTTTACTTTATAGTATATCTTTATTCAACTTATAGAGAAACACCAAGGCAAATACCCATACACAGTGTACTGCAAATAGACAGTGTGTCACCTTAACATTTGTTTCAGTTTCTTTTTGCAGTGCCTTTCATTCGTCGCTATAAAGTCTTGTCCAACATTTGTCACTTATACTAAGAGGCATAGAAAAGTCAATTCGAATACCACTAGATGTTTTCTAACTAACTCTTCTGACCAGTGTTTGTGTGATCACCGTCACCAAAATACTTTATGTACACGTAGTATGTCGTCCTCTTTCCTCTTTGTTAATGGAGCCTTTTTTCTTTTGTCTATACTCAATCATTCATAGTGTTTGGAATTATTTTCTCATGTTTACCTCATATTTTTATCTCATCGAGGAATAATCAGAGCAACATGATTGTCGATAAAGTGAAAATATCCCACTAAAATGAAAAGAAAGCAGCTTAGCAAAGATATAGACATTACCTTATGCTAAGTAATGTGAGGTTTCTTTGCTTCTTCACTTCATGTTTTTTACTTATGCTATTAATTTAATTATGTTTCTTGTACAGAATATATTGTGTACCCTGGTAGATCTCTCTCTCTCTCTCTCTCTCTCTCTCTCTCTCTCTCTCTCTCTCTCTCTCTCTCTCTCTCTCTCCACTGGTTGTTGGTATTGTGGTTCTTCTGTTCATATTGATTTGGGATACTAATGCCTCCAAACTGTGTCACAAAACACTACTTAAGTATACCAGTATATAGAGAATCTGTTTTGCAGCCTAGTGTGGAGGAAGCGTTAACCCTCCCAGTCGCCCACAACACAAGAATTTATACACCCAAGCGTTTTCCATTTTTATTCAGTTTTTTGGTAGTTGGTGTTTCAATAATTATTGTTGTTATCGTTCTTGTTGTTGATGCTGGTTCTTGTTGTTGTTGTTGTTGTTGTTGCTGATTTTCTTCATGCTTTAGTTATTGTTTTTGGTTTGTATTCTTGGTTTGTGTTTTCTTCATTTTGCTTGTCGTCATTGTTCTCTCAATTGTTCTGTGTTACCTCTTTTATATTTTCTTTTCTCCTCTTTATCAATACCAATATACTACTTTTAAATATTCCTTAATTATTTCACTTAAAGAATTTATATATTTCTTAATATCTCTCTCTCTCTCTCTCTCTCTCTCTCTCTCTCTCTCTCTCTCTCTCTCTCTCTCTCTCTCTCTCTCTCTCTCTCTCTCTCTCTCTCTCTCTCTCTCTCTCTCTCTCTCTCTCTCTCTCTCTCTCTCTCTCTCTCTCTCTCTCTTAAAGCCATTTGCAAATTACTAATTAAAGATGTTAATATATACAGTACCTGTTTTTCTTGTGTGGGTTTTAAGTTTGCTATCATACTAAGTATTCCTCTTTGTATAGTACATGTATTTTCCATGTGTTTATATTTGATGATATTAGCATAGATATTCTTGCACTTTTAACACCGAATATTTAATCTTTACTCTCGTATATGTTAGAACGCAAATAATGTCACTTCTTGTTTTTCGTCATTCGCTGTTCTCATCTCATCATTGCTGTTCTCTGAGTTATATATTTATTTCAGTGTTCTCTCATTGGCCTTCCACTGTATATTATTTTAGGCATAACAGATAAATATAATTAACTGTATATATGTGTAAGTGAGTCTGTATAATATGTTCTTGTGTGTATGTGTGTGTGTGTGTGTTGTAATAAGCATAATATTGCTATTATTCCTCTTGATAGTGGTTTCTTATTATTATTCTCAGTTATTTCAATGTCCTTATTGCTTTTTACTACTCTCTTCCTTCGTCTTTCTTCCTGTGTTGCTTTTTACATCTCACTACACTACATCTTTATTTATTCTGTCATGTCTTGCCACTCTAAGGTTTGCCATGTAGTTTTCTATATTCATTTCACATGTTTTTTCCTCTTCCTTGTGGATGATACTCACCTCTCTCTCTCCTCTCTCTCTCTCTCTCTCTCTCTCTCTCTCTCTCTCTCTCTCTCTCTCTCTCTCTCTCTCTCTCTCTTGTTCTTGATGTCCACCTTGTTCATCAAGTCCCTCTTCTCCTTCTTTTCCTCTTCCTCCTCCTTCTCCTTGGCCCCCTTCCCACTCCTCATTTCCTTCCTTCTTAAACTTCTACTACGTGTGTGTTTTTTAGATTTGCTCCCATCTCGTCTGTTTTCCCCTCATCAGTGGTGGTGTGGTTTCTTTATCCCCTCTCTCTCTCCCTCCCTCCCTCCCTCCTTTCCTTAATTCCTTCCTTCGTTCATCTTTTGCTCTCCCATTCATCATTCTTGCTGTCGTCTCCCTTCTCCCATTCGTCAAATTGTATTATCATTTTTAACTTCTGTTATTCTTGTTCATACAATGACTCTCTCTTTTTTCTTTCTTTTTCCTTCCCATATCAATTTTGTCTCATTTTTATTATTTCTCTTCTTCAATTCCACACTTTAATATCTCTCTCTCTCTCACACACACAAATTTTACTTTCTTTACATCTTTCTTATTCATTTTATAAGGAGGTAAGAAACACAGCCATCAATTTTGGGGCAACCGTTTCCTCCAGATTACTACAAGAAACTGGCTACCATAATTTGGATTCTTTGATCTGTTTGTCATATATTTTGGAGAAATTTGTAGGCTTCAATGTATCAAAAGTATTATACACAGAGAGGTAGATTATCCTCACTGATCATAATGTATCTTATTTTTTTCCTGATATTGTGGGTCTTGAAAAATAATGAATAGGCTACTTTGTCTCTTTTTTTTCTTTCATGATGTTTATTCTGCTTTCTTGTTATATAATAATTCATTGCTTGTTTCACCTGTGTCATTTCTTTTTCCATTCACTTCATTTGAACTCTGTTGTCTCATTGGTACTATTGCATTGTTTCTCTTGATTGTCTTGGCATATATTGGACGTTTTTTGTATACCTAATTTGTTAAAGTAAATCACTGCTAATCATTTATACAGTTTGATACCGAGAACTTCCACACTGACACTACAGACAATGGTTGGCGTAGAGTAAATAAAACGAAGAAAACTGTCGGTAATGAGAGAAAAAATATATAAATATACTAGGCCTAATCAGATACATTTTTGCTTTGCTTGGTGTCATTTTAATGGCGGTGGAAGAACCTGATTTACTGAGGGAGTAATTTTTTGTGGATAATTTTATGTGGGCTACTGATTTTTCAATACTATGCCAGGAAACAGGCTAGAATCTCAGTGTATACAACTATTAGATCTGTTTTGCAGCAGAGGTCGTCATCAGGCATTTTATATTAATATTTTACTTTGATGTTGTTTAAATCCATTCGTAAGCATCCTTTAGGTAGATGAAATTAGAATGATCAGCCCTAGTCAATGGGAATGCTGTATTTTTCACGCTCCTTTTCAAATAATCACAGTAATGAGCTATTTCGACCCTCAACGCATCTCTCTCTCTCTCTCTCTCTCTCTCTCTCTCTCTCTCTCTCTCTCTCTCTCGTGTCACCGTTCACCTCTGTTTAAAAGCCTATCGTGTGCTTAATGAACAAGGTAATTAACCGTCTCGGGTTGCCGCGGACACTCAAAGTCATTATAGTTTTATTTTCCCTTTTTATCGAAGTATGATCGTTTATACGTGTGCTTGTGGTCGCATTACCTTCATTCCGTGGTACTATATTTCCTCTTACGGTGCATATGAGGTGTTATAGTGATTTTATTCCATTTATGAAGACGACTTGAGGGCATTATTTGAGTGTTTCATCTCTGTTTTTTTATCAAGCTATGTCCACCCTTCTAGCCATCCATTTACCGAAAGTAGTTATCTGATACTGTTGTGTATTAGTCATTTTATCTATTTCTATTCCAGTCCGTCTATCAAGTCTGTCAGTTCATCTATCTGAGTGACTGTTTATTCAACTTTTCATTTCTTTTAATCTTCCAGTTTTAGGACGTCAGGTCAGTCTTTGATAATGAAGACATTCAGAGACCATTTTTGTTGGTGATGACGAGGTTGATTAAATTGATATATACCTACTTAACTCCCCACTAATAATGTTGGTAATAATGGTGAGCAATTCTTACTAATGAACTCGATCATAATGGCAGTGGCTTTTTTTATTAATTACGAAAGTGATACACTGTTTATTTTTTTTTCTCTATCAAAGAAGATGATATATAGTTTTATAGTTCCTCGTCTGTGATCTGCTCCCAAGTGAGTTATATACTGTACTTATTCTCCTCTCGGGGCAAAGAAAGATGTTACAGTAGTTTCTATAAGGATTGGGGATTCTGATTCTCTTACACTTATATATACAATCAAATAAATCACAATTTGATGCAGTTGAAAGAGAAGAAAGGGTGAATTGGAGGGTCATACTGATTTCTATAACCTATGATCCAAAATATATTCCTTTCTTATATATTTTGTTACATTGGAGCGCCTTGATTCATCCAAAATATGCCAGGAAACAGGACCAGATGAACGAAAATGATGGTGTTCTGTTGCTTGGAATAGTTTGGAGGATTCAGTTGCTCCAGATTTACCAACACAAAATTTCCTCCTAAAGACAGAAAAGCTGCACTAAAGGAATAAACCCGAAGAAGGAATTCCATGTGCACAAATTTGGAATCCACTGATGTGTAATTATTTTAGATATCTGACACATCATATTTTTGATTGGCATCATTTTGGTGTTATCGCTAGTGATTTTATTCTATAGTAAAAGTCAACACCGCCGTTGTAATTAAATGTATTATTATTATTAATATTATCATTATTATTATTATTATTATTATTATTATTATTATTATTATTATTATTATTATTATCATTATTATCATTATTATTATTATTATTATTATTATTATTATTATTATTATTATTATTATTATTATTATTATTATTATTATTATTATTATTATTATTATCATTATTATTGTTATTAGTTTATAACGATAATGTTAATAAAGCTAATAGGGAAATAATAACTAGAAAAAAAAACAGGCGTTCGTAAAATGAAGTAATAAATTTGCTTATTATAACATACAACACCAAACTTCAATCAAAGCAGATGACGGATATGATAATAATTAACCTCACTTATTATTATAACGTCATCAACATAGACTTATTCTCAACACCATTTTCCTCCACGTAAGGAACAGTTTGACATTTACCTTACTAAGAAAATCAAAAGGAATGAGGTAGGACTGTTGATGGCGCTGCTTTAGGGCATATAGTTCGTATAGAGGTGGTTACGAGGACATTCTTTTTTATAGGAGATGAGGGAATAAATGTTCACAAAATATCATATCATTTCAAGTACCAGGAGAATGATTAGTGACTCATAAGGCAGTAGCGAATTTTTGTACATAGCATAAGAAGAAACTGTTGCATCATATATAGTAGAATATTTAATTAACGATATATCATTAGCGTCAGCAGTATAATTGAGATATAATAATAATAATATAATAATGTTTTGAAGATTGGTATCATGATGTTAGTACAGGCTATATATTTTTTGCTCATCTGCTCGTATGTTACAAAACAACACATTTACTGTATTGCATGTTTTTCTTTTCGTAACATAATTTTTAAGAGTAAGTAGTAGTTTCAATTCATCCACAACACAAGGCCCAATTAATGCTACCTTAATTAATGTCTACGTATTAATGAGATGAAGAATAGAAACGTGAAACCAAGGATATGGCGAAGTAAATTTGTTTTTGTTTTTACTTTATTTTTTCTAGTAATGAAAGTGAAGAGGCAACACAGGGACACACAAAACTAAATAATGTTAAGGTTATCTTCCTTTTACGTGTGAGTGAGGTGATGAGTAAACATGTAAGTACTGTATAGGTGTGGATATGCCTGAGTCTCATCTAGGCGGCCATGGGGTTGGTGGGGGGTGACGCATGCAGGGTATAAGATCAACCCAACTCGAACGCAGATCAGTATATTAAAGAGGATAAGACGCAGAATACCACCACCACCACCACCACCACCACCACCACCACCACCACCACTGTTACCATAACCACCATCGTACCAATATTACCACTATTAATATTATTACCACCACCATTATTGTTACTACTACTACTACTACAGTACTACTATTATTATTATTGGACTACCACAACCACCATTACTAATACCACCATCATTATTAATATTACTACCATTGCCATACACTTATTATTACCACAACCTCTATATTCCTATTATTGCTACTACAAAATTAACATCACAACTATACAACCTTTCCCAACACGTCTCTACCATCACCACCACAACCAACAACAACATCAACATCAACAACAACATCAACATAAATTTCATCACCATCACCACAACCAACGACAACAACAACAACATTACCATCACCACCACCACCACCACCACCATCACCACCATTCGTTAAAGTACCCTCACCACTCGTATACGGTACAAGGACACCCACCACTACTGCAGAAGGCCCTCACGGTAACTGATGGTGCGGGAATGTCAGGCCACGGACGGGCCCTCCTGTTTACATGTTGGGCCTGACGCCGCCACCCTGTCATGGAGGCCTTCCTTACGAGGCCCTCCGCGTGAGATGTGTGTGGGAGGAAAGGAGGAGTGGGTGGGGGGGAAGGGGAGAGGAAAGGAACGGGAAGGGGGGTAGATGCGAGTATCAACCTATATAGGGGGACTGGAACTAGGGGGGGCGGGAGGGGGCGCAGGGGCAGTACACTAGGACGATGTGGTGGGGGTTTGCAGGACTATACAGCATTTCTAACCATTCTTTTTTGTCGTCAATATATTATTGGCTCAAGGAATATTGTCTCGTGGAGCAAATGTCAAGAAGCACTGCAGAATTCCTAAAATATATACATATATACCGGTATATATTATATAAATTTCTATTTTATTATGTCACATGGTTGGTTATAAAATCCAATGATGAGGTGAATATTAGAGAAAACATTTCGACTGAGTCACTTTAAGAAACTTATACTTTGATAACTCAATTATTTTATGACAAAAAAAAAAATGAACAGTGATACATTTTCCATTAACGTCGTCATGAAATTATAGAAAAATGATTTCTCGAGTATGAATGTTTTATTTTCGGCACCAGAAATTACACTGAGAAGTCATCATTGGCCATTGTTACACCTCACAATATGGAATGAGTTCAAGCGTAGCCCAGAGAAATATAAAAATGTTCCCACGTGGAAATGTCGTAGGCCTCACCTTATATTTCTGAGTGAAGAAAGAAGCTCACTGAGATAGATAGAGAAAGATAGATTGATAGATATATATATAAAAGAGAGAGAGAGACAGACAGACAGACAGACAGACAGAGAGACAGACAGACAGACAGATAGATAAATAGATAGATAGATAGATAGATAATAGAGAGAGAGAGACAGAGACAGAGAGAGAAATGAAGGAGAGGGGAATATTCTTAATTATACACACATACATTTTGGGTCCCCTGAGGAGAGACAGGCGTAGAGTAATACAGAGGGGAGAGAGACAGAGAAAGAGAGTTAATGAAAGAAACTGGGAGATAGTGTGGAGAGATGAAGTGAGAGGAAGAGAAGAGAGTAATATATGATGAAAGAAAGATACTGAGTGAGTGAGTTGGGACGAGGAAGGATGAAAGTGGATGAGAAAGGAAGGAAGAGAGAGAGATACTGAATGAAAAAAAGACAGATAGATAGAATGAAGAATGAAGAGAGATTAATACTGAATGAATAAAAGACAGATAGATAGAAGGAAGAATGAAAAAAGATTGATACTGAATGAAAAAAAGACAGATAGATAGAAGGAAGAATGAAGAGAGTGATACTGAATGAAAAAAAGGCAGATAGATAGAAGGAAGAAGGAAGAGAGAGTGATACTGAATGAAAGAAAGACAGATAGATAAAAGGAAGAGCGTGAAACTGTAGACGTGATTGTGGTTGAGTCAGATGAGAAGAGAAAGGAAGGAAGAAAATGCGTGAGAGGGAGACTGTGAGTGACTGACTGAGAGAGAGAGAGAGAGAGAGAGAGAGAGAGAGAGAGAGAGAGAGAGAGAGAGAGAGAGAGAGAGAGAGAGCTGCCTTACGCTAACAGAAAGTGTGTAACGGAGAGAAAGAAAGAAAGAATGTGAGTGAGTACGGGAGTGGAAGAGCTATAGGGAGCCATAGGAAAAATAATAGAATGTACGTTAATCAAAGGGCTAGAACAACAAACGATAAGTTAAATGATAAATGCCATACGTATACAGGGGAATGGGGGAATGAGTGAAAGTACGCGAAAAGAAAGTACAGTACACAAGAGAGAGAGAGAGAGAGAGAGAGAGAGAGAGAGAGAGAGCCGCCTGCCTCACGGTGGGGCTGGGTTGGGCTGGGGTTGGGCTGGGCTGACTGACTGGGGCGGAGGACTGTCTATGCAAATCAGCCGAGGGTCCCTACGTGTTTTCTGGCTGCAACACAGACCTCAGCGTCGGGTCTGGAAATCTTTGGCCGGCCTCTTGGGTGTTTTGCTGCCCAGTGT
>JAWZYT010002764.1:0-59515 GCA_034508575.1 Petrolisthes manimaculis | reverse complement strand
GATGATGATGGTGATGTAAGAATTAAGACATCGTTGAAAGGAATATTTATGCAAGAACGATTGGGTAACAGAACTATAAGAACGAGAATTTTAAATGGGGATTAAAAACAAAAAAGGATAATGAGGTCTCAGTGATGAAGGATGCATGATGGGGATGTAAGAGTGAATGGCAAGTGTTGAAAGCATGTAAATTTCAGAGACGTATAAGTTAGATGAACAACAAAGCTGACACACACACACACACACACACACACACACACACACACACACACACACACACACACACACACACACTGGATGGGGATTGATTGATTGATTGATTGATGTATATTAGGTGCCACAACATCGAGGTCCTATAGCGCCAGAAAAAGCTGACACACACACACACACACACACACACACACACACACACACACACTAGATGGGGATGATGATGTTGTTTATTATGATTCCACCACCTCGTATAAAAAAAAGATAGAGTATGTATTGTGAAGGAACACACGATGGTTAACGAGGGAATTATTTTGTCGTCATGGGTATAGAGGAAATTATATGGGATGATGAAAGTATTATACAGTATACATAAATAGATAGATAGATAAAGAGAAGAGAGAGATGAGATAGATTGATAGATAGAGAGATAGATAGATAGATAGATAGATAGAGAGATGAGAGATATATGAGAGAGAGAGAGAGAGAGAGATAGAGAAACAAAAAATACATATGGATGGACAGGCTAGTAAACGACATTAATTATATTGATGAATTACTAGAAAGGAGACAGACAGAAAGCCAGACAGCCAACCAGCGAAGCCAGATGATCACAGAAACCCAACACCTTCTACCATACACTGTGAAAAAAGAAAGAGTGAATGGATATATTATGATGAAGATGATGATAATGATAATGATGATGATGATGTTGATGATGATAATGATAATGTTGATGATGATGATGATGATAATGTTGATGATGATGAAGATAATGATAATGATGATGATGATGATGATGGTGATGGTGATTACTCAAACTGGAGGCACCAATTATGATTTTCTTTTAGTTATTCTATAGACTCGACTTTTTCACTATTCACTCCTTCAGTCTGTTATATATAAAACGTGTTATATTCATTCAGAGTTTTGGGAGATTAATATATTTTTAGTTATAGGAAACTAAGGAATAATATAATTGTAAATTTTTCTGGGTGAAGGGAAGGAAGGGGCTTAGATGATAATACACACACACATCATCATTTAACTCCTCCTCCTCCTCCTCCTCCTCCTCCTCCTCCTCCTCCTCCTCCTCCTCCTCCTCCTCCTCCTCCTCCTCTTCCTCATTTATTTATTTAGGAATACGCTATCGTCGTCTTCAACAACCGCAAAACTTGGGGACAAAAACAAAAATAATAGTAAAAAAAAAAAAAAAAATAGAGTGAAAATTACGAACCATTAAGAATAATATACGCCACAAAAAATTATATACGCGGTACACACACACACACACAGAGAGAGAGAGAGAGAGAGAGAGAGAGAGAGAGAGAGAGAGAGAGAGAGAGAGGTAATTCGTACCCATATCTACCCAAGTATAACCAGAATCAGACAACGTGGAACTGCAATCCTCATATTAATTGGTTGTGGTGAGGGGGTGGGGGGGTTGGGGGGTTGGGGAAAGGGGGTAGGTATACAGTATCATGACTTGAGTGTGGAGAGTAGAGGGGGAGAGAAGAGGGGGAGTGAGTGAGTGAGAGTGAGAGAGAAAGAGATAGGGACGGAAGAAAGGAGAAAGAGATGGAGAGGGGAGAAAAATTGTGGGGTGGGAGGGAGGAAGAGATAAACACTAACACTAACAGTGAGTATGTGCAAATTTTCACACACACAACACACACACAAACTCTAGAGCCGAGGTCTTTACTAACATTTCGCCACCACCACCACTACCACCACTACTGCTCTTCAGATTAATAATTACAGAAAGTATTACCGAAACGTTCCCAGTAGACCAACCACTTGAGATTGATGGTATAATGTATCTTGTCTTACGTAATCTGTTTCTGCAATAGGAAAACAACGCTAATAGTTTCTCTCGTAGTTTGGGGAGTAATGATAATATATGTTTTGGGTAAGTTGGGTGGATGGCTTTTGATTCCTCCTGTGCATTAAAATATATCCTTTACTCGTATACCATGGCACTATAGTCTGTTTCCTGGGAAGTTTATAGAGGAATCAGTAGCCCTCCAGTTTAACGATAGCATTATGCCCTAATTCTCTCAGTGCATAAACAAAAACAACCGTCTTTGGCATATTCTTTAACTCTTGGACAATACTTTTTATGTGGGAGATGTCTAAGAGTTCAACTTTAATCTGTGTAGGGATACTGAATACTCCCAAACAATGCCAGACAACAGACGACTCCTTCAGAATACGACTAGAGGATGTGTATTGTAGCTTAGTTTGGAGGAATCAGCTGCAGTCCCCTTACAATTCGTCCACATCACCTGACCCCCTGTAGAAATCTTGATTGTGTTGGCAGCCTCGACAGACAACAGTGAAAGCAATAAGAGGCTTCACAGGACCACTGGGAAAATACCCATCATGGGAGGCAACAAACCAGGGAGGGGGCCAGGAGTTTCTCTCAAGTTGTTTGTCGTCTGTCTTGAAATTTGATGTTTCCAAATAAATAAAATAAATTACTGTAAAACATGATAATTAAACTATATAAATTAATCAATAGATAAATAGATAAAATAATGAAGTTTGGAAGAATGAGTGTAGTGTTTGGTAGAGGTAGGATAGGATAGGATGGAAGAAGAAGTGGAGGGAGGAATGGCAGGGAAGAATAGAAGGGTGATAAATAGGAAATAAAGGAAAAATAATAATGAGAGGCAGGAGGGGAGGGGAGAACAGGGAGAGGAAGAAATAGGGGTAGGAGAGATAGGAAAAGGAAGAGATAAAAGGATAGCGGAATGGGAGAGGATGAAAACGGAAGGGAAAAGAGGGAAAGGAAAGCAGGGAGAAGGGGAGGAAATATAGAGGAGAAAGGAAAGTCCAGGGAACGCACCATATTTCCTTCATCAATCACTGAACCCCTCCCCTGTCATCCACCCACACACACACACACACACACACACACACACACACACACACACACACACACACACACACACACACACACACACACACACACATTGTGAGTAGGTGTGTAAACATTGAGTGAGTGGATGTGTAAATATTAGGTGAATAGGTGTGTAAACATTGAGTGAGTAGGTGTGTAAACATTGGGTGAGTGTCAGACATAATACACTAATAACGAAGGCAGTGTGTGTGCATGACAAACAGGCAGAATTTATGAGCGAGAGAGAAACTGTGGATGGACGCCCAAAATTTACCAGCATAAGGCAAGTAAGTGTGTAACTCCCATAAATATAAATTAGGGGTAATACTGTACATGTTGCTTCCATGGTTTTAAAATTCTTGACGTTCGGAGAGGGGTTAGTTATGTATTGTATAAGATATAGTAGCGAGATGTTAGATGAGGCACGGTTTGTACTTTGGTAGTTCTACATACTGTACTAAAACTATGGTCTTCAAAGGGTAACGTGCTTATATTTGTTTGTACTGAATATTTGTGTGATAAGTAATTAAGTGATTTATTAGTGCTTGTGACTGTACTGTATTTCGGGTCTTATAAGTAGAACCAGGTTGTCTGAATATTATAATGTGATACTTTCTCCCCTCTTATTCCTCCTTTCTCCCATTCGACTTTGACACTTTCCTCTGTCTCTCTCCTCCTTTCTCTTCCTCTACCCTGACCAGCACCACCAGCAGAGAGCCTCCTGTAAGACGAAGACAGCTTGCTTCTCCATCTCACAACACTATCACCAACAACAACAACAACACCCATCACTCCTTGGTTATGATTTGCATTATGCCACCTGTTGCCGATACACACACACACACACACACACACACACACACAGAGGAGGGACCTTTTGTCAGCTTTCCATTTGACGGACTTATAGTTGTGCCCTGCTTAGGTGTATAATTTACAGGTATACCTTTTAATGGTTTCTCTTCCATATTGTAGAACCTCCACTTATAGAAATTCATTTATCCCAACACTACTATAATAATCTCAGGAAATCACTTCTCCGTATAGTTGCTTCCCACAAACGTACAAGTTACAGTTAAAAACCAGATGTTACAAACATTTAATGAAATGCCTTTAGGTATATGGACCTTTATTTCCTTTGCTATTGTTTTTCCTTCTTTCTATAACAGTTGTGAAATGAATAGTCTGCTGTGAAATTAATAGTCTGTTATGATTCTCAACTTATGAATGAATAGTCTGTTGTGAAATCGTCTATACCTGGGGACCGTCATCTGAAAATATAAGACAAATAGAATACTTTATAATCATCAAGAGAACGAACACCTGGAACGCCAAGTGACAAAACTAACCCATCATAAACCTGAGGGGGCCCTGATGGTGGTGGTGGTGGTGATGATGGTGATGATGGTGGTGATGGTGATGATGGGAGTCTGTGATGGTGGTAATGGTATGGTGTTGGTATGGTGGTGGTGGTGGTGATGGTGGTATGATGGTGTTGGAGATGGTGGTGGTGCTGGAGTATAGTGCTAGTGGCAGTGGTATAATAGAGGTAGTTTAATGGTGGTGGTATTGTGTTTATGGTGGTGATGGTGTGGTGGTGCTGTGGTGGTAGTGTTGGAGAGGTGGAGACGATGGTGTGGGTGTGTTGTCCTAAGGCAGACTAATTATTATGGGTTCGGGCCCTTACTTAGCTCTCACTGCCTGGTGGTGTATTGGGAGGAGACAAATTGGTGGTTGGTCGGTCTTCTGTGCTTTTGCTTTCCCCAAGTTGATGGTGGTCCTGGGTGAACTAAACTGCCTGCATTGCCTTCACTCACACATTATCAATATTATCTTCCGTTTGCTTCCACTCCCTCACTTTCCTTACTAATTGTTACCTCTCTCCTGTTTATCTTCCTTCACCCTCTCTATTTACCCGTTATCTGTTGTTTCTACTTTCCCGTTTACAGTCACTCTCGCATGTTACCGTTGCTTCTCTCCTGTTTATCTTCACTCTCTCTATTTACCCGTTATCTGTTGTCTCTCCTCCCGTTTGCAGTCACTTCCGCATGTTACCGTTGTTTCTCTCCTGTTTCTCTTCACTCTCTCTATTTACCCGTTATCTGTTGTCTCTCCTCCCGTTTGCAGTCACTCCCGCATGTTACCGTTGCTTCTCTCCTGTTTATCTTTATTCCCTCACTTTACACACTATATATTATTATAACTGTTGCCTCTGTCTCCTGTTTTCCTCCACTCCCCTACGTTACATCAATGTTCTCTTCCGCATACTTCAATTCCCACACGTTATCCACTTAATCTCACTTCTCTTCCGTTTCCTCCACCTCTATGTAATCCACTTTTAGTCACTTCTCTTTCGTTTCTTCCACTTCCACATTACCTTGTTACCGTCACTTTTTTCCCGTTTCCTTACACTCCCTCTCGTTACATACGCACCGTGAAATCCGTGACTGATTGACTGGAACCTAGACGAGGGGTAAAAAAAAAAAAAAAAAAAAAAAAAAAATATATATATATATAACACCCATAAGTCTTTCCTAAAATGAAGTGACGATGATCTTTCTATGCCCTTTATTAACATGAGGTAAAAGTGGTCGGTTGTTATAGAGTCACTAACCACAACACCCACACCACCACTAAACCACAACATTCATCAGGCACTAACTTACAACATTTAGCCAACCTCTCTCTCTCTCTCTCTCTCTCTCTCTCTCTCTCTCTCTCTCTCTAAATAGTTAAAATTATCACCCACACTTTACACATTTCTCGTTACCATCTCTTATTGTGTTGTGGCCTCACGTTGACGAGTGGGTGCTTATGCTTAAAAGACCCTGTGATGTAGTCAGAAAATTTGAGGTTAGTGAGTCCTTCAAATATTGCCACGAAACACCAATTATATGGAAGGAGCTTGTTTCGTGGCATAGTCAAGAGGAATCAGAAGCCTCCAATTTTCATACGCGAACACAGGGTCCTTAATGACTTACGTATATTCAACATTACTGTATTGAGTAAGTGGTGACTCTTTCCTCCATTACCACTGTTATTTTCTCTGACTGTGACTTAATGACTCTGTTAAGTAGAGTATAATTATCAGTGGGTGTTGTTGTGGTTTTCCTCCTCCTCATCATCCATAATTTCTCCTATTTAAGGGGACATTCTCTTGTTGGAAATTGGAGTCTACTCCAACAAACTATGTCACAAAACAAATCACCTCAGTGTTAGTAAACTGGAATCTGTTTCATGGTATAGTTTGGAGGAATAAGAGACCTTCCAATTCACCAAAACGAGAATATCCCCTGTGATGTAGTCAGAAAATTGGAGGTAAATGAGTCCTTCAAATAATGCCACGAAACACCCCCTATATAATCAGAAACTTCCGGTGTTCTAAACCGATTCTTTCAAACTACCGTATTCCAAGCAACAGAATACTTGGATGTCGTTGACCAGATGTGATTTTATGTACAGTTTGAAAATATCACTAGTCTTCTATTACACCAAAAGTATATATTATTATCACCTTCAGTAATTACAACTATGGTTTAATGGTTTATTTATAATCGGAACAGAACTGGTGCCTATTTGACGAATGAATGAAATATCCTATACACTATTTAATAACAATTTCGTGGATATATTTTGTAGGGAATTAAACAGTGCATATTTGACAGGTACAAAAATATACACTTCACCATGTTAGTATGAGTCAGGGAATCTTTTTAATTTTCTGACTGCACATATGAGTCACCAGTGCATGAGGGGATTACCAGCACCCAGCAGGCTAGTAGTGTAAACAAAGGCAGGTAATAAACAACAACAACAACAATAACAAGAACAACAAAAACGAAAATGAGACAATGACATAAACCACTACAATAACAACAACAGCCAGAATGAGACAATACCGTAAACAACAACAACAAATAAAACATCAACAAAGATCATGTGTAATAAATAAACAACAACAATGACAGTAGTGATGATACCTAGGAGCCATAAACAATAATAACAAAAGTGATCCACGTAACTCAAAAAACAAAGATATTATACTTTACTAAACTTCTTCCTTGTATTAATTTTAGGCTCGTAGGCAAGAAAGAACGTCTGTGGTGTTGACGATGGCATAGTACCGGTACGATGGGTGTGTAGTGTGTGTGTGTGTGTATGAAGTAATGGTAGTATAGTACTGTAACACGCCATCGTAAACACCATCGATTTTCTTGCCTATTACTCTCTTTCATCGGTATCCACGAATAGATAAAATACAACATATGGCGATGCAAAACCAGGATTAATAAAAAAGGTTTGGTGTAATTTTGGGGTTATCTAGCAGACACTTGTTGTGCTGCGTTTTAATTAATAAGAACATAATCATTATTACGGACTGAATACTGAAGCCAAAACATAATCACTCTGTGATATAAAAGTATATAATATGTTACAAGATATCGACCGATCTAATCCATTAATTAAATGTTAGACGAGGAAAGAGAGGTATAATAGTTTCTGATGTTCGCCGCAACCATCTGTCACCTGTGAGTTGAAGTGTCAGCTGTCCTGTAGTTTGTATTATCTGCTGTAAACGAGTATCATTGACCGATGAGGAAGAAAAATAAAATATGAAGAAAAAATAAAAATCTTTCGTCGTCAATTAAGGACCCTGTGATCGTGTATAAAAATTGGAGGCTTCTGATTCCTCCTGACCATGCCACGAAACAAGCTCCTTCCATTTAGGTGTGTGTGTGTGTGTCGTGGCAATATTTGAAGGACCCTTTTATCACCAATATTCTGACTACATCACAGGGGCCTTAAAAAACGAAGTACTTGCCCAATTTACTTCTTAGCGAGTTAATTTATCATCGAATTTATCATTATTATTGGTTGTTGCTACTTCAGTAAGAATATTAATATGAATCACAGGTGTAGATTAAAAAAGAGAGTTATTTATCAGTGTTTCTAGTGATTAATTCATTTCGAGTTTCAACCTGGATGGATCGAGTCATGTTCTGTCTTGTGATACAGTAAAATATTTCAGCCCAATTGGTCAATCACGCTGGGATGCATTTCCTCCGTTTTCCGTCCATGATCTTTCTCCAATCTAGAGCTAAATTTGCCTCGATTTGATTCGTGGTTGCACTCTACTCCTCGTAACACGGGTTGGTGGACGAAGGAAGCATTAGACTGACTACAGGACGGAGGAAAAGAGGTCCGTGTGATATCATACCAACCTAAGGGACAGGGGATATTATTCTCTGGTTGATAATTTGGAAGGCTACTGATTCCTCCAAACTATGCCAAGAAAAAAACAAACAGATTCCCTCAGTGGTACCAATAGAAGAATTCTTATTTGGTGGCACAGTTTGGAGGAATCAGAAGACCTTCCAATTCACCAACATAAGAATCTCCCCCACTTTAACAACAAGAAAAGAATCCCCCTCTCAACAACAACAACAACAACAACAACAACAACAACAACAACGATGATGAACACACACACTAAGCAACAAGAACAAAAAGGGGGGTGTAATAATTTTGAGAGTGCGTCAGTGTCTACATTACTCCTTTCGTTACTTTACTTCTGTACTTCCTGGACCAAGTGACGTCAGTTCTCAGCGGGAGGGGAAGGTGGATATGAAGAGCAATTATTTTTCTCTCTCTCTCTATTGTTGTTGTTGTGGTTGTTGTTGTTGTTGTTGTTGTTGTTGTTGTTGAGGAATCAGTATAATTATATGAGCCTCTAATACCTCCATTTTCCCACCTATGTATCAAGGGGGTAATTCTTTTTAGGAAACAAGACCAGATGAACAAAAAGAATAATGTTCTGTTGTTGTTTGGAATAGTTTGGAGGATTCAATTGCTCCATAGTTTACAGATGATTGAGATTTACTTATTTTTTTTTATTTTTTTTTTTTTACTGCTCCCCTGGACCTTCTAAAATTGTGCCCATAATCCTCCTTTTCTATTAATTACAAAACTCTTAGAGGGTCACAGGAAATTAACAAAGAGATATTATAAATGTAATGCAAAACAAGAAAAATAACAATAATAATAATAATAATAATAATAATAATAATAATAATAATAATAATAATAAAAAACAAACCTTTGTGTTGTTGTAAGTTTGGTTTATTATTATTAATATTATTATTACATTTTTGCTCCAACCCCTCCAACGAAACTATAGCCAAACAGAGCCTCACCAATGACCATATAACATTATACTTGAGCACATGCATGAGGAGAGGAGAGTTGGTGACCACATGCTCCAAGGCTCACGTCACGTCACGGCACCTTCCCCAGTCTGTGTGATGATGGATGATCGGTGATTGTAAGTTAGACAGATGAGCTGATGGACTGCATGGCTCACTCCTTCATTCACCCGTCCCTCCCTCTCTTCCCTGGCTCTCTTTCTCCTCCACTACCATAACATAATAATGATACTACTGCATATACTAATACTAAGAGACGCTGTGATGTAGTCAGAGAATTGGAGGTATATGAGTCCTTCAAATATTGCCACGAAACAAACACTCAGGTCTATTTGGAAGGGAGCTTGTTTCGTGACATAGTCAGGAGGAACCTGCTGAAGCCTTCAATTTTCTTTCACGATCCCAGGGTCCTTAAATATTGTATTGTACAGTCGGCACCATAAGTTCGCTTCATTTCCACCTGTACATGTATTAGGTATAGTAATGTTGTAATACAGTTTTAATGCAGAGAAGACAGATATAGTTCTCATATGGTAAATTACAAATGTTGTTGGAATAAAAACAGGTTCAGAATGCAACTATCTGGTCATATTATTAGCAATATTAAAAACATTAGGTGGATGCGAATTTATGCTGCCGACTGTACATTGTGGTGACGCAAGTGTAATTTCTCTAGTATTAAGATAATGTTTACAATTCTACTAACAAACAAATAAGCCCTCGTCAGTTGGTAAGCATACGTAAAGAAGATGTCCCCTACCTCATCTGACACAAACAAATGCCATTCTATAATCAGTCGTCGGTGGAAACATTAAGAAATAATCTCTAATGCATACTTTCACTACTCACCGACCACACACACACACACACACACACACACACACACACACACACACACACACACACACACACACACACACACACACACACACACACACACACATTGTCATCTTCCAGTTTTGAAATGTTGTAATATATTTTGCTTGCATTATATAATCTGCAATAAATACCGTCTTACGTGTGACATAAACAGCTAAAGGGATTAGAATAATAATAATAATAATAATAATCTTGTTTTTCTTGTTGGTCAAAATACTCAAGATGTCCCTCTATACGTCTGAAGCTAGAACGTAGACACAAGCAGATGGAGGGGAAAAAATACGTGTGTGTGTGTGTGTGTGTGTGTGTGTGTGTGTGTGTGTGTGTGTGTGTGTGTGTGTGTGTGTGTGTGTGTGTGTGACTAGAGTGAATGTATGTAGGGGTGTTTTGTGTTGAAATATGGGTGTGCGTGAGAGAATAAGTTTGTGGAGGTGTGTATGTGTACTTTATGTTGATTGAAGATATGAAGGGGTGTTTGTTATATGTTGAAATGTGAGCGTGCGTGAGAGAAAGAGTTTGTGAAGGTGTGTGTGTGTGTGTGTGAAAGGTAAAATTAAAGTAAGATAAGGTAAAGTAGGATGAGCATGACAAGTAATATTAGTATTAGTAGTAGTATTAGTATTAGTATTAGTAGTAGTAGTAATATGTCAAGTAGTAATAGTAGTAGTAGGATGTCAAGTAGTAGTAATAGTAGTAGTAGCAGTAGTAGTAGCAGTTGTAGCATGTCAAGTAGTAGTAGTAGTAGTAGTAGTAGTAGTAGTAGTAGTAGTAGTAGTAATAGTAGTAGTAGTAGTAGATTTTTAGGAATTAATGGTGATGGGAGGGAATTGTATACATATAAGTGTATTGTTTGCCTTATTATGGTGGACAAATGACGTCCCTCTGGTGATGACTTGGCTATATAGAAGAGGTTACTGACACCCTCCCTAACACACACACACACACACACACACACACACACACACACACACACACACACACACACACACACACACACGCACTGTCTCTTGACCTCACAGGGAAAGGACATGTACTCGGCGCTCTCACGAGCTGCCAGGTCAGCCTGTTGACCCTTCCCCCAACACCCCACGTTCTTAGCTACAACGACAGTGTACATACCTAGTCAAACTATTCTACACAAGGAAAATGTCCAGCCCTAACTACAAATATAAACTCAGTGAGCTTTGGAAATACAAGCGAGGGTCAGGCTACCCTCCAAGTGAAGTGATCCAGAAACTAAAATCACTGAATCTCTTCCACTGCCGCGGAACACGGGGAGGAAAAAACATCATACGGAACATACCAGTGCAGACTACCACGAGGACCAGTAAAGAACTAGTGCAGACCACCACGAGGACCAGTAAAATACCGGCAAAAGGAAGAATTTACAAACACTTCGAGGTACCGAGAAACTGGTACAATCTCCCCTCTTTCCTACTATCTAATGTCACATCATTAGCCAATAAGATCGATGAACTAACAGTGACAGTGAAATCCATCAGTGTAGATATTGTAGCCATCACAGAGGCGTGGCAGATAGTTCCTGAAGTGTGCAAAATTCAGGATTACGAACTTTTTCACCACCTCAGGACTAACCGAAGGGGAGGTGGAGTGGCGTTGTTTTGCCGCACTGACACCAGCCCTTCACACCTCAGTGTTGATAACCCAGACGACCTGGAGATACTGTGGGTGAGGGTGACCCCCCCTTGCCACCCCCGCAACACAGCTTCCATCATAGTCTGTGTTGTCTATCATCCACCACGTGCCACCACAGCACAGCTACTCACTGATCACATTATTGACACAGCTGACACTCTGAGGGTGAGATATCCGGCTGCCAAGTTAATCATATGTGGGGATTTCAACCGCTTGGATGTGAGTGACATCCAACACCAACTCAACCTCACCCAAGTAGTGGATTTCCCCACCCACGGTCAGGCTACTCTCGACCTTATCTTGACTGACCTGGACCATCAATACTCAGCTCCCCGCCCCCTCCCCCCCGTAGGACGAAGCAACCACGTGTCCGTCCTATGGTCACCCAAACCTACTACATCGGTACCAAGGGAAACTGTCACCCGATCCTATCGGCCAACACCTGACTCATCGATAAGAGAGTTTGGACAGTGGCTGGTACACCACCCATGGACAGAGGTGACAGAACCACTAGACGTCCACATTAAATGGCACAACTACGTCAACACCACTACAGAGGCCTACCATCACTACTTCCCCACCAAGACCATCCGTGTACATCCAGCTGACACCCCATGGATGACACCACGAATAAAGCGGCTGTTGCAGCAGCGAAACAGGCACTACTACACCGACCCAGTCCAGTACAGAAGCCTTAGAAACAGGGTAATAAGGGAGATTAGGACTGCCAAGGCTTGCTACTACACAGAAAAAGTGCAACACTTAAAACAGGCCAACAACAGACAATGGTACTCCAAGATTAAATCTCTCTGTGGTTTACAAAAGCAATCTCCCTCCTTCCCCTGTACTTCACACCTTTCTCCTGATAATGCGGCTGAGGCGCTTAACGGTCACTTTGCCGCTATCTGTCAAACTCTCCCCCCTCTTCAGACCAGCCTTCTCCCTGCCTACCTCCCCTCCCCATCTCCACTCCCGTCTGTCCATGAGGCTGAGATTGCCAAAATGATAACCTCATTTAAATCTAACAGATCCACCACACCTCATGACCTCCCCATTAAAATTTACAAGGAATTTGCCCCTGAACTAGCCACGCCCCTCTGCTCCATAATCAACGCCTCCCTCGCTCAAAATGCTTGCCCTGCTGACTGGAAAATTTCATACGTCACTCCCATCCCTAAAACTCCCACCCCACAAACCTTTAATGACCTAAGACCAGTTGCCATCACACCTCTCCCTAGCCTCCTTTGTGAAGATTTTGTATTTAACTGGTCTTATTCACAAATTAGCAAACAGCTAGACACTCGTCAGTACGGCAATATCAAATCCACCTCCACCTCCCACTGCCTAGTCAGCTTCCTTGAGTTTATCCACAGCCACTTGGACAAACGTAACACTTCTCTCGCCCTTGCTTTTGTAGACTTTAGGAAAGCGTTTGATCTTGTAGACCACACTGTTGTCATCAACAAGGCCATTAACCTGGGACTCCACCCCAACCTGGTAGCTTGGCTGGCTGACTTTCTCACAGGAAGGCAGCAGGCGGTCCGTTATCAGGGCTCTATATCTCCCCTGCAACAGCTGACTTGCGGCGTGCCACAAGGAAGTAAAACTGGACCACTCTCATTCCTCATGCTGATCAACGACGCCCTCACCGACACCCAGCATCGATGGAAATACGTGGATGACTGCACGGTTGGCATCCCAGTCAACACCAGGACGCCAGATTATAACCCACTGCAAACCACCCTCGACAGACTACAGACGTGGACAGAGCATAACAATGTCTCTATCAACCACACCAAGACTGTGGTGATGCACGTCTGTACCTCATCTACAGCTGTGCCGCCCCCCCAGCTCACAATTGGCCCTCATCCACTCCAAGTCATCCACTCCTTCAAGCTTCTCGGCATCACAGTGGATGATAAATTATCCTGGAAGCAACATGTAGCTAGGATGGTGAAGGTAGCCTCATACAAACTATACATGCTGCGCAGACTCAGGTCTCTGGGGACTCCAACAGGGGATTTGAAGGTAGTCTATACCACCTTCATATTACCCTCCCTACTGTACTCCTCCCCAGTGTGGTCTTCATCTCTAACTAAAACACAGCAACAACAGTTGGAGAAAGTACAGAAGAGGGCATGCAGGGTCATACTTGGCCCTGCCTACACCAGCTACAATCATGCCCTCACCACCCTCAGTCTGCTCAGCCTGACAGTCATGTATGAGCAAGCCCTTATCAAGTTTGGAGAAGGCTTGTTAAGTAACCCACGTCACCGTCACCTACTGCCACCTAACGCTCCCCCACTAACCAGAGCTACCCGACACCAGAACAAACTGGTGCCACTCAAAGCCCCTCGCACTGACCGCTATCGCCATAGCACTATTCATACTTTAGTGCGAAAGATAAACAATTAAATTAACATGTACTGTATGTCTCCAAGTTGTAGCCCTTAGGTCTTAGAATTAAGAATTAATATTAATGTAATTTTTTCCCCCTATGTATATTTTCAGTCTCTGACTGCCATGTAAATAAACCGTTAATTATTATTATTTTTATTATTATTACACACACACACACGTCCCCTACACATCCCCAGTGTCTCACGTCAACATCAAACCCATCCTTCCTTTCCCTCTTCGGTCACACTTCATCAGTCGAGCTCAACACACACACACACACACACACACACACACACACACACACACCACTCGTGACCTATACCTTATTCACCCTGTCAGGTTTTCTGTCATCATTTCCTCGTCTGTCAGTCAGGGTGTAAAATTAATGACGATTTTTACTCTTTTATTTTATCGTCAGTTTTCCTGCACATTAACAAATTGCTTACTACAATGGTTATGTATTTTTTTTTCAATCGTGTTTGTTTGTGTCTTTGTTAGTGAGCCAGGTATCGCAAACAATTCAATGACGGACATCAATTAACACTCACGGGATGATTGGACAATATGGGTTCAAGAAATGATAAAAAAAAAAAATACTTTGGTGGTTTGTTTAGTAAAATATCAAAGTCGGGAATGGATACTTTTTTTGGTATTTATATTGGTATTGGTATATTCACAGCATTATATTGGTAAGAATGAGTGTGAAATATATGGGTTGAGTTACGTGTGTGGTCTCGTAACACCTGTACGGTTGAGTAGAAATAAGGCCACCGTGCCTCGCTCATTTGAACACTATAGGTAACCCAACCACGCACGCACACATATGTACTGTTGCAGACAATAATAACCTTCCACATAGAGGTGACTCATGTAATTGTTTGACAGTTTCCCTTTTTTCATTAGATGGGAATTTTTCTTTTAATTTAGCTGGGAATTTTATTTCAATAAGAGACCCCGTGCTGTAGTCAGAAAATTGGAGGTTAGTGAGTCCTTCAATCATTACCACGAAACACCACTTATATGGAAGGAGTTTATTTCGTGGCATAGTCAGGAGGAATCAGAAGCCTCCAATTTTCATACACGATCACAGGGTCCTTAATTAAGCAGCATATTTTAATTTACTACAAGCAGATAATTCACTATGCAAAGAAATAACATCATAATGAGAACGTGAAAACATGAGTCAGTAATTTGTCTGAGCTAACATAATTTTGTACTGTATATTGAAACTTATGTCCACGACTTTATGTACACATGTATATAAAGCTGAACACACACACGAATGTACACACAGTCATTGAAACAAACACAACTGCACTTAAGAACCGATATGTTTACTCATTAACATAAACATACACAGGTAGGGTACTCAGATCTTTGCTTTTTTTTTTTTTTTTTTTTTTTTTTCTATATGATCCGACACTGGACATAGGCTTAATCAAGCCCGTTATCGTGGCCCAGGTCAACTGCTGCTCACACACACACACACAAACACACACACACACACACACACACACACACACACACACACACACACACACACACACACACACACACACACACACACACACACACACACACACACACACACACACACACACACACACATTTGTACAACCTTTCCCATCGTACACGGAAGAAAAGACACACACCAACACACCCATATTGCACAGTGCCCTTCCCATAGGACACACACACACACACACCCACAGACCTACACACTCATAATTATATACACACACATTGACCTACTGCACACACACACACACACACACAATTGTACTGCCTAGACCTCCTTCCTGGTTGCTCCTCATATCTGTGAAGGTCACCACCACTGAACGGGTCCATAGCAGAGAGCGGGTCCATGGCAGAGAGCGGGTTCATAGCAGAGAACGGGTCCATGGCAGAGAGCGGGTCCATAGCAGGAGGAGGTGAAGGAGAAGCAGGGAGAGAGAGGAAGGAGCCTAGAGGAGGAAGAGGAGCAGGAAGATGAGGGAAAAAGAGAAGGGAGAAGGGACGAGAATAGAAAGACAAATTTGTTGGACCTGGAGGGAGGGAAGGGGAGAAGCAGGGAAAAAAGAAGGGAAACATAGAGAGGGAGGGGCTTGGAGGGACTGAAGGGGAGGAGGAGGAGGAGGAGGAGGAGGAGGGAAAGAGAGAGGGGAATGGCAGCTCCTAAGGGGACCAGAAGGGAGCGCTTCGTGTGGGACCTACAGCATATAAGCGATAGCCGGCGTTTTCACTTTTATTCTCACGTTGGTGGTGATGGTGAAGGGGAGGAGGAGGAGGACCACCAGAACACAGGCTGGACTAACGACCCATATCTCGCTCGCAACTCACTCACCCTCAAGCACGCACCTACTGTAGCAGCAACAACAACACACATACACATAGAACTCACACTCGTAGTCATCACACTACCTCTTTATAAACCAGCGAACAGTACACCACACATACTCAACTAGCAACAACCTTCACACACACTCACATACAACGCAAACTCACATGATCACTTAAAGGTATACACAACAACATAACGAGACTGGAGAGCAAGTGAAAGGTGGTGAATGGGACGTAATTTGAAGAAACAATTAGCTTGGTGACTGAAGAAGTACAGCAGACGACACAGACGGAGGGTATCAGAAGAAGCAGGAGCAAAGAAGAAAAGAAACACGTGAAGAAAGTGGAGAGACTGGATAAACGAATAGGTGGACCGTCCGACACATGCACGACACAACAACAAGCGCCTCAAACATATGCAGGTACCCGAGCAACCCCGAAACTAGAAAGAAAAAAATATAGAATCCCTTTTTTAGCCTAATTTTCAAGGCTTAATGACAAGGATAGGACTTTCAAACAATCCCGCACACTCACACCTCCAGCTCCACCAAAACAAAGTCTACTCTAGTCCATTCTGTGTGAACCATGTGTGCATCGAGAACGAGCTGTACACAGTGAGGAAGAATACAGGGACTACCCTGACCCAACCCTGCCCAAACTATATAACCGACCGATCCCTTCTCTTCTCTCCCTACCCAAGTGACTGATCCCCAGCACCCAGCCCAGCCCAGCAGTCCCATCGCCAGTCAAAACAGAAAGAAGGACCGACAGGAAGCAGGCCATCAAGATGTGGATATTTCAACCTAAGGTAACGTGTGTGTGTGTGTGTGTGTGTGTGTGTCGGATGTGTTCGTGACGCGTCGGGGAAAATGTAAATAAATACCGTAATTATCTTGAGTTTGAAAATTTGCTACTTTTTATTGTTTATTTTTCGGTCAGGTCTGGTGGTATGAAGTGTCCACACGAGAAGAGGTTACCTGTAGTTGGTGAGAGAGAGAGAGAGAGAGAGAGAGAGAGAGAGAGAGAGAGAGAGAGAGAGAGAGAGAGAGAGAGAGAGAGAGAGAGAGAGAGAGAGAGAGAGATAGTTAGTTGTTGGCCAAGAAGGAGTGGAGTGAGGATTACAGGTAGGATTGTGTACTGTGTTATTATTATCATCCTGCTCCTTATCTTTCTCATTCTCTATCTATCTTGGTGTATCTCTTTAATCACACACACATACACACACACACACACACACGTAGACATACACATATACATTTTCACCCCGTTTCTCTCTCTCTCTCTCTTACACACACGCACACAAACACATTCATACACAGACAACACACGGGAAAAAATGCAGTGACGTAAAGATTGTAGCCATTCACACAGTTTATAATGTATGGAAGGTGAAAGTGACGAGGATTGCCGGTCTTGGTTGTCACGTGGTCCTGACGTCATACTTCAGGGGATAAAATATACAGAGAGAGAGAGAGAGAGAGAGAGAGAGAGAGAGAGAGAGAGAGAGAGAGAGAGAGAGAAAGAAAACAGGTGACCTCCATGGTACTAATAGGGAATCTCTTATTTGTTGCATTGTTCTGAGGGCTCAAGAAGACTCACTCCAATTCCACCACATTGAACGACCCTCTTACTTAATTAATGGTCTGTCTTGATTGAGTTTGGCACGTGGGAATGAACCGTGAGAACTAAAACTGGCTGACTGGCTGGTGGGTGATAGAAGATGGGTTATTGTTTTTCTCTAGGTGTGTAGGGGAGTGTGGAAAACGTGTACTGCCCTCTCAACAATCATTCGCCACCCATTGCTCTTTCTGAAACTTTTCGCAACGATCTCTGTTACGGAGAGGGTATGTACTGTACACTCGGATACCATAGTCTCTTGCCCACCTGAGTCGAAGCCCGAGGTCTGAAGCAGGCGATATCTAGACAACAGCCCACCCAAACCATCTACACAAATCTCGAACCAATGGAGGCTTTGGTTGGGCTTCGACTCAGGTGGACTAGAGACTATTTTATATGGTATCCGAGTATACTTGGTTCAGAATGTCTCGTGTGTTGGTGTGGCAGAATGTATCGTGCCGGATAGGTGCAGGAAAAGTTTTATAGCCTGTCCACACTCGCATTCACACACGCAAACTAACTAACCCCACCGTCCTCCACACTCTCACGTAGGATTCTCATATAATAAACCATTATGATTTATCCCACGTACCGTTGGAAGTCCTACCTCAAAAAAACTATCACCAATTCTCTCTCTCTCACACACACACCTCAAACTCTATATTTTACTTTTCAACTTTCTCGCTTTCGCTTGAGAACCACCTCACCTTTACCTGTTACTGGGAGACTGGCTAGATTCACACGTGGGCAGGTGGATGGGGATAAAGTTGTAGAAGGATACATTTTTTTTCAGTATATTTTTCTTGGAAGACATCGAGAATATATATCAAAGTTAGTTATTAGCTGCGAGGGGATGCAGTGAGGTTAATGGTCTATTTCTAACACACACACACACACACACACACACACGCACACACACACATACACACACACACACACGAGAGGAGAGTTTAATAATCAGTCTTTACTCCTACCAGTAAGTAGGCAGGGGTAATGAGTGTAGTAAAGCAAGAACAGACAGTGTGAGTGAGTATAAGGGAGCAAATGGGACTGACTGACTGACTGCCTTTCACTTCACGTCCCATCCTTAATTTCTCATATGGTGGACACGGAAGCTTTTGTTTGTTTGTGTGTGTGTGTAAAAGTAGTGTTGTCTGAAAGTTAGTGTGTTGTGGTGTTGGCCTGTGTGTGTGTGTGTGTGTGTGTGTTGGCCGGTGGGAAGGGAATCTAGACATACAGCTTGCAGGCCACTTCGGTTTCCACCTCAACTCTCTATACACTCCATTTCTTGCACTGGTTTTGTATTTGTCTTCTTTTTCCTCTTCTTATTATTATCATTCTTACCCCTCTTTTTACACAATTTCTACCAAGGCACACACACACACACTGAATTGCAGAGTCGTTACGGTACGATTCTTGCTCACAGACGCAATCAAACCCATCCAAGCTCATTTACACATTCTCATCGTCGTTACGTTATACATCCTTACAAATTTATGGCCAGTCTGGTAACATGCAAGCCCAGCGTAACGTACCATCTCTCCCCCCATTCCCCCCTCCCTACGCTGATGTTAAGGGGGTAGTATAGTCGGCAGCAGAAGTCGTGTCGCCTCACCTGTTTCGTCGAGACTCGAAAAATACGCACGTTGTCTGCACTTAATAATCTCGAGTCTATGAACATCGCGTGGCTCGGTGAAGCAAGTGAGGCGACACGACTCTTGCTGCCGACTGTACAGTGTTGGTTAAACTGGAGTAACTGATTCCTCCAATCATTTGTTATTCTGGTCCTGTTTTCCTTGTAGACTTTGGAGGAATCAAGGTGATCTAATGTGTACCAAAAGTATTCTATCGATCCCCTTAAGAAACACTCTCTCTCTTTCTCACGACCTCCCGAGCCACTACTCCTTTTCAGTTCACCCAGTGTCTCTCATTCCCTTTTATTTCTTTCGTGCTTGTTGTTCCACTTTTCTATCGCCTTGCCCTTGTCCCTCATTCCATTCTGTTTCTTTCGTGCTTGCTATTCCACTTCTTTATCGTCTTGCCCCTGTTCCTTATTCCTTTCTAATTTTTCTCTATCGCCTTGCTCCTGTCCCTCATTCCCTTCTATATCTTTCGTGCTTGCTGTCCCACTTCTCTATCGCCTTTTCCCTTATCTATAATCCACTAGATGACCAAGTTATTACTATCTTATTATTAAGGGGAGAGTATACTTTTGATAGATTGGAGTCCCTTGATTCGTCGAAACTATGCCAGGAAACAGACCCAGATGAAGAAATATAATGGTATCCTGTTGCCCGGAATAGTTTGGAGGAATTATTTGCTCCAGATTTACCAACAGTGTACTCTCCCCTTAACTACTCCCTTTCTACCTCCATCATTTATCTCTACCCCTTCACCACCTGCTCCTCCGTTCCCCCCCTTCCCCCCTCCCTCCCTCCACCACTTCCACCAGGTTGATGTTGCCATGTGTGTGCGTCACCTTGGAGATACGCCGAGTCACGGGGACGCATCTCTACTGACGAAGAGAAAGAGAGAGAGAGAGAGAGAGAGTGAGAGAGAGAGAGAGAGAGACGGGAAGGGCAAGAGGAAGTAGGCAATAGCTATGGTGTTGTGCGTCACTACTGTTGTTGTTGTTATTGCTGTTGTTGTTGTTGTGGTATTGACGCTCCATGGCTTAATTAGTTCGTGTCACCAGCAACTCACAACTCTCTCTTATAGTTCGTTGTTGTGGAAAGGTTGGTTGGTGTAACGACGGGTGAGCAACCACTGACGAAAAGTCTCTCTCTCTCTCTCTCTCTCTCTCTCTCTCTCTCTCTCTCTCTCTCTCTCTCTTGTATGGATCTTCTAGGGTACTTCTTTTCCTTGTAACTCCTTGTAACTCTCTCTCTCTCTCTCTCTCTCTCTCTCTCTCTCTCTCTCTCTCTCTCTCTCTCTCTCTCTCTCTCTCTCTCTTCTTCTCTACATCGGTTCACACACACACACACACACACACACACACACCTCTGGTCCGGAAAGATCTCTCTGGGTGTATAGATTGTCAGCCACTTTCCAGGATGAATCAGCTGAATGGCAAGATGCGCCCCAGTGTGTGTGTGTGTGTTTGTGTGTGTGTGTGTGTGTAAACTTTCACACTTCACCCAGACTCAGAATGATCACTCCCACACTGTTCACAAACCACATCAAAACAATCTTGTGGGTATTAAGACAAAGTTACTCACTCACATCTTTTCCCATTACTCTCTTCTTCTTCTTTTTCTTCTTCTTCTTCATAATAATAATAATAATAATAATAATAATGATAATAATAATAAAAATAATAATGATAATAATAATAATAATAATAATAATAATAATAATAATAATAATAATAATAATAATAATAACAAAGAATTATATAAACATATAAAGTCAGCTCCGTTTCGAATATTTATCTCCTTTCAAAGGTGAAAAGATTAATGAAGGCGATCTTAGTCCTAACTTCTATTTTAGTGGCATCAGGATATTCATACTTTTGAGAGAGAGAGAGAGTGAGAGTGAGAGTGAGAGTGAGAGTGCTGGTTTACGTTTGGGGAGGGTAATACTGAATGCTACTCCACCAGTTATCTTATGGTAATGGAAATAGAGAAGAACATCCCTTCAATGCCAAGCTGCTCTGAGACCAACCATGCCACACAGACAAGAAGGTCGTCCTACATAAAAGAAGTTACCTCTCATCAACAAAAAGTGAAGCAATGCACCTTCCCTTTGCCCTGAAAATTAATGTTTTTTTTTCTTCATTTTTGACGATTCCTTCAGTTGGCAAAAGGCTTGGGATATTCAAAGTAATGCCATGCTAACTTTATATTTTCATTTTAAAGCCTGAAATTCCACATCTACACCGGACAAATTGATAATGAATAAAGTTGGAACAATTGAGTTTTCTGGTTTCACCTGCCTGAAAAAAAAAAGTGTTTTACACATAATTTATACAGTAAAACACATATCTTTGCTATACGTTAATAGGCAAACACTTATTGTGTTAGAGGGTGATTGTATTCGAGTCAAGGAATAGTACGTAAACAAAAAAGTAATATTAATATTCAATTATCAAGAAACAAGTGATATCTAAAAAATGATATAAATGTTTGTTGTAGTCTACACGAGTTACCTCTGTACTAACTCTTATTTTACTTCTCACTATCATAGAAAACATATAAACAAATAACTATATAGGTATAACTAAACATATATTTAGTATGTTTTATTCAAGTGTTCGGGCATTATATCACACATGATCGAATGAGTTTTGAATTTCAACAAATCATTTAGCCAAGAGTTCTGCATAGTAGGATTTATGAGACAAACTTATGCTTCAAACCAGCAACATTGTGTTCATGCCTTTGACTAACACTCCTTTAATTTCTCAGTATCTTATGGTGTAGTGACCGGACCAGACATGACAGATAAACAAATCTCGAATCTGTACCAGTCGGTTATCCCTTTGGCTCTTTGGTAGAGTGTTGGTCTGACGTCTGTCTGGTACTGTGTTCGATTCCGCGTGGATACGCCCTGGGGTTTTTAAGAGATCAATTTCAGGGCACCACAAATGGTGGCTACAGAGGTGAAATGGTTCGTGTGTGGTAACATATGAAGAAGTGAAATTGGGGCTTGGTTTAGTTGTCCTGGCCAGATCCAACCGCCGCAATGTGGCCGTCCTGCCGCACACTGCCTTTGCATACGAAATTCGAAAATATAAGATTTTTTTTTTTTTTGAAAAAACGTCCATTCTACAAGTGTGCCATTTTTTTTACCCATGGTAGTCTCCGAGATATCGTGCAAATGAACAGACTATTACTCTCCAAGGTATCACTACAAAACAAGTATTTTAGACGATACACAAGCCACCTCCTTAGAAAGATTTGGTTATCTGTTGGAAGGACCTTTCATTGAACAAGGCATTAGGGTACTGGTATTACTATAAGCATCAGGAGAACTCCTATCTCCTGTGAGGGCCAAGCTTTTTACTCTTTGACTTTTATTACATCCCTTGAAGTGGCAGCCCTTTGCATATTAACTTGGTTATAATTGCAGGTTCTCCTGGCACTAGTGGTGGTGGTAGCAGTGTGCATTGACCTGGCTGAGTCAAGCAGAAGACCACCACCAAGAAAACGTCCACAGCACCGTCCTCAAAGAAAACCCCATCGACCCCCACGAGGACGCCCACGCCCAAAGCCAAGACCCAGTTATGGCCCTCCACCCAAAAACAAACCTAAGCCCAAGCCTAGTTATGGTCCCCCTCCTAAGGCTCCAAGCCCAAGCTATGGCCCCCCTCCCAAAGCCCCGAGTCCAAGTTATGGTCCCCCTCCAAAAGCCCCGAGTCCAAGTTATGGTCCTCCTCCCAAAGCCCCGAGTCCAAGCTATGGTCCCCCTCCAAAAGCCCCGAGTCCAAGCTACGGTCCCCCTCCCAAAGCTCCTACTTCAAGCTACGGTCCACCTCCCAAAGCCCCAAGTCCAAGTTATGGTCCCCCTCCAAAAGCCCCGAGTCCAAGCTACGGTCCACCTCCCAAAGCCCCGAGCCCAAGCTACGGTCCCCCTCCCAAAGCTCCTACTTCAAGCTACGGTCCCCCTCCCAAAGCCCCAAGTCCAAGTTACGGTCCCCCTCCTAAAGCCCCGAGTCCAAGCTACGGTCCCCCTCCCAAGGCTGAAAGTCCAGGAGGATATGGATATGGTCCTCCTAAGTCCTCCAGTGTAGTTAAGGATTCAGGTGGATATGGATCACCATCACCTTCTAGTGGAGGAGGTGGTGGTTATGGTTCATCTCCATCTCCTAGTAGTGGTGGTGGTGGGTATGGTTCTTCTCCATCTCCTAGTAGTGGTGGTGGTGGTGGTGGGTATGGTTCCTCTCCATCTCCTAGTAGTGGTGGTGGTGGTGGTGGGTATGGTTCAGCTTCGCCAAGCCCTTCTAGTGGTTACGGACCACCCAAGGGCGACTCCTCATATGAGCCAAACTTTCCCCCCTTCCCATCGTTTGAGGAATTTTCTGGGAACATTGGTGGATTTTCGTTTTCAAACTCTTATTCTGGCCCGCCAGCAACTTCATCCAATTCATACTCGGCCCCATCCAAACCAGCCCCGGCCCCATCACCCTCATATTCCGCACCAGCCCCGGCTCCATCACCCTCATACTCCGCACCAGCCCCGGCTCCATCACCCTCATACTCTGCCCCAGCCCCTGCACCCTCTTACTCGGCCCCATCCAAACCAGCCCCGGCTCCATCACCCTCATACTCGGCCCCATCCAAACCAGCCCCGGCTCCATCACCCTCTTACTCGGCCCCATCGAAACCTGCTCCAGCACCTTCAAATTCATATTCTGCACCATCTAAACCAGCTCCAGCTCCATCAAACGTCTACTCTCCCCCATCCAGCCCAGCAGCGAGTACTCAGAGTTACCGGCCACCACCTTCACCTCCTCTTCCACTGGAAACTGAAGCTGCAATCCCTGATGATGCATATGGTCCTCCACCAGCTCCTGCCCCATCACAGAGCTATGGAAGTCCACCTGCCCCTGCTCCATCACAGAGTTATGGTAGTCCACCTGCCCCTGCTCCTACTCCATCACAGAGCTATGGTAGTCCACCTGCCCCTGCTCCATCACAAAGCTATGGAAGTCCACCAGCTCCTGCTCCATCACAGAGTTATGGTCCCCCACCAGCCCCTGCCCCATCACAGAGTTATGGTAGTCCACCTGCCCCTGCTCCTGCTCCATCACAGAGCTATGGTAGTCCCCCTGCCTCTGCTCCATCACAAAGCTATGGTAGTCCACCTGCCCCTGCTCCATCACAGAGTTATGGAAGTCCACCTGCCCCTGCCCCATCACAGAGTTATGGAAGTCCACCTGCCCCTGCTCCTGCTGCTCCATCACAAAGCTATGGAGGTCCACCTGCTCCTGCTCCATCACAAAGCTATGGTGCCCCACCCGCCCCTGCTCCTGCCCCATCACAAAGTTATGGTGCTCCTCCTGCCCCAGCCCCATCACAGAATTATGGTGCTCCACAAGCCCCTGCCCCTGCCCCATCCCAAAGCTATGGTGCCCCACCAGCCCCTGCTCCATCCCAAAGCTATGGTGCTCCACAAGCCCCTGCCCCAGCCCCATCCCAAAGCTATGGTGCTCCACCAGCCCCTGCCCCTGCCCCATCCCAAAGCTATGGTGCTCCACAAGCCCCTGCCCCATCCCAAAGCTATGGTGCTCCACAAGCCCCTGCCCCATCACAGAGCTATGGTGCCCCACCAGCCCCTGCCCCATCACAAAGCTATGGTGCCCCACCAGCCCCTGCCCCATCCCAAAGCTATGGTGCCCCACCAGCCCCTGCCCCTGCTCCATCACAAAGCTATGGTGCCCCACCAGCCCCTGCCCCATCACAGAGTTATGGTGCCCCACCAGCCCCTGCTCCATCACAGAGCTATGGTGCCCCACCTGCCCCTGCCCCTGCTCCATCCCAAAGCTATGGTGCCCCACCAGCCCCTGCTCCATCCCAAAGCTATGGTGCCCCACCTGCCCCTGCCCCATCCCAAAGCTATGGTGCCCCACAAGCTTCAGCCCCAGCCCCATCCCAAAGCTATGGTGCCCCACCTGCCCCAGCCCCATCCCAAGGCTATGGTGCACCACCTGCCCCAGCCCCATCCCAAAGCTATGGTGCTCCACAAGCCTCAGCCCCAGTCCCATCACAAAACTATGGTGCCCCACCAGCCTTATCAGGTAACACTGCAGGGTACAGGGGGGATTTTGCCTTTCCTTCCTTCTCTGAGCTTTTCGCTGACGACCAATGGGGTGACAAAGTAAAAAGCTGAGTCAGGAGGGTACTCAATATTACTTGACTACAACGCAACCTTGTCTTACTTTCAATCTGAACATAACACATCCTATTACACTCTCCTCTCTGACTACAACACTCCCGCATCTTACTGCCTATCTAACTAAAACACACACCCTGTAACTCACTCCTCTCTGACTACAACACAACCTTATCTTACTTCCTACCTGACAACAACACACTTTTGTTTTATTTCTTATCTGACTACGACACAACATTGGCTTCCCTCCAAGACAGATTTCCCCTCCTCCGTCTACCTCATGACCCTGACAGTCCTGGAGCAACAGTATGGCAGGAGTCTTTGAGAAATCCATTGGAGGAACTTACAGACCATTTTGATAACATTACTGCCATGATAACTATTATAAGCTAATTGTGTTTGTGTGTACTTCTATGTATGTATGTGTGTGTGTGCGTGTGTGTATATGTACTTTAAATTCCAAACCGAATCGCACGCGGGGATCGAACCCGGATACTCTGAGGGGTTCTTTTTGAAAGTGTCGTGTAATTTTGTATGCAACAGACTCCAAATTTGGTAGGTACGGAGGCCTCAGTTCAATACAACTAATTAGTCAAGAAGGAGACATGGGCAAAGTTCTTGTTGACAATAAATACCGATCGATAGTTTATGATACAGATTACGGAGTGTAACCAGACTCTTTTGGTGGCTGATGAGTTAGTGACTTGATCAATCTGTCATTCTGTCATTGTAACTGTGTGTGTGTGTGTGTGTGAACTTTCCCTTACATCATTATAATTAACACATGAAGTCCAGTTGTGGGAGCTAGGCTATTTCTGTAGGATGGAAGCATTTGTGTGTGTGTGTGTGTGTGTGTATGAAAGTCGTCCAGTCCTGCCCCATCACAAAGCTATGGATTTCCTACACTGGGGTTGTCTAATGCATGTGTGTCTTTTTGAGTTATACTGCCATCAACATGACACACTGCATTATGTGTCCAATATGAGAGAGATGGCTCCGTCTCAGAACAAGATGTCCCAGTCAAACTAATGTTCGTTATACAGAAAACGGTAAGATTTTATATATTGGATAATATACCCTCCAGTGGGTTTTTCTGGTGTATTGTACTGCGTTTTAAGTGATTTTCGTTTTCATTAGGAAATGCTTTGTTTTGAAGATGATGCCTATACACCATTCCAATACTCCCCGGGAGGACGTTGTAATCGGGGTGTGCGAAAACACACAAGTTGTAATTTTGTAATGTAACAACCTATGAATGTTGTAAATTGGGAAATCCAATCCAACCTTTGGCCAAAATCGGGTCTTGTTTCAAATATGCTAAATTTGAATTTTCATCTTTTCAGTCAATGAAAAAGCGCTTACATTTTAAGATTCTAAAATTATCCACACCAAAACTGACCTAACCTAACTTAATCAGGACGGGGACAAGCTGGCTGGACCTAACCGGGGCAAACTGCTGGGACCAAACTGAGGCAGACTACGGAACCTAAGTGTGGCAAACTACTGGTATCTAACAAGGTCAGGTATCTAACATGGACCTAACCTGAGGGATCTACCGGAACCTAACCAGGGAAAACTGCAGAAATCTAAGTGGGACAAACTATCAGGACATCCTTGGCAAATTACATCCATATATATTAAATGTATGCATTTCTACTCATGCAAAACTTACTCTACCATCTCCAAAATAATGCATATCCCAATGGAATGAGTGTCAAAATCATTCAAAATATAGGAGAATACACAAGAAAAATATATCGTTCACCTTGAGTTGTGTATTATCCAGTAGTAAAGGTAAACAAACCCTGAAGACTTACAGGATGACGAAGGCTAGTTCTGATATGATAATGTTTAAAACTTTAAGGAGATAATTGTTCTGAATGGGCGAACTCAGAGGTTAACGATTCATCCAAACTCTGTCAAGAAACAGCCCACCTCAATACTCGTATAAGAGATTGAAGTAATTAGTAACCCTTCAGTTTGCCATGAAGAGATGATGCCGCTTAATGGGACGTAATTACTTGAGGAGTCCAGTGGAGAAAAGACATCTTATGCCTTTAAAAGATATTAAAAGATATTAAAAGATATTAAAAGATATTAAAAAATATTAAAAGATATTAAAAGATATTATCTGTTTTGTAATCAATGTAAGTCTATTGCTTATAGTCTAAAAAAAAAAAAAAAAATTAGAATCCCTAAAAGTCTGTCTCTTGAAGTGGCCAAGTAATATTGATTATAATACAGTAGTTGAGTTTCTTGTTGCCTTGTATTGGTTATCATGTGCTTTCTCCACTTGGCTTCTTCTATGTGGTTTAAAGTTCCCACAACAAATCAGGCACTACACCGGAATAATGTCCCAACACGATAAAATTTGAACAACCCATTGCCTATTCATTGATTTAGTAAGGCTGGTGGGAGGTTCTTGGCATGATGGGCCCTAATGATGTGTGGCGACTCATGTATTTCACTCGATTTTGTTACTTGTATGTACATATATAAAATAAGATTGGTTTAGGAATTATACACTGTTGAGTTTTGGTTTGCGAATAAATATAAAATAACAACAAAGCTGATTTTCTATTCCACAGACTCATAGATTTAGTAGATTGTTATCCTACCTCTTAGCAGATACATTTGAGGATGAAAGAAAACCACCTTAGGCCTTGAACACCCTGTAGGAGGAAGGTGAAGGTGATAGATAGGTGGTACAGCAAACAAACACGAAGGAAACAGAAGGAAAGGAGGGACAGTGGAAGAATTGAAAGGTGTGGCTGGGGTCCGAGGTGGTGTCCAAATCCTTAATTAAAGTAAAGAGTTTACAGTATATATTGCTTTGCATCTTGTTTCAGCCCCATCATTGTTTTATGTTCAGGAATCATTGTGTTTGTTTCCCTGCAAATTAAGCTTCCGTGCAAATTAAGCTTCCCTGCAAATTAAGCTTCCCTGCAAATTAAGCTTCCCTGCAAATTAAGCTTCCCTGCAAATTACACTTCAAGCGCCAATAACTCCATCTCTGCAATGGATCTATTATTAACATTATTTTTTTTTATGGTCAATAAAATTGCATTGGTGTCTTGTTTATATATTTGGTCTGTAGATAATTGTATTGTACACATCTCTATCAAAAAAAGAGACAATATTAACATCTTAGTGCCAGTAAACAGGGGACAAGTGACACTCTTAAGACTCTTTCCCCTAAACATTATTCCTCGATAAATATGCTGGTGCTGTTTTATCTCTCTTTCAGGATACTTATAATTATTACAGTCACTCGTAAAACTTTCTAACTGGTGTGAAGTTTATCAGTTCTGGTAACACTGGACCTGCCTGGTGTTAGAGGTGGGTGAGTATAGAGTGTGGTGTTTGGAAAAGGCTGCTGGTCTGTTCGAAACACTTCCTTACTCACGCTTCGTCTAATCTACAGTTTTTTTTTTCCAAAGTGTGTCAAGTAGACCATCGAAATTTCTCCCTCAAACACCACCGCTAACGTCAAGTACAGTACACTCGTGATACATAATTTTTGACCTGAGTGTGAGGAACAGAAAGCTTCGAATCACCTGGTATTGCTCATTATCAGAACCAATCCACCCACAGCATCACCAGTTGATCCACACACACTGATGACTGCTTAACATGTATTATTATTAGTAGTATATTGATTGCTTACAAGGACGATCATTCTCTTTGTTAGTGTTATGCTACTTGCGTCAATTGATGGTTTTACTAAATAATATTATAATTATTTTTCTATTTTGAGAAAGATGAGGAAAAAAGGCTGAGATCCCGTTATTATTATCCCCTTCTGTGTATTGGGAAAGACGAGGATTACAAGCTGACAGACCCGTAGTTTAAAAAAAATTGAGGGCGATTACAGGAGCTCTATGAACCCTCCAAATAATCCAGGCCACAGAACCCTTCAGTATTTCTAATAGGGAATCTGTTGCCCGGAGTAGTTTGGAGAATTCACAGAGCTCCAGTAAGGACCCTCAATTTTTTTTAAACTACGGGCGTGAGAGTCCACTTATGGTCCTCATCAGTGAAACAAAACGAGTGAGAGAGATTTGTATATTATTTTAGACAACCTTAATTAATTTCGTGGCCGGTGTTGATGATAGATCCTAATTAAGGCAACCAATGTTCATGAATTTTGTACATTAAATTCTCATGGGTAGTGGATACAAATACATTTTTAACTTTATTCAGTTAACACAAACTTACTGAGGTTCTACTGTAATTGATGAAGGGACAAGACAAGATAATAATAACAACAACATCATCATAATTATTCCAGGCAACAGTAGAACAATTTGTAAGGAGTTGAGATTATGTTACTGAACTGAGGGGCATTCTGATTAGTTTTTTTATATTTATATATTAAAGTCTTGAATCAGTAATCTAAATGGAATAATATCTGAATGCAGCAATGAAACACAAAGAAAATGAAGTATAGATTTGCAAGAGTATTGTTAATCGCAGTAATTTTGCACTAACAACAGCCCAGCAAAGTTTCTCACAACCATACTGCTTTTGCTATGGATACTCCCTTACTGGAGGCCACTGATTCCTGTAAACTGTGACAGAAAACAAACTATCTCAGCGTAAAACAGTGATTTATTACTTGCTTGACACAGGTTGGAGGACTAAGTAGCCTCCAATTAACCCCCTGAACTCTCCAGCTCGTGTTTCATCATTAACTTATACTTCAATCCCCTTGGATACTGTTTTCGCAGATGTCAAACTCCAAGGGACAGAATCATTGACACAAATTATGACAGACGCCACGTGTGCGTTTCCAGAGCCTGAGAGGGTTATTAGTTAATTACAATTTTAGGATTTGTACGAGACACATGGCAGAGTCCACAATAATGGATAATTATGCAAAACATTAATAAATTATTATTATTATTATTATTATTATTATTAGTTTATGACTACTCTATGTCTGTAAATACAATAAATCTCTATGTGTAAATAAATATCTACATGTATCTCTACTGAATATAAATATGTAGTTTTTCTCAGCGTCACTAAGAGTAAATCTGAAGCACCTGTAATCAAGTTTCAAGAAGCATGTATAAAGTGAAGGTCACTATATAGTCTATTATTAAACACCCTTCCTTCCTTCCTTCCTCCAATCCACTGTGAGAGGAAATATTATTATGTCTTTCTACTTAGCTTTAGGTCTTTCCTTTGAGAGTACAGTCAATATAGCCAACACGGACAGAAACCCAAACAAACAAGAATGTGTTGTGTACAGTGTCAGGTCACCCACACTGCTAACCACACCACCATCACCACAACAACAACAACAAGTATTCTGTTACAGGTACCCCTTTTGAAATTACACTACTAGTACTTTGTTGAATGATTGTGTATGTGTTTTTCTTTTAGTCAATATTAACTTGAGACCCCGAGTACAGAATATTGGAGAGGAAGGGAAAAGTGATCAATTAACACCTTTGAGAGTTGCACTTCCATCTGTAATAGCTCGGTTTGTATAGTCATAGGCGAGTCTTAGTGGGTTATTGTTTACATCTTGTAATGTCCCTGTAGGAAGGAACGTAGCTCTGGTATATATAGTAATCAATCATTTCAACTTCATTACTTTTTATAACTGTACACATCTTTAAGGAACCATTACTAGTTTTATTATATTTTATTATTATATTATTTTATTATATTATTATTTCTCAGAGTTATGTTCTCTCCTCTTGTGTACAGGAATGAATTACTGAAGCTGTCTACAGGATGAAAGACATAATATAAGTCCCTGGCTACACAGTGGTCACAGTAAGGCATTGGTAGGTGTATAGATGCACGACTATTATTTACTGCAATTCTTTAACTTCTTTACATAGGAATTAATTGTTTCATCAGTTAATATTCTGGATAGTCAATTCATTCTGAGTACATTGTCAAAAGTTTACAAATAATAGAATTGATGTGTTGCTGTCATGCAAAATATTATTAATTATACAAGTTTCTAAGTCACGTAATATTCATAATTATAACATCTCAAGGACTGTATTCATTATCTACTACTCGTGCAAGGCAAAATTTTACAGAGTTGACAAATTTTAAGACAACTGTGAAAAGAGGATTATGGCCATTAGTTACAGTAATAAGGCAGTAGTGTTCTTGTGAATTATTGACAGTTATCTGAAAGAGAGAGAGAGAGAGAGAGAGAGAGAGAGAGAGAGAGAGAGAGAGAGAGAGAGACATAAGGGTAATGAAGTGTGAGGCTTAGATAGAGTGAGTTAGGTGACAGTAACTGAGTAAGGTTACAGAGACAATGAGTTATAGGTTACAGTGGGTTATAGCCTACTAAAGTATGGCTAGTATTATATAAACTAATGTTCTGTACAATCTCCTTCATCTCTGCATTTTCACTTGAATTGCTTTGACTCCTTTATCGATCGATCCTTGACAATCAGACCAAACATTTTGAAGAACTCATTATAAACACAGTGCCTGAGTAGGTGTGTTTCAGTAGGCAATGGTCACTGTTCTAGTATGTATCATTCAGTACAGTGTAAATGCAGAACTAATGGGGACTCTACCACTTATAGTATCAAGCAACGAGACTTACTGACTGACTGACTAACTCGTCTACAGAAATGGAACTTTAACTTTCATAAACAGCAATGTATCATATTAATAATAATTATCTAGTCCAACAACAAACGTATTTACAACTATACTTTTACCATAGTTTTAAGTTAGTATATATATTTATATATGTATATAAGAATAGTATTTCATAAAAGTATCTAATATAAATATATACATGTAGTACAATATATTCTGTCTGTGCACTTATAAGAATGATAATCTAAAAGTTGTCCACACATACATACATACATACCATACATACATACAGTATATCCTATTATAACACACACTCACTATCCTAACCTAACCTAACCTAACCTAACCTAACCTAACCTAAATGTAGATTATTTGTTTCCTGTCCCTTAACCTGAGGAATGAGTTTCACGTCACTCAATAGTATTACAGAATAAAGTTTAAGGGGAAGAATATATAACCTGCTGTGGGAAACTAGGAGGTTACCGTATCGATTCCTAGAAAAAAAGAAAAGAAAAAAAGCCAGGAAACAGAATCTCCCCATTCGAGACTACAAAAAGGATAATTATGTTTTATGATAGAGTTTGGAGGGACACGTAGGTTACATTTTACCCACAACAGGATAGTTAATTATCTCCCTTGACATAACTATATAGACAGAATGAAAATGGGAACACCAGTCTAATAGGAGGAGGAGGAAAGATCAGTCTAAGAGGAGGAGGAAAGATCAGTCTAACTAATTCACTCCCAGTCACTACATCATACAACTGATAGTAAAAAGTAAGTGTGTTTGTTATTTATTAGGGAAGATCCGTAAGTAAGATCAGGGAAACGCAACTATATTTTATCTAAGTACGATGAAAGACGAACAAACTAACAAACAAACAAACAAACAAACTAACAAATCTACACTGATATGCTGGAGTTACAAGACACAAGTTTTATCATAATTATAGAGATTGAAATGAAATGATTATTATAAGTTGTTACTATAGTATTGTCTGTTTCTGTTTTCCGGTAACTGACGATAGCCTAAATAAATGTTCACGCCGAATGTCACATATATAGATGTATCGTGATTGGTTTGGGGTAAATTGGGAAGGTTATGTATTCCTCCTAACTCTGCCAGGAAACAGACCACTTCAGCATACGAGTAGGACAACTGTTTTCATGCATGGTTCAGAAAGTAAATAGGAAGGTTGTGTATTCCTCCTAACTATGCCAGGAAACAGACCACATCAGCATATACGAGTAGAGGAACTGTTTTCATGCATGGTTCAGAAAGCTACGTAATATCTGACCTAATTCTCTCCATAGAAACGACATTCCTTAATTAAAGACCCTATGATCGTGTATGATAATTTGGAGCTTCTGATTCCTCCTGACCATGCCACGAAACAATCCTATTCCATAAAAAAAAAAGGTGTAAGTGTTTCGTGGCAATATTTGAAGGATTTGTTTATCTCCAATTTTCTGAGTACATCACAGGGTCCCTTAATTCAAGCTGGCCATACAGATGTTAAAGGAATCCCACACCAGCCATGTAACCAACCAATCAGATCAATCAGATGCAACGTAACAATATCGGAAGTGAACTTTTTATAATTATACAACTACTTGAAAACAGACCATAATAGTAAAATGAGAGTCAATGAAGGAAGAACAACCGTAATTACAAATACTTTTCTTCTAATTAACACAACCTACAGAATGTTTGCTAATAATCTATCTACGGTAATTATAATGACGATAATAATTTAAACATTCCTCACTACAAGAAAAAAATCAGTGTCAAATATTATGAACTAGAAATGACGACCTTTGGCTTTTAATTAATTGGATTGCACTAATGAGAATGTAAACTCTTTATTAAATACACCTCATTCATGCGAATCTAGTTAGTGCACTGTGAACTGTGGTAAAGTCATGGTCAAAAGTCTTGCAACCTGGTGAATAAAAGCGAGCCATTTGAGTGAATTTTATGAACCATTATTGTACAGACCAATAGCTATAGTTTCGGATCATTTTTTGAAGCCATCTCATTGGAAGGTGTTGCAGGACTATTGACCATGACTGTACATACAAACTGACTGTCGCCACATTCTTATTAATTACAGTTTAATAATGCCATTCTAGCTATAGTGCACTGCTAAATCATTCGTAAATTTATCCTTCATTAATTAGTAACACAGAGGGATGGGGATGGGGGGATACAGGATTAATCTGTTTGCAGTATATATTTTTTTCAGTTCACAACCTTTATTTTTTTCTCCACTGTGTCTTCCTTATGTTTCCCTCTTGATCCCACCCACCGCTTGTAATAAAAGGGAGTAATGGCCTATACTTGATAATGAGGAGGATTCAATGTTGTCCACGTGGTGTTGGTTTCTGTTTCATAGATTTGATGTCAGTACCCCCTATTTATATATTTAGTTATTTATGGTTCGTAGCTTGTTGAAGTCTTTGGTAAGGTATGTCTTTTAAATAAATGGCCAAAACCTATTATATAATCCACTGAGCTTGCTGGAATTCACTCATACTAAATTAGCGGCCAGTAGATGATGTAAATTTCCCAAGTTTGCATTTCCTTTATGATCTCAGCTCTGCTCTTGAACCAGCATCCAGGATCAAGTCTTTTTTAGTATGTGAGGCGAGAACTGTAGCTACACCACAATCCTGACCTGCAGACATTACTCACAAACTTCAAAGAAAGGTAGAAAAGGCAATGCAAAGTCAGGCTAACTAATATCTTAAATCAATTCAGTAGTATTATAGAATTTACCAAACTTAATGTATAATACCATCAGTCACAGGAAATATAGTTTAGTTCCTTATACTTTAAAAACTCGTATTTCTATCAATCAATGGAAATAATGAGATAATAAACGTTTATGATGAAATTGTACAGTACCAACTTATGAAGGACCACTGTGGATGGACACTAAGGAGTTTATGTGTTGGGGAAGGCAACAATTCGTGTGACTATGTATAATTTCCTATTTACCAAAACAAAGAGAAATGGTTCACTAATAGTTATATCAATATGTAATGTGTTATAAATGCATAACTTCATACGAAAGTCATATATATCATAATTGCACAATCTTAGACAACTTAATCAGTCTCTTCATTTGACCAAACATTAACGCTATCATAAGTACAATTCCGACACTGCTGAGATAAAATATAAATATTGCAATTTGTACTAACTAAAGGAAGCTGCATCTCCACATTCCCTGCTTTAATTAAGGTGCTTCAAGTTATATTTTGTGGGACATTGAACTAGTGAGCAGTGCTTTTATAAGGGATTAAGTTATTATTATTTATACAGCTAATAAAATAATATTACAATCTTTGCTTTGTTTTCTATATGCAGTCCTATGTAATCTATTATTATGATATCTAGCATCCCACTTCTCAGGTGTAATTAACCCATATCAACATTCCGTATAGTCTTAGTTGCAACGTTTGCCATATTCTAGTAGACCTATGCAACAAACCATAGTGCACAAGTCCTATTAGTTCTAACCACACCTATATGCATCTACGTTATACCAACCAGGATTAAGTAATACTATTATTATTATATTATGAATTAACTAATGAACGCATTATGCTCAGCAGTGACCTTTCGCAAAATAGTGTCTGAAACTTGGTTTATTTTGTTTAACTTTGCACGAGGACACTTTTGTTGAGAAAAAAAAACCATGCAGTTATTATCAATGTGCAAAGACAAAAAGGAAATTAAAATCCTCTGCTACTGTACCTGTGTGTTTGAATGCCAACTCATAGTGTACAATACAATGTTATGAAATATTCCATAGTGATATTATGTTACAGGTTTGAGGTATATATTCATTCTGTGATTTTCCTGGGGGTTAGGTGACATTAGAATTAAGTTAATAATCTATTCTTAAAAAAAATCATTGTATAATTATTATATTGAAGGGCATTTTGGGAGTGGCAAAGAGATCACGTTATGACGATATTAAATAATATTATGTTCTAAGACATTTGCTACAAGCCGTCCAATTTTTGTTTATAACAATAAGATTAATACATTAAAATACCATAACATTTGTAGCAAAACTTACTGTTAATAGTAAGATAGATAAAGTAGAATAGAAAGAAATAGAAATAATGTAAAATAAAAAAGACCATAAATAAAAAAGACCACATGAAAAGTTGTGTTATGTAGCTGGGAATAAGAGTCTAAATTATAGCATTTACAATTTTTTTAAAACCAACCTAATCATAGTAGAAGAATAGTTTACCAGCTGGGAATAAAAGTCTAAATTATGGCATTTACAAATTTCTATCATATCATTTTTAAAACCGACTTAATCATAGTTAGAAGAATAGTTTACCATCTCGTATTCCCTAAACACATCTACAGTTCAGTTCTCTGGTGCCTATGATATGATTACTTCTTTGTACATGCTGTAGTTAAGGGGAGAGTATACTTTTGGTACATTGGAGTGCCTTGATTCCTCCAAAGTATGCCAGGAAACAGAGCCAGAGGAACAAAAATAATGGTATCCTGTTGCTTGGAATAGTCTGGAGGAATCATTTGCTCCGGATTTATCAACACTGTATATCCTCCCCTTAAGGTGCGTGAATACAGTATGTCAGTTTCCAGACCTGTTCATGGAATACTAATTACAACTGTACCTTAATTAAGTGAATAGTATATTTTGGGTTCATTAGAGTGTCTTGATTCCATTAAGTATGATAAGTAAAAGGATTAACAAATATAATGGTCTGTTGTCTGGAATAATAATAATAACAATAATAATAATAATATTAATAATAATAATAATAATAATAATAATAATAATAATAATAATAATAATAATAATAATAATAATAATAAAAATAACAATAATAAGAGTTTGGTGGAATCAATTGGTCCAGATTTTACCATTCAACAGTTTACTACTCCTTTAATTAACACAGTACTAATATTATTTGTTCGTGCCAAGTATTAGAGTACTGTGATGATTTTTATTTTTATTTTATTATTAATGACCACATCATTCTCAGCTATACCTCCTTCCTTATTCAGTTTTTATCTATATTCTACAGTAGTGGATGAAATATTGATGTTACGACACTCTTCCCATTGTTGTTGTTGTTGTTGTTGTTGTTGTTGTTGTTGTTGTGGTTGTTGTTGTTGTTGTTGTTGTTGTTGTCATACATCACCTTGAATTTTACACACCATCGAGACACTCCTTCTTATCATAACATCCTCACGTCAAGTTAGGCAATAAAAGGAAAGACGTTTGTTGTTGGTGTTGGTGTTGATTTGGAGGTGAATGCTTCCTACATATTACAGTTTATATATACCGTACGTAGGATTTTTGGTGGTCTGCTTTGTTGCACTGTTTGGAGGAGCCGTTTACCTATAAAATCTGCAGATAAAGTTAGTTCTATTTCTCCATTATAATTATCATGTTCAATTTCAAGGGAGTTCAGGAGATCAACTTTACTGTCTTCCTCTTACACTGCTACACGTACAGGAGTCAATGAACAATTATTTATCTATCTCTTGTCACACACACACACACACACAGCCACGTCATATTAACTCTAGTTCCTTTGGTACTTCGTGAAGGGAGGGAGGGACATTTCCATCCCCCATGTGTTAATGCCCCTGATTTTTGTGCCGTGTGTGTGTGTGTGTGTGTGTGTGTGTGTGTGTGTGTGTGTGTGTGTGTGTGTGTGTGTGTGTGTGTGTGTGTGTGTGTGTGTGTGTATATACGTGTGTGTGTGTGTGTGTGTGTGTGTGTGTGTGTGTGTGTGTGTGTGTGTGTGTGTGTGTGTGTGTGTGTGTGTGTGTGTGTGTGTGTGTGTGTGTGTGTGTGTGTTCCTTTTTTATCATATACTTGGTTTGGAGTGTATTGGCTCACTCGTTCACGACCAGATTATCAAGTGAGTAGAGTAGTTAGTCTATCCATAGTTTCATTGGAATTCTGTGTACCCCAAGTAGTGTACAACCACTTTTGATTATTTCTCATACAATCTCACTTTCAGAGTCTAATATAATGTAAGTAAAGTTATGAGTGAGGCGAATAGAGATGACTGGTATATATAATGTCTCCATAACACCTTGTCCATGGAACCATCTTATTATAGTCATCTCCTACTACCATTACCTTCCCCCGTGACCTTTGTTGTATAATAATGGCCCTCAGTTTGATACACGAGGCCCATAAAGCAAGCAGGAGGAAGGGCAGGCAAGGTCAGAGGAGGTATGTGACTTTTTTTGCTTGCTTGCTATTGTATACTTGTTTGTGTCTTCGCTTCTTCCCACCGCAACACTTCACTTTCACACTTCTCCCTTCTTTTAATTTCTACACATCACTCACTAGCTTCTTGTCCTCTTCTCCTCACTACACTTCACTTATTGTTCTTTCTTTACTCATTACATCTTATTTCTTGTATTGTTCTCACTACACTTCTCTCCTCCTCCTCGTCTTCCTTTACTTACTACACTTCATTGATTCTTGTCTTTCCTTCTCACTACACTTCACTTATTCTTGTCCTTCCTTCTCACTACACTTCACTTATTGTTTTCTCTCACTACACTTCAGTACTTCTTGTCCTTCCTCCTCACTACACTTGACATATTCTAGTCCTCGTCCTCCTCCTCCTCCTACTTTCCCTTACGTGTTTCCATCTCCTCCCTGGTCCTTGTCATTGTTTATACACTCGTCGTCAATATCTTCCAGGGTCTCCTCTCCTTCCTCGTCCTCTTCCTCGTTTACCTCCTCGATGCCCGTGTCTGTCTCCTCCTCACCATCCTCCTCCTCCTTCTTACGCTTCATTATTGCCTCATTTTTTTTCTTTTCCTCGTCGACTATCTGCTTCCAGCGATCGAGGTTGGCCTTGCATCCGTCCAAGAGCTTGTCCGTGTTGGGGATGACGCGGTTCAGTAGTTCGTAGCAGGGAATACAGATGGCCGAGAGGAACCCAACCTGTTGACAATTAATAGGCTCATTATTTAGGAGTCATTATCGTTTTGTGGTCATCCTAACTTGTGGACATTATTTTTGATGGGGTCATTAATTTCTGGTGGTCATTATTATTAGGCTGCTAAATGATTCCGTTAAGCTATAGGATTAATATTTATTTGTGGTCATTATTATGGTGAGGCAAAGTGATTCCTCCTCCAACAAACTATATAAATGGTTGCCCAGGGAGGCTGACTTTATTCTCTGTGAATATTAGCCATCCCCCACAGGGCTAGAATAAAGATTGTTGTAGGATCTGGTCAATTTCTAGTTAATTTTACGAGATCTGCGCACGTGAGGTGTACTGCAACCTGAGTTTTTTTCACTGCTGTATGGACCGCCGGGGGTCCGGGAGAACATCATCAACAACAACTATATAAATGGTAGGAAGGAAACAGACGACCTCAGTGTTGCCAAAAGACTCGTGAATGACCTGAGGAACGACTCCATAGAAACACCCGTAACTGACCTGTGACTGTGCCTGCTCGTCCACTTTGTCCCGGTCCATCATGGGTATTGGGCTCTTACCGACTGCCTTCTCTGCATCACCCTGTAGATATAGCACATGTAGATAGATGGTGGTGAGATGGTGTGGGTTAGGTTAGTTTAGGTTAGGTTTAGTTGGATAGATAGTGGTGAGGTGGTCTGGGTTAGGTTGGATAGATGTTGGGGAGGTAATAATAATAATAATAATAATAATAATAATAATAATAATAATAATAATAATAATAATAATAATAATAATAATAATAATAATAATAATAATAATATTAATAATCGGTAATAATAATAATACGTGGGAAGAAAACATGTATATTTTGGTCAGTAAAAAAAAAAAAAAAAAAAAAAAAAAAAATGAAAAATATGAGAAAAAAAAAAATCCAAACCAATTCTATACCTGCTCATAAAACTCCTCAAAGATGACCTTGACCGTCTCGACCTGTACATCCCAGGGCTTAGCAGAGGCACACAGGTCACACGCCGTCATGGCAATAGCTTGGATCAACAGTCTGGAAGGTGGAGGCATTTATTTTATTGATATATATTTAAAAATAATGGTGGCCTGTTGTTGGGAATAGTTTGGAGGAATCATTATCTCCAAAAATACCTAAACTATACCCTCTCCTTAATGAGACAAGAGGTTGTGGAGTGTGGAATCCATTACAAGGCTTCGGTGCGTCAAGTTGAGCTACACCAGTGTTTTGTCCGAACGCTTAGCCGCCTTTCTGTAACCCTGACTTGGACGTCCTAGACTCCTACTGCAATAACACCCAATGTCCCCATACTCGTACAGTAACACCACACCAGGGATAGTGAGTCGTGGCATAAACAGTTCATGTCCTTTGTTTTTTCTAGCTGTTCGATTAGGTTAGGTTTGTGATGCGTAGTTTTTCCAGTGATGCGAGAATGAACTCACAAACATACACTACTGGTTTATTATATTGGATTATTTAGGTTTTATAGTATGTACAAACAATGACTTTGCCGGTAGCATTATACTGTACATCACAAAACAAGTATTGGTATAAGGACACAGTGGAAAGGACTGGCTGTAATAAAATGTGTAAAGTTTACCTGTGTTCCATGCTTTCCCAGTCGAACTTGTCTTCATCCATCAGCTTTGTAAGTTTGGCCTTGTTGGGGAAGAAGAGTGCGAGGTCTGTGGCCAGTATACAATGCTTGATGTTACCCAAAACCTGTTTGTACTCATTCGATGTCAGCTTACCGAAGATGTTGTGACCTTCCTGTAAATTATTGTATACGAGTTAGTGGAAGAGGTAATGTTACGACCTTTCTATAAAATATTGTGTACGAGTTAGTGGAAGAGGTAATGTTACGAATTTTCTATAAAATATTGTGTGCGAGTTAGTGGAAGGTGTAATGTTACGACCTTTCTATAAATTATTGTGTACCGAGTTAGTGCAAGAGATAATGTTATGACCTTTCTATAAAATTTTGTGTCACACTTCTGACTTCTTACATTATGGAATATAGTTAATAATATAATGGGATCTGGGATTAATTTAATTTTGAGCGAGCTGGTGACCTGACCTACAAAAGAATACATATTTTAAGACCATGTGACCTAACCTGATGACCGACCAACCCTACTAAAGAATACATTAACCTGACCTGGTAACCTGGCAAACAAAAGAATAATTAACCCGACCTGGTAACCTGGCCTATCAAAAAAACTTCAATAACCCGACCTGGTAACCTGACCTATCAAAAAAACTAACTTGCATAACCCAACCTGGTGACCTGGCCTATCAAAAAAACTTCAATAACCCAACCTGGTAACCTGGCCTATCAAAAAAACATCCATAACCTGCCTGACCTGCTGGAGTATGGTGACGGTCTGGTTGAAGTGGTGGTGTTCGAGTGTTGAGGTGGTATAGATGGCCGCTAGGGGGCTCTCCGTCTCCAGCATAAACTTGTTGTTCTTGCCTCGGTGGTCCAGGTCGTGGCACAGAGATCCGATGAAGAGAGCCAGGCACTGTGTGAGTGTGTATAGGGATGACGTGAGTAAAGGAAAGAAAGGTAGATGTGGTGGTGATGTATGTGTGAAGGAAGGAAGGAAGGAGACGGTAGTGATGGGTATGTGAAGGAAGGAAGGAAGGATGGAAAGAAGTGGTGGTGGTGATGTATGTGTGAAGGAAGGAAGAAAGGTAGATGTGGTGGTGATGTATGTGTGTACGAAGGAAGGAAGGTAGTGGTGGTGGTGATGAATGTGTGAAGGAAGGAACGAAGGAAGGAAGGAAGGAAGGAAGAGGTGGTGGTGGTGATGATGTATGTGTGAAGGAAGGAAGGAAGGAAGGAAGGAAGGAAGGAAGGAAGGAAGAGGAGGAGAGACAGAAAGAAATGAGACAGAGATACGAGAAGAAGAAGAGTAGAGAGACAGAAAGTGGAGCAAAGAGGGGTGAGGGTAGAAGAGGGACGGTGTGTGAAAATATGGATGCGGTAGAGGGGACGAACTGATACGTGTGGGAAGACAGAAGAGGGGTGACACTGGAGGGGAAATGAGGGGAGGGTTTAAAGGGAGAGGTAGGGTTTAGGCTGAGGGGAAAATGAGGGAAAGGTTTAAAGGATGAGGGGAAATGAGGGAAGGGTTTAAAGGGAGACATGTGGGAAAGGATGAGGGGAAATGAGGGAAAGGTTCGAAGGGAGAGATGAGGAAAGGATTTGAAGGGAAGTGTAATAAGTGGTTAGAGGAAAATATTTAATGGGAAAAGATGAGGATGATAAAAATAATGAAAATAAAAATTGAGAGAAATTGAATGGAAAGGTGAAATAAGAGTAAGAAATAATATATAGAAAGGTAGAAGGAGAAAGATGAGGAGAGGTGGAAGGGATGGATAAAAAAATACACTATAAAATAGACGAAATAATACGAAAAATTTGAAGGTGAAAGAAAGAAGATGAAGGAAAAAGTGACGAGGCGACAACGAACAGAAATGATGAGGTATTTAATTAATTCATGACAAAAGCGAGGTAAAATAAAAATGAGAATGAGATGAAAGTGACAGAAAAAAATGCGAATATTTTAATTAAAGGAGAACGAAATACAGAGAAAAAAGAGCTGGAGAGAATTTTATTATTATAGATATTTTTTTTTTTTTTTTAACTGTAAACTAATATGCCACGGGAAAGATAAAAAAAATGTTTATGAGAGAAAGTTGAATTGAATCATAAATGGATGTTAAAAGGAAGGATGGGAAGGAAGGAAGGAAGGTAAGAAGGAAGGAATGAAAGAAAGAAGGTAGGAAGGTAAGAATGAAGGTAAGAATGAAGGTAGGTAGGTAGGAATGAAGGAAGGTAGGAAGGAAGGAATATTGAAAGAAAGGAAGATAGTAAGGTAGAAAGGAAGAAAGGAAGGAAGATGGGAAGAAAGGAAGGAATAAAAGAATGAATGAAGGAATGAAGGAATGAAGGTAGGAAGGAAAGAAGGTAGAAAGTAAGGAAGATAGGAAGGAAGGAAGGAATGAAGGTAAGAAGGAATGAAGGTAAGAATGAATGAAGTAAGGAAGGGACGTGGAGTGGCTACCAGACCAAGATTAAAGGCAGACTGAGTACAAAGATTGTGATCAGTAGGTAGCAAAGTGGAGGTGGAGGTGGAAGTGGAGGTGGATGTGGATGTGGAGGTGAATGTGGAGGTGGAGGTGGAGGTAGAGGTGAAGGTGGAGGTAGAGGTGGAGGTGGAGGTGGAGGTGGAGGTGGAAGTGGAGGTGAAGGTGAAGGTGGAGGTGGAGGTGGAGGGAGGCTGAGTTAAGTTGATGAGACACACACGAGTAGAAGTGAAAGGGTCTGGTGGTGGATGGATCTCTCTCTCTCTCTCTCTCTCTCTCTCTCTCTCTCTCTCTCTCTCTCTCTCTCCTTCAAAGGGTCTCGTACTTTGTTTCTCTCTCTTTCAAAGGATCTCGTACTCTGCTCCTCACTTCTCTCTCTCTCTCTCTCTCTCTCTCTCTCTCTCTCTCTCTCTCTCTCTCTCTCTCTTTTATTAATTATTTTCATAGATTCTCTTTTGGCCCAACTCAACTCAGAGTATTTCCTTCTTTCTCAATTTATCTCTTCGTCGTTATCCTCTATCATAACAAACTTCAAGGGATTCTCGTTTTCAGAAGATATTACTCTCTCAAACTCAAATCCAAACGTTCCCTCACTCACATACACACACACACACACACACATACACACACAAACAACATACCCCTGCAATTCCTCTCTCTCCTTCACACACACACACACACACTCTCCCCCCACCCTCTCTCTCTCTCTCTCTCTCTCTCTCTCTCTCTCTCTCTCTCTCTCTGTCTACTCACTCACCTCCAGAGGCTTGAAGCTCTTGGGACTCCTCTTGATGATGGTATACATGGAGTTGGCAACACTGAACCCATGAGTCCAGTTGTGGTAAGGGACCCGCCTGTAGTTCTTCTTCACGGTGAGGGTGAAGCGTATAAGACAGTCCTTCTCAAACCTAGTGAGGCCGAAGAGGTCCACGAACATATAGATGGAGTGGCGAACCTTGTCCATGTCCATCAGGTTTATGGGACAGAAGTAGAAGCTGTAAAAGGAGATGGTGGAGAGTGTTTATGTTACAGAAGTAGAAGCTGTAAAAGGAGATGGTGGAGAGTGTTTATGGTACAGAAGTAGAAGCTGTAAAAGGAGATGGTGGAGAGTGTTTATGTTACAGAAGTAGAAGCTGTAAAAGGAGATGGTGGAGAGTGTTTATGGTACAGAAGTAGAAGCTGTAAAAAGAGATGGGGAAGCTGGTGGTGGTGGTGGAGAGTGTTTATGTTACAGAAGTAGAAGCTGTAAAAAAGGAGGAGGAGGTGGAGGATGGGATACAGTAAGGAGGGTGAGGTCTCACTCAGAGTATTATTAAGATAAGAGAGGGTTTTGTTGTTATTGTGGTGTGTTTGGAGAGAGAGAGAGAGAGAGAGAGAGAGAGAGAGAGAGAGAGAGAGAGAGAGAGAGAGAGAGAGAGAGAGAGAGAGAGAGAGAGAGAGAGAGAGAGAGAGAGAGAGAGAGAGAGAGAGAGGGAGAGTATAAATCGGTAAAACAAAGATATAATGAAATAATTGAACTCTTATCTTTTAAATGGAGACTCCCTTTTGTCCATATTGGAGGCTACAGATTCCTCCAGACTGTGCCACGAAACATATCCCCTATTGGTAACATTGGGGACGTCTGTTTCTTGGCATAGTTTGGTGGAAAAATTAAGAGTTCTTTTTAATTAATACACCAATAAGAAATACAGTAATTCCGAGGTGATAAATTATAAGCAACTGACGAAATTCTACTAAATTATAAAAAAATCATTCAGTTATCAATCAAAACAAGCAAACACACACACACACACACACACACACGCACACACACACACACACACACACACACACACACACACACACATACACACACACACACACACGTTAACTATTTATAAAGAAAGTAATGTTCACTTAAAATAATGTTAGGATAATTAGTTAGTGATCATTCATTAGCAGTAACTGATTGGAGCACAAGCAACATACATACACACATCAATAAATAATTAAATGTTTAGTGAATTAATAGAAAATAATATTAGTTAAACTGACTTTTTCATTCTACAATTTTTTTTATCATTTATTATTATTTTTTTTTGTTATTATTATTATTATTATTATTATTATTATTATTATTATTATTATTATTATTATTATTATTATTATTATTATTATTATTATTATTATTATTATTATTATTATTATTATTATTATTATTATTATTATTATTATTATTATTATAATATTATTATTTTTATTATAATTATTATCATTTATTATTATTATTTATAAGCAAATGAAAGAATAAACATGTGAGTTTATTAGGGAAAGTTGTTGTTGGATGCATTAACAAAATTGGTGTGTTTTGATGGTAAGAATAATGATAATATAAGTAGATTGGGTGTGGTGGATTAAGGGAGGTTGGTAGGTAGGTAGGTAGGATAGGTGTAGTGTAGGTAGGTAGGTAGGTAGGATATGTGTGGTGTAGGTAGGGAGGTAGGTAGATAGGTGTGGTGTAGGTAGGTAGGTAGGTAAGTAGGTAGGTAGGTAGGATATGTGTAGGTAGGTAGGTGAGATAAATGTGGTGGTGGAGAGGGGGAGGGAAGGAGGTAGGAAAAATGTGAGAGAGGGAGGGAGGAAGGTATGACAGGTGTGATTGATGGATGGAGGGAAAATAGGACAGGTGTGTGTGGTGGAGAAGGGAGAGAGGTGTGGTGTTGGGAGGGAAGAAGGGAGGAAAGGTGTGTTGAAGGAAGGGAAGAAGGGAGGAAAGGTGTGTTAAAGGAAGGGAAGAAGGGAGGAAAGGTGTGAAGGAGGGACGGAGGAAAGGTGTAGTAGAGGAAGGAAGGGAGGAAAGGTGTGTTGGAGGGAGAGAAGAAGGGAGGAAAGGTGTGAAGGAGGGACGGAGGAAAGGTGTGGTAGAGGAAGGAAGGGAAGAAGGGAGGAAAGGTGTGGTGTAGGAAGGGAGGAAAGGTGTGTTGAAGGGAGAGAAGAAGGGAGGAAAGGTGTGAAGGAGGGAGAGAAGAAGGGAGGAAAGGTGTGTTGGAGGGAGGGAAGGAGGAAAGATGTGTTGGAGGAAGGGAGGGAGGGAGGGATGGAGGAAAGGTGTGTGTGATGGAGGAAAGTAGGTGTTTTGGAGGGAAGGATGGAGACGAGTTTTCAGTGAGACAGGACAGGTGTTTAATTAGGCAAAACAGGTGTTATTTTAAGTAAGACAGGACAGGTGTTAATTAAGTAAAGATAGACAGGTACGATTTTATGTGAAGCAAGGCAGGTGTTAAATGAAGCAAAACAGGTGTTATATGAAGCAAGACAGGTGTTATATGAAGCAAGACAGGTGTTATATGAAGCAAGACAGGTATTAAGTAAAAAAATTAACACATTATTATTCTCAACATTCCTATCTATATATGAAAGGGCAAAATAAGGCTTTCGTGATGCCCTTAATAAAAAAGACTATAACTATTAACTATAACTATTAAAAAACTATACCACGAAATAGACTAGACTATAATGATAGAACCTCAGTATACGAAAGTGGTGGAATCTGTTGGGTGCTTTGTAGTGCCGAATGAATACAAGTAGTTTACCACCATTCTGTTCGCCCACACGAGATAAAAGTCCCCTTGAAAAAGATGGGATAAAAAAATAAAAAAGAAATTGGGTTCTTTTCTATGGCATTAAGCTTAAGCTCTCCTACACAATGATACACCCACTCACTCACTCACTCACTCTCTCTCTCTCTCACTCTCTCACTCTCAATACTTCTTTTCCTCTCGGTTTTCCATACAGATACGCCCTTCAATCTTCTACTTTTACAAGGGACAATAGGTTATCTCTCTACACACACACACACACACACACACACACACACACACACACAAGGTAAAGGTACAATACAATGGAGAGGAAAATGTTACAACCTGAGTAGATGATATTGACCTTCTATAAAAAAAAAATCAAAAAAAATCCTGCCTTAGTTTTCCTACCTTTCTCTCTCTCTCTCTCTCTCTCTCTCTCTCTCTCTCTCTCTCTCTCTCTCTCTCTCTCTCTCTCTCTCTCTCTCTCTCTCTCTCTCTCTCTCTCTTTCTCTCTCTCTTTCTCTCTCTTTCTCTCTCTCTGATGCTTAAATTTGCTACCTTATATTCTATTAAAAAAGAATAATAAGAAGCACAATAAACAAGAATATTGCAATAAAATAATAAAACATTACATAACCCTTACAACAACAACAACAACAACAGTCACCTGATCGAACTCCTTATTATATAACATTATTTAGGCTTTACAAAGTTTGCATATAACTTTTTAACCCAGCGAAATTGTAATGATTATCTTCCATTTATTTAAGGCCCCTGTGTGATGTAGTCAGAAAATTGGAGAAAAACGAGTCATTCAAATAATGCCACGAAACACACACACACCCACACACACTTATAGGGAAGGAGCCTGTTTGTTTCGTGGCATGGTTAGGAGGAATCAGAAACCTCCAATTATCCTACACGATCACAGGGTGCTTGATATTCATATAACGTATTTGTAGTGGATTCCTGTGTCTTTAAATTGAGAATAATACTTACACCTACCTAAGTAAGTTGAAGGAATCGGTACATTTTCGCCAGATAATAAACACAAGCTTTCTGCTCCAGGTCGTGAGAGAGTGTCAAAGAAGAGGAGGAATGAAGTACAGAGGCAAAGGTTACTAAGACCAGCGAGAGTAGCAGTAGCAGCAGCAGTATATCAGTAACAGACACACACACACCCTTGGCTGTCACACCTCTAGGCCGGTAAGCCCACATATATTTTCTTGGTTGATGGTATGGTACTTAATTAAGGAGGTACGGTAGCTATACACACTGTTGGTAAATCTGGAGTAATAGATTTTTACATACAATTTTCAAGTACCATTATATTTATTCATCTGCATGGCACTGTGTTGGTAAATCTAAGGTAACCGATATCTACATACAGTTTTTAACCACCATGATTTTTGTTTGTTCATCTAATGTTGTATCCTGGCATATTTTTTTGGGGGGATCAAGTCACTCTAATGTATCATACGTATACTGCCACCTTAATTGTATATTATAAGGGGTGTTGTTTTGGCCACCAGATACCGACAATCCAAAGCAAATTAGACTATAGACACTGACGTCCGTATTCTTAGTCTCATGAGGCAGGAGTATAAACATTTTCCAAGATATTGCAATCGGGGTTACAGGAAAAAGATACTGACTAGCAAATGGGAGTGAGTGACACCTTAGGCCCCGCTGTTGTACACTCGCGATACATAATTTCTGACCAGAGTGTGAGGAGCAGAAAGCTTCGAATCGCCTATGGTAAGTATTGCTCATTTCCCCACCCAGTGCACATGTAGAGGCTGAGTTCGAATGCAGGGTATGTGTGTGTGTGTGTGGTGCCTGTCGTTCGTCTCTGGTCAGGGATTACATATCACGAGTGTACTCCTTCAGGTCTGACTAGGAATACGGAATAGAGAGACAGGCAAAGGTGAGTACAATTAATTCTTATGATAATCTATGGGACTTTTAAGCACTACTGACAAGCAAGGCAAGGCATAGCAGGGCAGGGCAAGGCAAGGGGAGGCAAGGCAAAGCAAGGCAAAGTAGGGCAAGGCAAGGCAAGGCAAGGCAGGGCAAGGCAAAGCAGGGTATAGGATAGTAAGCGGTATTAATAGAAAGATAATAAGATGTTGGTATAGACATCTCCAAGACAGGCAGGTCATAATGGAAAGAGAAGGGAGTAAGTATCACACGGGCACATCATAATTCCTCTTACCTCTGGTCAATCTTCCTCCGTTTCCTCCGTCATTCATGCATCTCAAACGGGAAGGAGCAAGTCTGACTCTTATGACAAAATAATCGTGAATGAGGTACAGAGAATTAAAAAAAAAAAAAAATGTGCTAGTGTGTTACCCATGTGAATAAGGTTAATTAATCCCATCCTTGGCACAATCCAAAAGTGTTGTTGTGGCTCATTGTATACTGGGATTAGCAATCAATGTATGTACAAGCTATAGGGAGTTTTAGTATACCATGAAGCTGTGTTTAGTTTGCATGTTTAAGGAGATGGTACAGTGTTTTGGTAAATCTGGGGCCAATTACTCCTCCAAACTATTCCAGGCAACAGGGCACCATTATTTTTGTTTATCTGGTCCTGTTTCCTGGCGTAATTTCGAGGACTCAAGGCACTCTAATGTACCAGAAGTATACCATCCCCTCAGACGGATATCACATCAACAAATTTCTCTTCGTCCTTCGTGTTTGCATGGATGGATTTGTGTCACTCCGTCCAAAGACGTGTAGGTGTCCTTCCTTCATTACAAGTCTCAGCCAACAGACAAACAAACTGAAGGACGGAGTAAGTACATATTCACCACCCAGGACGAAGGGAGATGTGTCAGCGTGATATTCGCCCTGGGAGTGTCTGGCTGCCTTAGACAAATTAATGAACTCTGATATGAGGTATACAATGATAGTTGAGGGCACCAGGACCTGTATTCTTATACCCTTATTAATTTTCTGAGGACTTGGATACAACACTTTACGGTAAAAATTTGTTTGCCAACATAATTATATTCGCGGCTAGAACTGCACACTAGAATAAATTTTGTTCGTATCGGCACATTTATGGCAAGGAATAGATGGTACGGTTGTGTTTGGAAAGTAAACCTAGCTCCATGTTTGGGGTAATAATTATTAGTCTTCGATTCGCCATCAGCATTTTAGCCCATCTTAATCGAATCGCAGTCTGTCTGTTGTGGATTGAACTAACTGCTGAAGTTTGGTTGATATTGTTTAAGTTACTGTAAGTTATGTTGCCTTGGACTTCAGTAATTGTAGCTGAGGGTTATCTGAAAGAGTTATGAAGCTGTGTTGGCGGACCTTATAATATAACTTTTTATGACGCTCATTATTGTAGAAGAAAACAACATTTGTCGAAGAGACTTTACTGACGACATAATTATACAGTACGGGAATAAAAGAAGAAATATTGAGGCGTTGTGAGTACAGATCGCTTCCAAACTAGTGTTATATATATATTTCCATTTACGTCTTCTCTATGAAAAAAGTTCCTCTGCTTTATGGCTGACTGGCCAATCGTGATCATCTACCAACCAATCAGCAAATGGAGGGAGATGGGAACTTATTATGAACCAAGTTATAGTTGATAGACGAAAAGGAAAATTCATGAACCAATCAGTTTAAGAGTTTAGGCAGGACTTTCTGACCTCGGTATAGGGGGCAGAAAATACTATGCTTGAATTTGTTACGTATCAATCCGAGTTCACTTTGTCTAAAACAGCCCTTCCTCTCTATCTCTTCCCCTCCCTTTCCTCCCCTTCCCCTCCGTCATTCACACTTCCCTCTCCTATACACTGTACTTACTCATCTACCCCCCTTCCGTCCGTCATTCACACTTCCCTCTCCTATACACTGTACTTACTCATCTACTCCCGGCATGACAATTGGTACTGCTTCCCTTGACAACCTTTCTAGTTCGTCTTGTCCACAACTGCTGTGATAGCTCATCATTTCCAGAGCTACCTGTAGGAATTAACAAAGGAGGGAAGAGCTATTTAGAGGTCAAATGGCTATACTAGAGTGACTAACTAATGCTGCAGGCGGGGGTGAAGGGGAAGGAAGACACGAGGACATAGTAGTAGGATTGGGATTAGGAAGGAGGAGGAGGAAGGAGGAGGAATATTACAGCAGCGGCAGCAGCAGCAGCCTTTGAAGCAACGAAGCAATGTTTACGTTCCAAGAGGCTGGCTTGTGGTTGGTGACATCATGGTGTTGAGTTGAGTTGTGTGCAGGCAAAGAAACACACATTAAATTGCACACCAGAAGAATTATTTTGTTTGAGGGAGACATATACAACAGCGATCGTTACGGGGTTATAGATAGATGACGACGATAACTATATATCTGAAGTGCTACATGTAAACAGTGCATGTCCAAAGAGTTATTCATCGTACAGGTCATCGTCGTAGTCTATATAACTCGTGTTATCTGTTGTATAATGTCACCATTCTCTCACACCAACACCGAGAACATAACAGAAATTATAAGGTCTTCATGTGACACGAGTAACTGTGTGTATCCATAGTGTTAATAATGGTTATTTCGTACATACTGAAAGAAAAAGTCAAGAGGTACAAAAGAAAGAAATACAGATATCACTTTTGCTGAAAAAAAAATTGAGAACAGATAAACACGTGCTGCAAGGAAGAGGCTCACAGAAACATACACTCGTGTATACAAAGAGCACCAAGCCGAGTGTAAACATTTCTAGACGTCATTCCAGAGACCCTGCAGAGAAATGGAGAGACAAGGTGGGCAAGAATCTCCCACCCTGAGGCTAGAACATGTAAAGGAAAATCAGATTAACAAGAAATGGCGGAGGAGGAGGAGTAGGAAGAGGAGTTGGAGTAGGAAAAGGAAGAGGAGGAGTAGGAAGAGGAAGAAGAGGAGTAGGAAGAGGAAGAGGAGGTGGAGTAGGTAGGAGAAGCAGCAGCAGGGTGGCGACACACGGTGGCATCATTAAAACAAGGTCAAGCAGTGCACACACTTTTTTTCCTTACAACAAAGATACCAATGACAACACAACACCTTAGGTCATATGCCGACGGAGGAGGAGAAGGAGAAGAAGGAGGAGGAGGAGGAGGAGGAGGAGGAGGAGGAGGAGGAGGAGGAGGAGGAGGAGGAAGAGGAGGAGGAGGAGGAGGAGGAGGAGGAAGAGGAAAAGGACTAAGAAGGTGTTGGTGGACACGGATGCACTGCCTGACCCTTGTTTTAATTACCTCTACCAGCTACAATACAATACAATACAAAACAATACATTATAATAGTAACTCTCTATAGGCGCTTGCTTGCACACCACACACTCCGTCACCACCTAAACCCAACCCAACCAACAACTTACTCATCCACGCCCACCAGGCCTCGCGTCAAGGTGGTGTCGGTGTGCAGCGTCTCAAACTCGTGGTCAGTGCAAGTGTTGTGGTAACTTAACACCTCAAGAGCTACCTGCAAGAGGAGGCAACTACCGGGTTAGATTGGAGGGGCGAGTATGTATAGTGTTGTGGGGTTTTCTTCCTTGTTGAGTGTGAGGGAGGGAGGGAGTGAGTGAGATGTTGAGTGTGTGTGACAGTGTGTGTGTAAGGGAGGGAGATGTTGAGTGTGTGTGAGGGAGTGAGATGTTGAGTGTGTGTGACAGTGTGTGTGTGTGTTAGTGTGTGAGGGAGGGGGATTTGTTGAGTGAGGGAGTGAGAGAAAGAGAGAGGGTGTGGGTGTGTGTGTGTGAGTGAGTGAGAGAATGATATGTTGAGTGTGTGAATGAGTGAATGAATGAATAAATGAGTGAGACGGTGAAGAAAGTCAAGGTAGAAAGTAATGAAAATGAGGATTGGTTAGTTGAAGGATGGTGAAGGAGAGATGATGATGATAAATTAATGTATTGATGTTGTTAATGATGGCGGTGGTGGTGATGAAAGGTGACGATAATGGTGCAATGATGACTGATGGTAAAGAAGCGATGGACAGTGAGAGTAGCCTCGTTCTCTCATACTCCAACACCTGGAGACTCAGGCCCGTAGTTTAAAAAAAAATTGAGGGCCCTTACTGGAGCTCTGTGAATTCTCCAAACTACTCCGGGCAACAGATTCCCTTTTAGAAATACTGAAGGATCCTGTGACCTGGATTATTTTGGAGGATTCATAGAGCTCCAGTAAGGGCTCTCAATTTTTTTTAAACTACGGGTCTAAGTTTTAAGCAGAATAAAATGTGGACTGACTGACTGAGGGAGGAAGGGAGGAAGGCAACACAGGGAAGGACGGTCGGCCCTCAGGGTAAAGGTTGTCAAGGGCTCTGAAAATTGTGCTTGGGGAAAATGTCAATAACAGGAAGGTGGGTGGAAAGGTATGAGTCAGCAGAGAGAGAGAGAGAGAGAGAGAGAGAGAGAGAGAGAGAGAGAGAGAGAGAGAGAGAGGTTAATATATATATATATTGGAAGATGATGCTAATGAAGATGAGTGAGTGAAGAAGGGATGCATGAACATTTCCACCCCTCATTTATTATAGTACATACTTATAGAGACATACGGTAGATAAAGAAACATCAGGGACCAAAGGGTACGCTTCTTGCCTCAATACTGTTGAGTATTGTCCACATGATGTCCATTAAGTTTTTTTTTTTTTTGTAACATTTAGTAGTGTGTACGGTATGAAGTGAATTTGCTTGTGTACTATTAGTACATTTAAGTGTGTATGCATATTTGTGTATAAAAAAATAAATGTGTGTGTGTGTGTGTGTGTGTGTGTGTGTGTGTAAATTTGACTAAAGTAAATAAATATACGACAAAAGAGGCTTTACTCACTCACCTTATACTTCTGTTCTGAGCGTCTGATTTTGTCGTAGAGTTTGGCATGGTGAAGGGCGAGGCCGCAGTACACAGCAAACATCTCGAACGACTCCTCATCTTCCTGGTGTGTGTGTGTGTGTGTGTATGTATGTGTGTGTGTGTGTGTGTGTGTGTGTGTGTGTGTGTGAGGAGGAGAGATTAAATTTTAGGTAGGATGGAGTAATAAGAAAACCAGTAATAAAACCAAACCAAATAAGACCAAAACTCGTCATAACCTAATCCAACTCATTTATCTCACGACCACAAAATTAATAACTACATACTCCTCCCTCTCTTCTCCTCTTCTCTCCCTCCCTCAACTAAACCCATCCACCCCCCCACTACCACCCACTAAACACCCCTTCTATCCCTCTATCCCTACCTCATCCACAACCCCACCACTAACACCACAACCCACAACCCCATCCCATCCACCACCCCAGCCCACCACCATTACAACTCTCACCTTACTAAACACCCCCGTCGCCTTGTTGACCATCTGCATAACACCGATCACATTGCCTCTTATAAAGATGGGCATACACAGGATAGACTTGGTGACGTAGCCTGTGAGTTGGTCGACGGTGCGGTTGAAGCGGGGGTCCTCGTACGCGTCGGGTATGTTGAGTACCTGGCCGTTCTGAGCCACGATACCTGCGATACCCGTCCCGATGGCAAACCTACATGAAGGAGGGGAAGAAGGTGGAAAGTTGAGGGGGTCGTGGGTGGCTGGCTGGCTGGGTCTTGTATGTAGTAGGTGAGTCTGTGTACTGTGTAGATAAAGGCAGGGTTCAAAGAGTTGCATTGTGTATCGTGGTGCACTGTTTACTCTTGGTCTGCAATATAGGATCTGGGGTGTATTGTGTATTCTTTCTTATATAGTGTTGTCTTTGGTGGTAACTCACGACTTTTGGCTTTCTTCGACCTCGGCTTAACGATCCAAACTTTTCTGAGGAGCTGAGTTTCTGTATTATCTCTCTCTCTCCCTCTCTCTCCTCCTAACCTTCAAAGGATCTCGTACTCTGCTTCTCTCTCTCTCTCTCTCTCTCTCTCTCTCTCTCCTCTCTCTGTCTCCTCTCCTCTCTCTCTCTCTCGTCTCTCTCTCTCTCTCTCTCTCTCTCTCTCTCTCTTCATTAATTATTTGTTAGAGCATCATTATCTCAGTCCTGTGTTCAACTTGGGTCCATCCATCATTAGTTTAGGTAAACAAACAAGACACCGTCTGATTAACAACAATGCTCCTGTACTCAGAGTGTGAACTATAGGAAACTCACGACGCTAATCAGGTTGTGTGTGTGTGTGTGTGTGTGTGTGTGTGTGTGTGTGTGTGTGTGTGTGTATGTATGTGTGTGTGTGTGTATGTATGTATGTGTGTGTGTGTGTGTGTGTGTGTGTGTGTGTGTGTGTGTGTGTGGTGTGTGTGTGTGTGTATGTATGTGTGTGTGTGTATGTATGTATGCGTAGTGTGTGTGTGTGTGTGTGTGTGTGTGTGTGTGTGTGTGTGTGTTATCCCCAGCAGGTGCATTAGAGTAAATAATTATTGACACGATCTGATTATTATCATTCCCACGAGTGTGTTGAATTGCCTATTAATGAAGGGGTCGACTATTAATCAGGAGAGCTGGAGTTACGACACACATGTAATTATTATTTATGTGAGTGTACTGCTGCTAGGAAAGGTGAGGTGAGATGTTCATATTGGTCAGTCAGTCAGTCAGTCAAAAGTATATTTATTGTAAGTACCAGAAGAAAAACAGATCCCCAATTCGTATACTAAGGTGGTCTGTTTTCTTACATAGTTTGGAGGACTCTGTATATGAAACCAGTTGAAACGAGTATATGAAACTAGTTGAAACCAGATATATGAAACCAGTAAATGAAACCAGTTGAAACCAGTATATGAACCCAGTTGAAACCAGTATATGAAACCAGCTGAAACCAGTATATGAAAGCAGCTGAAACCAGATATGTGAACCCAATTAAAACCAGTCTATGAAACCAGTTGAAACCAGTATATGAAACCAGCTGAAACCAGTATGTAGGGGACAACAAGCTGAGAATAATAAATACGGCCTTTTAATCCATTTTTGTGGTCGAATTGGATGCTACTAATTTCTTCAAACCACGTGACAAAACAACTTCTCACAGAATGGATGTTGTTCTGTGGTCCAGTGTGGAGGAATCAGTAGCCTACATCAGCTCTCCTACCACATATATACATGCTTTCTTATTTATTACTCGAGTATGTGTGTGTGTGTGTGTGTGTCACTAATTAGTCAAGGGAGGACAAAAGGGACTTGGTCTTATTACTCTCTTTCCTCCCTAACAACCACTTCTTTTTTCCTCTCTACTAACCACTACCACCCTCATACCTCTCCACCAACTACTACCACCTCTTTCCTCTCCAACATTCACCACCTCCACTTCTCTCCATCAACCACCTCCTCCTCTCCACCAACCAACCAACCTCCTTCTCTCACCAACAAAAACTCTCTCTCCACTCATACCTACTCTCCTCCCCCTTTCTCTCTTCAATACACACTTTTTTCCTCCTTTCTCTCCAACACGTATTTTCACTCTAGTTTTTTTTAAATATATAATACTGGGTACTGTTTCTTTCTGTATCACTTCTTCCCTCTCTCTCTTCTTCCCTTTCTCTCCTCAATAAAAGTCCTCCCTCCGTTCTTATGTCACCTATTCTTTCTCTCTCTCCCTCTCTCTCTCTCTCTCTCTCTCTCTCTCTCTCAACGAAACATACAGACGAAAAATGTACACGAAAAAAAAAATACCCCACCCCCTTTGAGAAAGCCCCATATTGACGTTTCCCTGCCGATTTTCTTTCTCCCTGTTATTATGACTTGGTAAAAACACACGCTATTGAAACCACCACAACAAAAGCCCCACTGCTTCTGCTTCTCTCTCTCTCTCTCTCTCTCTCTCTCTCTCTCTCTCTCTCTCTCTCTCTCTCAGTTGTATTCCAAGATATAGACCCAAGGAAGGTTTGTTTCGTAGTTCCTGCAAGTTACCACTATTATTATTATTATTATTATTATTATTATTATTATTATTATTATTATTATTATTTTAGGAAGGATGTTGAGCCAATGGAACGAGAGGTAATGAAAGGCCAAGGATGCTTTACTTGTCTTATTAGTTGTTGTTGTTGTAGAAGTTCCTCAAGTTGTCTGTCTGACCGAGTAGCCCCGATATTATTATTTGTTTATCTCCGTCGTCATTTACCCTCGGTGGAGATTAGAGAGACAAGTGGGTACGAACGATTGATTGATTGTTGTTGTGTATATTATCTGTGTTTGAATAGAGTCACACTTAATGAGGATGTTGGAATGAATTAACCAGATGTTTCACTTCTTGTATTGATTGGTATGGGCACAAACTCGGCTTTTCCAACAGTGCCTCTTTGAATTAATAGCACCCGAATTTTTGTGCACTCCCCATCACATAACTTATCTATCCATTCCACCAGACCACCTCAATTCACCTGTCTCCTGTCTCCTCCTCCCTTAACCTCACCTGTCTGTCTCTTCACCAACCTCCTCCTCCTTCTCCTCCTCATTCATCAACGCCTCACCTGATTTCTTTGAAGGATTGTGGGGACTGTCTTCGTCAAACTCGCTGCCCATGTCGAAAATTCTGGCGTACAGTTGTCGGTTCTTGTTGTCGACGAGGAAGAGTGAGGCGCGGTCTGCGTTCACGAGTTTCTGGGCGAAATTCATTATCTTCATGATGAGTGTGTCCATACTCACCATGTCTTGGAAGATGGACCTGTAGGGATGAGAAGAAGGAAGGGTTGGAGGCAGGGTTGGTTGGAAGTGTTGGGTGGATGGATGGATGGATAGAAGGAAGGGTTGGAAGCAGGGATGAAAGAAGATTTAGGGTGGAGGTATATAAGGAAGGGTTGGATGGATGGATGGATAGAAGGCAGGAAAGGGAAGTAAGGGATGGAAGGAATAAGGGGAAGTATAGAAAGGAAGGAAGGATAAAAGGAAGAAAGGAGGGACGGAAAGGCATCGTGTTAATCAGTCAGTCTTTACAAATATTTGACGTGTAGCTCAGTAAAAGTATACATACAGTTTATTTCTTATATATATTTTAGCAAGGCCTCGTTAAGTTCACACAGCATTCAGGACGTATACCCTGATGAAAATACTGACTACTAGAGAGGCGCTTCTGACCAAGGCCTAATTCGGTGTGTGTCAGTGGGGTGGGAGGGGAACGACACGACCTGAATGTTGTTATAAGGCAATGGGGTGTTCCTGGTGGCTCGCTTTACTCTTGTTGTTGTTGTATCCAGTCAGATATAAAAGTCTCATTGGAGCCATGCAGGGTGTTATGGTGAGGTTCTTGTAAAACTCACATTCAGATTAGGGGAAAAAAACTGACGAGTTACCCTTATTACTTCTCTCAATTTTTGGTTATGTTATCACTCATTATTATTTGTTTTATTTGTACTGTATACTTACCACCACCATCACTATCATCACCATGTTTACTGCCACTACCACAGACACACACACACACAAACACACACACACTCCCCTCAAAACACACACACACTCCTTCCCTACCTCCTTCCAACCCACCACACAACAACAACAACAACCATGCATGCAGCAACACACACACACACGCACGCACACACACTGGCTCTCTCTCCCATGCATACTATAATATCATCCCACCCAACTACTCCATCCCTCACTCACTCACTCACTTGACAACAGAGAGGATGAAGTCATTGAGCTTGCGTGTCTTGACCATACTGTGATAGAGCTCAGCGTAGTGTAGTGCTATGCCTCCCCACTCGCCTCCCTGCCGTCTGTACAACTCCAACACCGCCGCCAGTTCACCGTCGCTCTGTACCACCGACATGACTAGGGCGTGACGGATACTCTGCTCCTGAAGGTGTGATGGGACGGAAAGGAAAAGGCGTTAGTTAGGGCAGAGAGAAGGTTTGTTTTACTGGTGTGTGTATGTGTGTGTGTGTGTGTGTGTGTGTGTGTGATAGATAGATAGATAGATAGATAGATAGATAGATAGATAGATAGATAGAGAGAGAGAGAGGGAGAGAGGAAAGCTGTGTGTGTGTGTATGTGTGTGTGTGTTTATATCTTTCGAGCATATCTGCGTGTTCGTATTTATGTATGTGCGTGAATATATTTCTTTGTATGGGTGTTGGAGGAGGAGGGAGGTGTGTGTGTGTGCAACTATGCGTATACGGACAAATGGAATGAAAAGTGAAATGAATGGAACGGGAGGACAGCAGCAGTGAGGTTACAAATGGAGATGTATAGGGAGAGAGAGGGGCCGTGGGAAGCTGTGTGTATTTTTGTGTGTACAGTGAGGCAGTAAATATAGGGAGGGGATGTATACAGAAAAGGTTATATATAGGT
>JAWZYT010002763.1:30000-47500 GCA_034508575.1 Petrolisthes manimaculis | reverse complement strand
TATATATATATATATATATAAGTCATTTACATGGCTAACATTCTCTCGTTTGTCTGCTTACAACACACTGTAGAAATTGATCCCAAGTTGATACACAACTTTTGTCTTACATTGTACAGTGTCTGTAGTTTATCGGCAGCAAATGATTCCCCCAAATTATTCGAGGCAACAGATCACCATAATTTTTGCAGATCTGGTCCTGTTTCCTAACACACATTGGAGGAATCAAGATGCTAAAATGTTGTAAGAGTATAGTCTGACTCTTCCCTCAAGTCAACTGTGTGTTAAACTATGTGACCTAATAATGATGTGTGTGTGTATGTGTGTGTGTGTGTTTTGTAATGTAGAGGTGTGTGTGTGTTTAATTTGTAATGTAAAGGTGTGTATGTATGTGTGTGTTTTGTAATATAGAGGTGTGTGTGTGTGTGTGTTTAATTTGTAATGTAGAGGTGTGTATGTATGTGTGTGTTTTATAATGTAGAGGTGTGTGTGTGTGTTTCGTGTGTATGTATGTGTGTGTTATGTAATGTAGAGGTGTGTGTGTACGTGTTTTGAGTGTGTGTGTGTGTTATGTAATGTAGTGGTGTGTGTGTATGTGTTTTGTGTGTGTGTATTTTGTAATATAGAGATGTGTGTGTGTATGTGTTTTGTGTGTGTGTGTGTGTGTTTTGTAATGTAGAGGTGTGTGTGTGTGTGTGTGTTTTGTAATGTAGAGGTGTGTGTGTGTGTGTGTGTGTGTTTTGGAATGCGGAGGTGTGTGTCACCCATATAGATTAGGCAGAGAGAGAGAGAGAGAGAGAGAGAGAGAGAGAGAGAGAGTGAGAGAGAGAGAATTAAGGCACTCTAACATACCAACAATATTATATGTCATAAAATACATCCTTTATTAAGGACTTAGAAAAGTCTATATAGGTGTACTGGGTGGGGAAATGAACAATACTACACACATACACACACACACACCCTACATTCGAACTCAGCCTCTATAGGTGTACTGGGTGGGGAAATGAACAATACCAGACAATTCAAAGCTTTCTGTTGCTCACACTCTGGTTAAAAATGATGTATTACGAGTGTACACAGATGCATTATATACAGTGCAATACACACCCATAACATCATTAGTGAAATGCAGGGCTTTAGTGTATATAGGTGTGTAATGTACAGCCACAATCATATAACCAAAGACACTTTCCTTCCATTGTACAAATAAATCAGTATCACATCAAAATATAATCATACAACAACAACACCTTACGTCAACTCAAGCAACCCCCTCAATTATTATTATGAGATACTGCAAAATCATACACGAGTTGTTCTATATTACCAAGATATATATTATTATTATTATTATTATTATTATTATTATTATTATGTGCTGCAAAATCATACACGTGTTGTTCTATATTACCAAGATATTTATTATTATTATTATTATTATTATTATTATTATTATTATTATTATTATTATGATGTGCTGCAAAATCATACACGTGTTGTTCTTTATTACCAAGATATTTATTATTATTATTATTATTATTATTATTATTATTATTATTATTATTATTATTATTATTATGATGTGCTGCAAAATCATACACGTGTTGTTCTTTATTACCAAGATATTTATTATTATTATTATTATTATTATTATTATTATTATTATTATTATTATTATTATTATTATGTGCTGCAAAATCATACACGTGTTGTTCTTTATTACCAAGATATTTATTATTATTATTATTATTATTATTATGATGATGTGCTGCAAAATCATACACGTGTTGTTCTTTATTACCAAGATATTTACTACGATGGATGGAAAGTGTTGGTAGATATTGGATTGTGGCTGTACATGAACCAGAAGATCATATAAATGAAAAAGTGGGAAATATGTATGAATTGTTAACAAATATGAGAGTAGCCTTCACTTATATAGAAGAAGAAATGGTCAAGAAAATAATAACATCTTTTAGAATATGCTGCAGTAGTATGGAATCCACATTTAAAGAAACATATCACTAAATTAGAAAAAGTACAAAGAGCTGCAACAACATGGATAACAAGTCTAAGAGAACTAAGCTATCAACACACACACACACACACACACACACACACAGTAGCAACAAGATGGCTACCAAGTCTAAGAGAACTAAGCTATCAACACACACACACACACACACACACACACACACAGTAGCAACAAGATAGCTACCAAGTCTAAGAGAACTAAGCTACTGTATGAAAAAAGACTAAAGAAACTAAACTTACCTAAACAAGAAGAAATATAAAAGAAAGGAGATATGATTAATTATGGTTTACAAATGTGTCACAGAAAAAGAAAAGATAGATATAGAAAACTTATGTCAACAAGGAATACCTACAATGAGAGGACACAGTAAGAAATTAATTAAAAGAAGAGGAGATAAAGATGTAAAGAAATATAGTTTTCCAAACAGAGTAATAGACGAATGGAATAAATTACCGGAAGAAGTGGTGTGTATCAAAAACAAACATACACAACTCTAAAGAAAAATATGATAATTGTGATTTAAAATACGGGACATTACGAACTTGACTCAATCCTGTAAAGATACAAATAGTTAAGAACATCATATATACTATACATACATACCAGTCACTATATACATACATACCAGTCACTATATACATACATACCAGTCACTTTACATCCTATATACATACATACCAGTCACTATATACATACATACCAGTCACTTTACATCCTATATACATACATACCAGTCACTTTACATCCTATATACATACATACCAGTCACTTTACATCCTATATACATACATACCAGTTACTTTACATCCTATATACATACATACCAGTCACTTTACATACTATATACATACATACCAGTCACTTTATATCCTATATACATACATACCAGTTACTTTACATCCTATATACATACATACCAGTTACTTTACATCCTATATACATACATACCAGTCACTTTACATACTATATACATACATACCAGTCACTTTACATCCTATATACATACATACCAGTCACTTTACATCCTATATACATACATACCAGTCACTTTACATCCTATATACATACATACCAGTCACTTTACATACTATATACATACATACCAGTCACTTTACATCCTATATACATACATACCAGTCACTTTACATCCTATATACATACATACCAGTCACTTTACATACTATATACATACATACCAGTCACTTTACATACTATATACATACATACCAGTCTCTTTACATCCTATATACATACATACCAGTCACTTTATATCCTATATACATACATACCAGTCACTTTACATACTATATACATACATACCAGTCACTTTATATCCTATATACATACATACCAGTTACTTTACATCCTATATACATACATACCAGTTACTATATACAAACTATATACATACATACCAGTCACTTTACATACTATATACATACATACCAGTCACTTTACATACTATATACATACATACCAGTCACTTTACATACTATATACATACATACTTTACATCCTCCATTTTGGCCAGGTATATTTCATTCCCATACAGTACTCACATATTTTTATTAACCCCATCCTAAACTCATCTGACACTCATAGTCTTTATAATGCTAAACATGCTTTACTAATTCATTAGGCTCATATTTTTTTTTTTATATACTAATCTTTTGCTAAGATGCTTTGTTCTGTCTAGGAATTTTCCCCAGGGTGGTGACTACAACAAAATAATGAGCTTTCCTCTGCAAACCCAAATTCCTCTCTCTCAGGTACTTATCTTCAATTAGTCTAAACAATTTAAAATATATATATATCTTCATGTAGGGAAAATTCTCTTCTATCTATCTATCTACTGTATAGCTCTGATGCCTCGTTCCCTCCGGGAACTCCCCCCAAGGGGGTGGCCATGGCAGGTGTCTACAGTTCTCCCTGTTCCAACACTCCCTCCTAACTTGGTCAAGCCCTCCTCTGCCCCTCACATTTCTCTCCTTTATATACTCTTCCACTCTGTTCTACCATCTAACCTTCTTTACAAATTCCTCACCTTGCATTCTCTCTACATATCCAAACACATAATTCACTCCACCTCCCTCCCTTACACCCAACCTTACATCCTCCAGCACCTCACCCACCCTCCTATTATATACTTCTCTATACTCGATGTTATTCAATCTTCCACTTACCACCTCCCTCTTGTTTCCCCTTTCATCCTTCCTACCATATTCCCATTTTGCTGTGACATTAATCCTTGCCATAACTGCATAATGGTCAGAGCACTGAAACATTCCTCTCACCACTCTAACATCCATCACATCTTTCGTTAACCTTTCATCAACAGCTATGTAATCAGTCAAACTCATCTACTCTCCCCTTTCATCCCTCCTCTTCCATGTGTACCTGTGGATCAGTCTGTACTCGAAGCAGGTGTTGGTGAGGAACAACCCCACCTCACCACACACATCCACCAGGCACTCACCATTCTCATTTACTTCATTCACACCCCATTTACCAACTATATTTCCTATTCTTTCATTCCCTACCTTCCCATTCATATCACCCACAAGTATTATCTTCCTCCCTCTCTCAAAACTTCTCAGGCAGTCAATCAATTCATTCCAAAACTCTTTCATCTTCATCTTTTTCCCACCTTGGTCTGCACGTTAACTGGTGCATACTCACAGACCCATGGATACCTTACAATCCCAATCTTGCTTATCATCCATACAATCCTTGTACTCTTCCTTCCATGTCTGTCCATTCCCTTCCACACCCTCCCAGACACCAACAACGCGCACCCTTCCTTCCCTCTCCCTTTACTTTCTTCATTCATGCCAGTCCACACCACACCTCCTTCCATTCCTTCCCACCACTTACTCTTTCCTCCATCCTTACACTCTTCCACCCCCCATCCTTTCATGTGTGTCTCAGTCACCCCACACACATCTATAGTACTCCTTCTCGCACACTCCACAATCTCTCTCCTTTTCACCTCATTCACTATTCCATTCACATTAATTGCTACTATTCTCAGACATTCATCCCCTTTCCTGCCCCCCACAGGGCAGACAGTAGACCTCTCCCCGCCACTAGCCACAGCCGTCCTTCACCCCCATCATTGGTTGATGGCAAGGCTAATAATATTAATAATAATACCATAACAATAATAATAATTATAAATACCATCTTGGTGTTGTTGTTGTTGTTGTTTACACTCTTGTTGTCTCTGCCATGTATACACACCCTGGAAAATTTGTATACATAAGTAATGCACACAATATGTATGTATGAGTAGCCTACAGTTATTATTATCATTATTAATAGAGAGAGAGATAGTAATACTGAACATTTCTCTCTTTCTCTCTCTCTACTTATATTTACTCTTTCTTTTCTTACCTATCTGTGTGTGTGTTACCTCTCACTTTTTCTCTAAGTGAATATAATACTGTATAAGGAGAGAGTGTCAGGGAGTGTTTTCTCAATGTGTTTACATTATCGTTGTCGTTGAGACGTTGACTCGTTATCATCATGACTCACTTTTTCAACGGCACTCAAATAAAGGTATTATTATTATTATTATTATTATTATTATTATTATTATTATTATTATTATTATTATTATCAAGAGGATAGCACACTTACAACCCACCCTGCACCTTTAACTACAACTCTCATTCTTTCATTTACCTACACTTTGCCTTGACAAACCTAAACTATTTATCAAAGTTACTCCTGCAAACCATTTTATCCATCAACACAATATAACATCCTATGTATAATTAAAACCTGACTTCTTACAATTACCTCCAACAACAGCAACATAGCCATATCCCAATTCAACTTGTTTAGGAATGACACTATATATCTATCTATCTATCTGTAGCTCTGACGCCCAAAGGGGGGACCACAGCAGAAGTGTTTCCAGTTTTCCCTGTTCCAACACTCCCTCCTTACTTGGTCCAACCCTACTCTGCCATTAATGTTTATCTCCTTTACATACTCTTCCACTCTATTCCAACACTGCCTCCTTACTTGGTCAAGCCCTCCTCTGCCCCTCATGTTTCCCTCCTTTACATATTCTTCCACTCTGTTCCAACACTCCTTTCCCTCCTTACTTGGTCCAGCCCTACTCTGCCATTCATGTTTCTCTCCTTTACATACTCTTCCACTCTGTTCCAACACTGCCTCCTTACTTGGTCCAGCCCTACTCTGCCATTCATGTTTCTCTCCTTTACGTACTCTCCCACCCTGTTCCAAGCTTGCATTCTCTCTACATGTCCAAACCACCTCAACCTTCTCACTCATATCACATCTCTCATACATACTGCTATTACTTTCTCAATCCCACCTTGTAAGTTCACATGCTCTTTTCAAGAAACTCATTTCCACTGCACTTATTCTATACTCCATGTCCATGTCTCTGAAGCATATGTCAGTGTTGGCAGGATTATACTATTTCGAAGTCCCCTTTTCACTTCCATACTCACACTTCTACCCTTCATTATCCTCCCCAGTGCACCTATGACCTATCTACCCCTCATTGCTCTCTCCCTAATTTCTCCTTCCATGCTTCCATGTTTACATAGAACTGTACCCAGGTACTTAAACTCCTTCACTTCATCCATCTTCTCACCCTCTCGAATTATATCACACTTCATCCCATTTGGTACTCCCACTCTGTATGGAGTGGCAAAGTCAATCACTTCAGTTTCTGCTCTCTCAAATACCATCATCTTACTTCTACCAATATTTACCTTCAGTTTTCTTCGTTTACCCAGACTGAAACTCATCCACCACCCTCTGTAACTCCCTTTCACTACCAGCCATCAACACGGTGTATCTGCAAACAAGCTTGCCACCAAGAACCAATTTACTTCAGCCAGCCTCAACTTCACCCCCAGGTCTTTCACTTCGGCTTTCATCTTTCTCATACAACCATCAGTATATATATTGAACAACCATGGTGACATAACACACCCCTGTCTCAGCCCTACACCAATATTAAAATTCTCACTTAGACCACTCTCTACCCATACACATGCATTTGCATCTGCATTAAAGACTCGCCAACACCGTAAATCCTCAATACTTCTGTCATAGCTCTCCTATATCAACCCTATCATATGCATTTTTCTCTGTCCATGAAGGCAACATACAACTTCCTACCCTTCCCAAAATATTTCACCAATGTTTAATTTTGATGCAAAAATCTGGTGCACACATCCTCTCCCCTTTCTGAACCCCCACTACTTCTAACTAACTATATTGTCAGTTACTTCAGTCATCACTCAGTAAGAACCTTCCCATACACCTTCCCTGTCACATTAAGGTTTTCTCCACTCTAGCTACCATACTCATCCCTACTCCCCATACCATTCCTTATATAGAGTCATAATTATGGTTCTATTTCAGTCATCTGGCAACTCTCCAAGGCAATGTTAGTGAATAGTACAAGTCTGGGAACACACACACACTAACCTTTTAACACAGGGTAAGAATTGTAATAATAACATATGAATAACATAACCCTGGGAACGCAGAACACCGCTACACATTACACCTCAGCATAAACAACACACCTATAACACACACACACACACACACACACACACACACAATACTTGGCATAACATACAATACATCCATGACATTCAAACAACACATCACGACCATCAAAAACAAATGCATGTAAAGACTTAAAACCCTCAGATCACTTGGCAGCACAACATTTGGACATAACAAAGAATCTACAATCACAGTATAAAAACAATATATTCGATCAGTGATGGATTATGCAAGCCCTGCCTGGGCTTCAAACCTCACTGAGACACATAACAACACCCTTCAGACCATACAGAACAGAACCCTAAAGACAATCATAGGCTGCACAGCTACCACACCTACAGACCACCTACACTATGAAACCAAAGTCCTCAAAATCAAGGATCATCTTGACATGAGAGGCACACAAACACTTGCTGCAGCCTCCACAAACCCACAACATCCACTACACTAAGTTTATTAGCTAAGGAACAGAGGGAAGTTGTCAAATTCTTACATGAGTTACTCCTATATGGATGATCATTTTTGACCACGACATACGAACATTCACATTTATATACAATTATACATATAATATAGGTGCATACGACCAAGCACCACGCAAAATCTAAGCGTCGCATAGCAAAACTAAAACATTTTCGGAAGCGGCTCGCAGACAGGAAGACACATGGCCTATTTTGAGCCTATCCTCACTCCCCACCACTCAGATATCACGTACTAAGTGTGTGTTTGGGTGGTGGGCGAGGGTATTTCCAGGTTACCTAAGAAAATCAATAATACATTAATGTGCTGGTGGGTGAGGATAACTCCAAGATACTACTACTACTATTTCTATTACTACTACTACTACTACTACTACTACTACTACTACTACTACTACTACTACTACTATTACTATTTCTATTTCTATTTCTACTACTACTACTACTATTTCTATTACTACTACTACTATTACTATTTCTATTTCTACTACTACTATTACTATTACTACTACTACTACTACTACTACTACTACTACTACTACTACTACTACTACTACTTCTACTACTACTACTACTACTACTACTACTACTACTACTACTATTCCTACTACTACTACTACTACTACTACTACTACTACTACTATTACTACTACTACTACTACTACTACTACTACTACTACTACTACTACTACTACTACTATTCCTATTTCTGCAGAATGAAGTAAAGATGTGTGAATTGGGTGTAATGTGGGAAAGTGGTGAGTAGAGAATACAGTATGATGTGTGAAGTCACACAGACTAACACACAATGTTGACGACGGCAAGAGAGATCAATACAAGGTACAGTCGGCAGCAGGAATTCCCGTCCATCACATGTACTTCATAATGCTAATATGACCAGATAGTTGCATTCTGAACCTCTTTCTATCTTAGCAACATGTGAAGTATATCTGTCATTTCTGTATTCAAATTGTATTACAACTTCAATATAGCTCATACATACATAGGTAGGTGGAAATGAAGCGAACTTATACTGCCGACTGTACAGTACATATAGCTACGCTGTATATACCTTGGATCAATGTATCCATCAATATACAGTGTATCAAGGCCAACCAAGAATTCCTTTGTTCTGTTACATTTTCATAACAAGACAAACTATGTGTATATATATATATATATATATATATATATATATATATATATATATATATATATATATATATATATATATATATATATATGATAAACAAACATTATATATATATATATATATATATATATATATATATATATATATATATATATATATATATATATATATATGATAAACAAACATTATATATATATATATATATATATATATATATATATATATATATATATATATATATATATATATATATATATATATATATATATATATATATATATATATATATATATATATATATATATATATATATGTGTGTAATTATGTACAGTATATATATATATATATATATATATATATATATATATATATATATATATATATATATATATATATATATATATATGATAAACATATATATATATATATATACATATATATATATATATATATATATATATATATATATATATATATATATATACTGTACATAATTACACACATATACATGTATAAACACCTATAAACATATACATACACACATGTATTTAAATACACACCTACACCAATATACATACATACATACATGCATGCATACATATAAACATGCATACTTATTACACACATACCTACACATATTATTTATATACCGTACACACATACACCCACACCCACACACAAAATCTCTCTCTCTCACACAAAGACATATAAACAGTCTCTCTCTCTCTCTCAGACATACACAGTATCTCTCTTACACATACACACACACACACACACACACACACACTTCGTGTACAGATTACTCAGTACACACAGACACCCCCACCTTCACACACAAAATCTCTCTCTCTCTCTCACATAAAGACATAGACATAAAAACAGTCACTCTCTCTCACAGACATACACAGTCTCTCTCTCTCTCTCTCTCTTACACACAATATTATCAAAACACACACACACACACACACACACTTCGTGTACAGATTACTCAGTACTGGAGAGAGTGGATTGTTCATTGCTATACCATAAGTCATTTACATGGCTAACATTCTTTCGTTTGTGTGCTTACAAACCACTGTAGAATCGACAACAAGTTGACAAGCGACTTTTGTCCTAGACTGTACAGTGTCTGTGGTTTATCCGGAGCAAATGATTCCTCCAAACTATTCCAAGCAACAACAGAACACCATAATTTTTATTCATCTGGTCCTGACATACATTGGAGGAATCCAGGTGTTACAATATATCAGAAGTAAAGACTTACTCTTCCCTTAATTAAATCAACTGTGTAAAAAACTATGTGTACTAATAATGATGTGTGTGTGTATGTGTGTTGTAATGTAGAGGTGTGTGTGTGTATGTGTGTGTTGTAATGTAGAGGTGTGTGTGTGTGTGTGTTGTAATGTAGAGTTGTGTGTCTGTATGTATGTGTTTTATAATGTAGAGGTGTGTGTGTGTGTTTCGTGTGTATGTATGTGTGTGTTATGTAATGTAGAGGTGTGTGTGTACGTGTTTTGAGTGTGTGTGTGTGTTATGTAATGTAGTGGTGTGTGTGTATGTGTTTTGTGTGTGTGTATTTTGTAATGTAGAGATGTGTGTGTGTATGTGTTTTGTGTGTGTGTGTGTGTGTTTTGTAATGTAGAGGTGTGTGTGTGTGTGTGTGTTTTGTAATGTAGAGGTGTGTGTGTGTGTGTGTGTGTGTTTTGGAATGCGGAGGTGTGTGTCACCCATATAGATTAGGCAGAGAGAGAGAGAGAGAGAGAGAGAGAGAGAGAGAGAGAGAGAGAGAGTGAGAGAGAGAGAATTAAGGCACTCTAACATACCAACAATATTATATGTCATAAAATACATCCTTTATTAAGGACTTAGAAAAGTCTATATAGGTGTACTGGGTGGGGAAATGAACAATACTACACACATACACACACACACACCCTACATTCGAACTCAGCCTCTATAGGTGTACTGGGTGGGGAAATGAACAATACCATACAATTCAAAGCTTTCTGTTGCTCCCACTCTGGTTAGAAATGATGTATTACGAGTGTACACAGATGCATTATATACAGTGCAATACACACCCATAACATCATTAGTGAAATGCAGAGCTTTAGTGTATATAGGTGTGTAATGTACAGCCACAATCATATAACCAACGATACTTTCCTTCCATTGTACAAATAAATCAGTATCACATCAAAATATAATCATACAACAACAACACCTTACGTCAACTCAAGCAACCCCCTCAATTATTATTATGAGATACTGCAAAATCTTACACGTGTTGTTCTTTATTACCAAGATATTTATTATTATTATTATTATTATTATTATTATTATGATGTGCTGCAAAATCATACACGTGTTGTTCTTTATTACCAAGATATTTATTATTATTATTATTATTATTATTATTATTATTATTATTATTATTATTATTATGTGCTGCAAAATCATACACGTGTTGTTCTTTATTACCAAGATATTTACTATTATTATTATTATTATTATTATTATTATTATTATGTGCTGCAAAATCATACACGTGTTGTTCTTTATTACCAAAATATTTACTACGATGGATGTCAACAAGGAATACCTACAATGAGAGGACACAGTAAGAAATTAATTAAAAGAAGAGGAGATAAAGATGTACAGAAATATAGTTTTCCAAACAGAGTAATAGACGAATGGAATAAATTACCGGAAGAAGTGGTGTGTATCAAAAACAAACATACACAACTCTAAAGAAAAATATGATAATTGTGATTTAAAATATGGGACATTACGAACTTGACTCAATCCTGTAAAGATACAAATAGGTAAGAACATCATATATACTATACATACATACCAGTCACTATATACATACATACCAGTCACTATATACATACATACCAGTCACTTTACATCCTATATACATACATACCAGTTACTTTACATCCTATATACATACATACCAGTTACTTTACATCCTATATACATACATACCAGTCACTTTACATCCTATATACATACATACCAGTCACTTTACATCCTATATACATACATACCAGTTACTTTACATCCTATATACATACATACCAGTCACTTTACATCCTATATACATACATACCAGTCACTTTACATCCTATATACATACATACCAGTTACTTTACATACTATATACATACATACTTTACATCCTCCATTTTGGCCAGGTATATTTCATTCCCATACAGTACTCACATATTTTTATTAACCCCATCCTAAACTCATCTGACACTCATAGTCTTTATAATGCTAAACATGCTTTACTAATTCATTAGGCTCATATTTTTTTTTTTATATACTAATCTTTTGCTAAGATGCTTTGTTCTGTCTAGGAATTTTCCCCAGGGTGGTGACTACAACAAAATAATGAGCTTTCCTCTGCAAACCCAAATTCCTCTCTCTCAGGTACTTATCTTCAATTAGTCTAAACAATTTAAAATATATATATATCTTCATGTAGGGAAAATTCTCTTCTATCTATCTATCTACTGTATAGCTCTGATGCCTCGTTCCCTCCGGGAACTCCCCCCAAGGGGGTGGCCATGGCAGGTGTCTACAGTTCTCCCTGTTCCAACACTCCCTCCTAACTTGGTCAAGCCCTCCTCTGCCCCTCACATTTCTCTCCTTTATATACTCTTCCACTCTGTTCTACCATCTAACCTTCTTTACAAATTCCTCACCTTGCATTCTCTCTACATATCCAAACACATAATTCACTCCACCTCCCTCCCTTACACCCAACCTTACATCCTCCAGCACCTCACCCACCCTCCTATTATATACTTCTCTATACTCGATGTTATTCAATCTTCCACTTACCACCTCCCTCTTGTTTCCCCTTTCATCCTTCCTACCATATTCCCATTTTGCTGTGACATTAATCCTTGCCATAACTGCATAATGGTCAGAGCACTGAAACATTCCTCTCACCACTCTAACATCCATCACATCTTTCGTTAACCTTTCATCAACAGCTATGTAATCAGTCAAACTCATCTACTCTCCCCTTTCATCCCTCCTCTTCCATGTGTACCTGTGGATCAGTCTGTACTCGAAGCAGGTGTTGGTGAGGAACAACCCCACCTCACCACACACATCCACCAGGCACTCACCATTCTCATTTACTTCATTCACACCCCATTTACCAACTATATTTCCTATTCTTTCATTCCCTACCTTCCCATTCATATCACCCACAAGTATTATCTTCCTCCCTCTCTCAAAACTTCTCAGGCAGTCAATCAATTCATTCCAAAACTCTTTCATCTTCATCTTTTTCCCACCTTGGTCTGCACGTTAACTGGTGCATACTCACAGACCCATGGATACCTTACAATCCCAATCTTGCTTATCATCCATACAATCCTTGTACTCTTCCTTCCATGTCTGTCCATTCCCTTCCACACCCTCCCAGACACCAACAACGCGCACCCTTCCTTCCCTCTCCCTTTACTTTCTTCATTCATGCCAGTCCACACCACACCTCCTTCCATTCCTTCCCACCACTTACTCTTTCCTCCATCCTTACACTCTTCCACCCCCCATCCTTTCATGTGTGTCTCAGTCACCCCACACACATCTATAGTACTCCTTCTCGCACACTCCACAATCTCTCTCCTTTTCACCTCATTCACTATTCCATTCACATTAATTGCTACTATTCTCAGACATTCATCCCCTTTCCTGCCCCCCACAGGGCAGACAGTAGACCTCTCCCCGCCACTAGCCGCAGCCGTCCTTCACCCCCATCATTGGTTGATGGCAAGGCTAATAATATTAATAATAATACCATAACAATAATAATAATTATAAATACCATCTTGGTGTTGTTGTTGTTGTTGTTTACACTCTTGTTGTCTCTGCCATGTATACACACCCTGGAAAATTTGTATACATAAGTAACACGCACAATATGTATGTATGAGTAGCCTACAGTTATTATTATTATTATTAATAGAGAGAGAGATAGTAATACTGAACATTTCTCTCTTTCTCTCTCTCTACTTATATTTACTCTCTCTTTTCTTACCTATCTGTGTGTGTGTTACCTCTCACTTTTTCTCTAAGTGAATATAATACTGTATAAGGAGAGAGTGTCAGGGAGTGTTTTCTCACTGTGTTTACATTATCGTTGTCGTTGAGACGTTGACTCGTTATCATCATGACTCACTTTTTCAACGGCACTCAAATAAAGGTATTATTATTATTATTATTATTATTATTATTATTATTATTATCAAGAGGATAGCACACTTACAACCCACCTGCACCTTTAACTACAACTCTCATTCTTTTATTTACCTACACTTTGCCTTGACAAACCTAAACTATTTATCAAAGTTACTCCAGCAAACCATTTTATCCATCAACACAATATAACATCCTATGTATAATTAAAACCTGACTTCTTACAATTACCTCCAACAACAGCAACATAGCCATATCCCAATTCAACTTGTTTAGGAATGACACTATATATCTATCTATCTATCTGTAGCTCTGATGCCCAAAGGGGTGACCACAGCAGAAGTGTTTCCAGTTTTCCCTGTTCCAACACTTCCTCCTTACTTGGTCCAGCCCTCCTATGCCATTCATGTTTCCTTCCTTTACATACTCTTCCACTCTGTTCCAACATTCCTTTCCCTCCTTACTTGGTCCAGCCCTACTCTGCCATTCATGTTTCCCTCCTTTACATACTCTTCCACTCTGTTCCAACATTCCTTTTCCTCCTTACTTGGTCCAGCCCTACTCTGTCCCTCATGTTTCTCTCCTTTACATACTCTCCCACTCTGTTCCAAGCTTGCATTCTCTCTACATGTCCAAACCACCTCAACCTTCTCACTCATATCACATCTCTCATACATACTGCTATTACTTTCTCAATCCCACCTTGTAAGTTCACATGCTCTTTTCAAGAAACTCATTTCCACTGCACTTATTCTAGACTCCATGTCGATGTCTCTGAAGCATATGTCAGTGTTGGCAGGATTATACTATTTCGAAGTCCCCTTTTCACTTCCATACTCACACTTCTACCCTTCATTATCCTCCCCAGTGCACCTATGACCTATCTACCCCTCATTGCTCTCTCCCTAATTTCTCCTTCCATGTTTCCATGTTTACATAGAACTGTCCCCAGTTACTTAACCCCTAAAGGCCGGTTGACGTGATAGACCGTCTTACGTAAGTAACCGGGCAACTGCACCTACCGTCACAGCGAGTTAGCGCTATTTCGCGCCCTGTACGGCTAGTTTTTCTTGTCGTTGGGCGAGAAAATACACTCACAATATCGATCCGCTACCCACTCAGTCGATTCTGGGAGCCCACGATGGCTGGGCGATTTTTAAGTATTTGCCCTTGTCCGAATTTGTGCTCTAACGATCGTAAGACAATACCGTAGTGAATATATGTACGTGAGTGACTCCATGATATTCCTACAAGGTTACAAATTATTATTTAGTGTATAGATCATGACAGACGATATATAATGGGGTAGTAATAAGAAAATAACACCACAAAACACGCCCATACAGGCACAATCGATAGTAAATATACGTGTTTCCTACGGTACAAGTCGGTTTGTTTATCATTTTCTAAGTGACAGTTACACGATGATATATTCCTACAAGTGTTCATACTATTTTTAGTGTTGAAATCATGACATACGATACATAATAGTAGTAATACGAGTGAGTTGACAAGGGACTTGGGCGGGAAACTGAACTCCATGCCGCAGTCACACTGCTCTCACGCGTACACACGGACACACCGCTGTCTCGCGCACAAACATGGTTCACTTCAACTCGCCCTATCTCCACAACTATTCATCGTACAGCCCTCCCGATGGTACCATTGGAAAGAGGAAGAGTTGAAGGTACGTAAGAACCTATTTTGAAGTTAGTACACTATATAGGTTCCGAGTGTGAGCGTTGTGAATAAAGGGTAAATCGAGTAATTTTGACGCGAGCGGGTGGGTAGAAACGTCGAGTAAGCTTACCCCGTACCGGACTCCAGGGGTTAAACTCCTTCACTTCATCCATCCTCTCACCCTCTCGAATTATATCACACTTCATCCCATTTGGTACTCCCACTCTGTATGGAGTGGCAAAGTCAATCACTTCAGTTTCTGCTCCTTCAAATACCATCATCTTACTTCTACCAATATTCACCTTCAGTTTTCTTCGTTTACCCAGACTGAAACTCATCCACCACCCTCTGTAACTCCCTTTCACTACCAGCCATCAACACGGTGTATCTGCAAACAAGCTTGCCACCAAGAACCAATTTACTTCATCCAGCCTCAACTTCACCCCCAGGTCTTTCACTTCGGCTTTCATCTTTCTCATACAACCATCAGTATATATATTGAACAACCATGGTGACATAACACACCCCTGTCTCAGCCCTACACCAATATTAAAATTCTCACTTAGACCACTCTCTACCCATACACATGCATTTGCATCTGCATTATAGACTCGCCAACACCGTAAATCCTCAATACTTCTGTCATAGCTCTCCTATATCAACCCTATCATATGCATTTTTCTCTGTCCATGAAGGCAACATACAACTTCCTACCCTTCCCAAAATATTTCACCAATGTTTAATTTTGATGCAAAAATCTGGTGCACACATCCTCTCCCCTTTCTGAACCCCCACTACTTCTAACTAACTATATTGTCAGTTACTTCAGTCATCACTCAGTAAGAACCTTCCCATACACCTTCCCTGTCACATTAAGGTTTTCTCCACTATAGCTACCATACTCATCCCTACTCCCCATACCATTCCTTATATAGAGTCATAATTATGGTTCTATTTCAGTCATCTGGCAACTCTCCAAGGCAATGTTAGTGAATAGTACAAGTCTGGGAACACACACACACTAACCTTTTAACACAGGGTAAGAATTGTAATAATAACATATGAATAACATAACCCTGGGAACGCAGAACACCGCTACACATTACACCTCAGCATAAACAACACACCTATAACACACACACACACACACACACTACTTGGCATAACATACAATACATCCATGACATTCAAACAACACATCACGACCATCAAAAACAAATGCATGTAAAGACTTAAAACCCTCAGATCACTTGGCAGCACAACATTTGGACATAACAAAGAATCTACAATCACAGTATAAAAACAATATATTCGATCAGTGATGGATTATGCAAGCCCTGCCTGGGCTTCAAACCTCACTGAGAC
>JAWZYT010002763.1:15000-25000 GCA_034508575.1 Petrolisthes manimaculis | reverse complement strand
GATGGAAAATATCATGACACAATGGGTAACTGAAAACACGAGGTTCAGAGGTTCGGACGAACCATCAAGACTTGATTTAGTGTTCTCTCGCGGGACAGATGAAATAAGTAGTGTTAAATATGTAAGCCCACTTGGCAAAAGTGATCATGTGTTGATTGATATGACTGTACCAGTTGGTGACGTAATAGAGCGGGTTGAACCAAACAGGAAGAACAAGTGGAATTATGGAAGGACGGATTTTGTCAATCTAAGAAAGTTCTTTGAGAGGATAGACTGGAGAGAGATACTTGAAGCTAATAATGTGCAGGATAAATATGACGCTTTTTTAAAGATCTATAAAGAAGGTGTAACTAAATATGTACCCAAATACAAGGAAAGGAGGCCAGGTCATAAAGACTGGTTCAACGATAGGTGCGAGAGTGCCAGATTGAAGAAGGAGAAAGCCTGGAAAAAAATGCGGAGAAGAAGTACACAGAAGACCAGATGTGAATATAAACTAGCCAGAAATAACTATGTTCAGATAAGAAGGCAAGAGGAAATGAATTATGAAAGAAATATAATAAATAAATGTAAGAATGAACCCAAGATGTTATACAGGTTTATAAACGGGAAAATTAAACAGAAGATAGGTATTGATAGGCTTAAGGTAGATGGAATAGTGTACGAGGACGATTATGCTAAGTGTGAGGTTATGAATAAAAAATTTCAGGAGGTGTTTACAGAAGAGAGCGAGTTGGTGGATCAAGAAGCAGCAAATAGTGTGGTGGAGATGGACGATATAGTGGTGGAGAGGGAGGAACTACTAAACCGAATGGGGAAACTAGACGGAAGGAAAGCTGTAAGTCCAGATGAAATTGCTGCTATGATTCTAAAGGAATGTAGGAATCAAGTATTGGTGCCAGTATATGACATTATAGAAAGTAGCTTAAGAGAGGGTTCTGTTCCCAAGGAATGGAAAAGATCACATATAGTGCCTATATACAAAGGAGGAAACAGTGAGGATCCTCTTAATTACAGGCCGGTGGCATTAACGAGTGTAATGTGTAAACTGTGTGAGGGGATAATAAAGGACCAGTGGACGAACCACTTGCAACAGGAAAAGATAATAACTGACGCTCAATATGGGTTTAGGAGAGGGAAATCCTGCACTGGTAATCTGTTAAATTTTTACTCAAGGGTCATAGATGTAGTACAAGAGAGGGAGGGATTTGTGGATTGTGTGTACCTTGACCTGAGGAAGGCCTTTGATAAGGTACCACACAAGAGATTGTTATGGAAGTTAAAAAATTATGGTGGGGTTGGGTCAAATCTGCTGAAGTGGATGGAGGATTACCTAGTGGGGCGACAGATGAGTACAGTGATTAGAGGAAAGGAGTCATCATGGAGAGACGTAAAGAGTGGTGTGCCGCAGGGCTCGGTGCTGGGACCGATCATGTTTGTACTATATGTGAACGATATGGTGGAGGGGATAGAGAGTTACATAAGTATTTTTGCGGACGATACAAAGTTAATGAGGAAGATAGAGAGTCCGGGAGATTGTGAGCAACTACAGCAAGATCTAGATAGGATACATAAGTGGAGTCAGGATTGGGAAATGCAGTTCAACACCAACAAATGTAAAGTAATGGAAATGGGCAAAAGTAAGTGGAGACCATCCAGAAACTACAGAATGGGGGGAGATGTTTTACAAAAGACAGCTGAGGAAAAGGACTTGGGGGTAATGACACAGGATACACTCTCACCAGAAAAACATGTAAATAAGATAGCTGGTGCAACATATAGAATGGTGAAGAACATAAATATATCTTTCAATTATATGGACGAGGAGTTGGTGAAAACGTTGATTGAGTCAATAATCCGACCACAGTTAGAGTATGCTTCAGTGGAGTGGGCTCCACACAAAAAGAAACATATTCAAAAGTTGGAGAGAGTACAGAGGGCGGCTACGAGAATGGTTCCCAGCTTGGCACAGTTGTTGTACGAGGAGAGATTGGAAAGGTTAGGCCTATCAACACTGGAGAAGAGAAGGATGAGAGGAGACCTAATAACAGTGTATAAACACATGAAAGGCATGGAGAAATCTGATAGAGATGGCTGGTTAGTCTGGGATGAGGGGGAACATAGAGGTCATGGCAGGAAGTTGAAGAAAACACGCTGTAGAAAGGACATCAAGAAGTTTAGTTTTCCCTACAGGTGTGTCAGTGATTGGAATAGCTTGGATAGGGAAGTAGTGGAAGCAGAGAATATTCAGTCATTTAAAAAGAGATTAGATAGAAGTAGATATGGAGACAGGACAGACTGAGCCTTGCTCATATCCTGTTAAACACAACTAGGTGAGTACAACTAGGTGAGTACACACTTCGTGTACAGATTACTCAGTACTGGAGAGAGTGGATTGTTCATTGCTATACCATAAGTCATTTACATGGCTAACATTCTTTCGTTTGTGTGCTTACAAACCACTGTAGAATCGACAACAAGTTGACAAGCGACTTTTGTCCTAGACTGTACAGTGTCTGTGGTTTATCCGGAGCAAATGATTCCTCCAAACTATTCCAAGCAACAACAGAACACCATAATTTTTATTCATCTGGTCCTGACATACATTGGAGGAATCCAGGTGTTACAATATATCAGAAGTAAAGACTTACTCTTCCCTTAATTAAATCAACTGTGTAAAAAACTATGTGTACTAATAATGATGTGTGTGTGTATGTGTGTTGTAATGTAGAGGTGTGTGTGTGTATGTGTGTGTTGTAATGTAGAGGTGTGTGTGTGTGTGTGTTGTAATGTAGAGTTGTGTGTCTGTATGTATGTGTTTTATAATGTAGAGGTGTGTGTGTGTGTTTCGTGTGTATGTATGTGTGTGTTATGTAATGTAGAGGTGTGTGTGTACGTGTTTTGAGTGTGTGTGTGTGTTATGTAATGTAGTGGTGTGTGTGTATGTGTTTTGTGTGTGTGTATTTTGTAATGTAGAGATGTGTGTGTGTATGTGTTTTGTGTGTGTGTGTGTGTGTTTTGTAATGTAGAGGTGTGTGTGTGTGTGTGTGTTTTGTAATGTAGAGGTGTGTGTGTGTGTGTGTGTGTGTTTTGGAATGCGGAGGTGTGTGTCACCCATATAGATTAGGCAGAGAGAGAGAGAGAGAGAGAGAGAGAGAGAGAGAGAGAGAGAGAGAGAGTGAGAGAGAGAGAATTAAGGCACTCTAACATACCAACAATATTATATGTCATAAAATACATCCTTTATTAAGGACTTAGAAAAGTCTATATAGGTGTACTGGGTGGGGAAATGAACAATACTACACACATACACACACACACACCCTACATTCGAACTCAGCCTCTATAGGTGTACTGGGTGGGGAAATGAACAATACCATACAATTCAAAGCTTTCTGTTGCTCCCACTCTGGTTAGAAATGATGTATTACGAGTGTACACAGATGCATTATATACAGTGCAATACACACCCATAACATCATTAGTGAAATGCAGAGCTTTAGTGTATATAGGTGTGTAATGTACAGCCACAATCATATAACCAACGATACTTTCCTTCCATTGTACAAATAAATCAGTATCACATCAAAATATAATCATACAACAACAACACCTTACGTCAACTCAAGCAACCCCCTCAATTATTATTATGAGATACTGCAAAATCTTACACGTGTTGTTCTTTATTACCAAGATATTTATTATTATTATTATTATTATTATTATTATTATGATGTGCTGCAAAATCATACACGTGTTGTTCTTTATTACCAAGATATTTATTATTATTATTATTATTATTATTATTATTATTATTATTATTATTATTATTATGTGCTGCAAAATCATACACGTGTTGTTCTTTATTACCAAGATATTTACTATTATTATTATTATTATTATTATTATTATTATTATGTGCTGCAAAATCATACACGTGTTGTTCTTTATTACCAAAATATTTACTACGATGGATGTCAACAAGGAATACCTACAATGAGAGGACACAGTAAGAAATTAATTAAAAGAAGAGGAGATAAAGATGTACAGAAATATAGTTTTCCAAACAGAGTAATAGACGAATGGAATAAATTACCGGAAGAAGTGGTGTGTATCAAAAACAAACATACACAACTCTAAAGAAAAATATGATAATTGTGATTTAAAATATGGGACATTACGAACTTGACTCAATCCTGTAAAGATACAAATAGGTAAGAACATCATATATACTATACATACATACCAGTCACTATATACATACATACCAGTCACTATATACATACATACCAGTCACTTTACATCCTATATACATACATACCAGTTACTTTACATCCTATATACATACATACCAGTTACTTTACATCCTATATACATACATACCAGTCACTTTACATCCTATATACATACATACCAGTTACTTTACATCCTATATACATACATACCAGTCACTTTACATCCTATATACATACATACCAGTCACTTTACATCCTATATACATACATACCAGTTACTTTACATCCTATATACATACATACCAGTCACTTTACATCCTATATACATACATACCAGTCACTTTACATCCTATATACATACATACCAGTTACTTTACATACTATATACATACATACTTTACATCCTCCATTTTGGCCAGGTATATTTCATTCCCATACAGTACTCACATATTTTTATTAACCCCATCCTAAACTCATCTGACACTCATAGTCTTTATAATGCTAAACATGCTTTACTAATTCATTAGGCTCATATTTTTTTTTTTATATACTAATCTTTTGCTAAGATGCTTTGTTCTGTCTAGGAATTTTCCCCAGGGTGGTGACTACAACAAAATAATGAGCTTTCCTCTGCAAACCCAAATTCCTCTCTCTCAGGTACTTATCTTCAATTAGTCTAAACAATTTAAAATATATATATATCTTCATGTAGGGAAAATTCTCTTCTATCTATCTATCTACTGTATAGCTCTGATGCCTCGTTCCCTCCGGGAACTCCCCCCAAGGGGGTGGCCATGGCAGGTGTCTACAGTTCTCCCTGTTCCAACACTCCCTCCTAACTTGGTCAAGCCCTCCTCTGCCCCTCACATTTCTCTCCTTTATATACTCTTCCACTCTGTTCTACCATCTAACCTTCTTTACAAATTCCTCACCTTGCATTCTCTCTACATATCCAAACACATAATTCACTCCACCTCCCTCCCTTACACCCAACCTTACATCCTCCAGCACCTCACCCACCCTCCTATTATATACTTCTCTATACTCGATGTTATTCAATCTTCCACTTACCACCTCCCTCTTGTTTCCCCTTTCATCCTTCCTACCATATTCCCATTTTGCTGTGACATTAATCCTTGCCATAACTGCATAATGGTCAGAGCACTGAAACATTCCTCTCACCACTCTAACATCCATCACATCTTTCGTTAACCTTTCATCAACAGCTATGTAATCAGTCAAACTCATCTACTCTCCCCTTTCATCCCTCCTCTTCCATGTGTACCTGTGGATCAGTCTGTACTCGAAGCAGGTGTTGGTGAGGAACAACCCCACCTCACCACACACATCCACCAGGCACTCACCATTCTCATTTACTTCATTCACACCCCATTTACCAACTATATTTCCTATTCTTTCATTCCCTACCTTCCCATTCATATCACCCACAAGTATTATCTTCCTCCCTCTCTCAAAACTTCTCAGGCAGTCAATCAATTCATTCCAAAACTCTTTCATCTTCATCTTTTTCCCACCTTGGTCTGCACGTTAACTGGTGCATACTCACAGACCCATGGATACCTTACAATCCCAATCTTGCTTATCATCCATACAATCCTTGTACTCTTCCTTCCATGTCTGTCCATTCCCTTCCACACCCTCCCAGACACCAACAACGCGCACCCTTCCTTCCCTCTCCCTTTACTTTCTTCATTCATGCCAGTCCACACCACACCTCCTTCCATTCCTTCCCACCACTTACTCTTTCCTCCATCCTTACACTCTTCCACCCCCCATCCTTTCATGTGTGTCTCAGTCACCCCACACACATCTATAGTACTCCTTCTCGCACACTCCACAATCTCTCTCCTTTTCACCTCATTCACTATTCCATTCACATTAATTGCTACTATTCTCAGACATTCATCCCCTTTCCTGCCCCCCACAGGGCAGACAGTAGACCTCTCCCCGCCACTAGCCGCAGCCGTCCTTCACCCCCATCATTGGTTGATGGCAAGGCTAATAATATTAATAATAATACCATAACAATAATAATAATTATAAATACCATCTTGGTGTTGTTGTTGTTGTTGTTTACACTCTTGTTGTCTCTGCCATGTATACACACCCTGGAAAATTTGTATACATAAGTAACACGCACAATATGTATGTATGAGTAGCCTACAGTTATTATTATTATTATTAATAGAGAGAGAGATAGTAATACTGAACATTTCTCTCTTTCTCTCTCTCTACTTATATTTACTCTCTCTTTTCTTACCTATCTGTGTGTGTGGTACCTCTCACTTTTTCTCTAAGTGAATATAATACTGTATAAGGAGAGAGTGTCAGGGAGTGTTTTCTCACTGTGTTTACATTATCGTTGTCGTTGAGACGTTGACTCGTTATCATCATGACTCACTTTTTCAACGGCACTCAAATAAAGGTATTATTATTATTATTATTATTATTATTATTATTATTATTATCAAGAGGATAGCACACTTACAACCCACCTGCACCTTTAACTACAACTCTCATTCTTTTATTTACCTACACTTTGCCTTGACAAACCTAAACTATTTATCAAAGTTACTCCAGCAAACCATTTTATCCATCAACACAATATAACATCCTATGTATAATTAAAACCTGACTTCTTACAATTACCTCCAACAACAGCAACATAGCCATATCCCAATTCAACTTGTTTAGGAATGACACTATATATCTATCTATCTATCTGTAGCTCTGATGCCCAAAGGGGTGACCACAGCAGAAGTGTTTCCAGTTTTCCCTGTTCCAACACTTCCTCCTTACTTGGTCCAGCCCTCCTATGCCATTCATGTTTCCTTCCTTTACATACTCTTCCACTCTGTTCCAACATTCCTTTCCCTCCTTACTTGGTCCAGCCCTACTCTGCCATTCATGTTTCCCTCCTTTACATACTCTTCCACTCTGTTCCAACATTCCTTTTCCTCCTTACTTGGTCCAGCCCTACTCTGTCCCTCATGTTTCTCTCCTTTACATACTCTCCCACTCTGTTCCAAGCTTGCATTCTCTCTACATGTCCAAACCACCTCAACCTTCTCACTCATATCACATCTCTCATACATACTGCTATTACTTTCTCAATCCCACCTTGTAAGTTCACATGCTCTTTTCAAGAAACTCATTTCCACTGCACTTATTCTAGACTCCATGTCGATGTCTCTGAAGCATATGTCAGTGTTGGCAGGATTATACTATTTCGAAGTCCCCTTTTCACTTCCATACTCACACTTCTACCCTTCATTATCCTCCCCAGTGCACCTATGACCTATCTACCCCTCATTGCTCTCTCCCTAATTTCTCCTTCCATGTTTCCATGTTTACATAGAACTGTCCCCAGTTACTTAACCCCTAAAGGCCGGTTGACGTGATAGACCGTCTTACGTAAGTAACCGGGCAACTGCACCTACCGTCACAGCGAGTTAGCGCTATTTCGCGCCCTGTACGGCTAGTTTTTCTTGTCGTTGGGCGAGAAAATACACTCACAATATCGATCCGCTACCCACTCAGTCGATTCTGGGAGCCCACGATGGCTGGGCGATTTTTAAGTATTTGCCCTTGTCCGAATTTGTGCTCTAACGATCGTAAGACAATACCGTAGTGAATATATGTACGTGAGTGACTCCATGATATTCCTACAAGGTTACAAATTATTATTTAGTGTATAGATCATGACAGACGATATATAATGGGGTAGTAATAAGAAAATAACACCACAAAACACGCCCATACAGGCACAATCGATAGTAAATATACGTGTTTCCTACGGTACAAGTCGGTTTGTTTATCATTTTCTAAGTGACAGTTACACGATGATATATTCCTACAAGTGTTCATACTATTTTTAGTGTTGAAATCATGACATACGATACATAATAGTAGTAATACGAGTGAGTTGACAAGGGACTTGGGCGGGAAACTGAACTCCATGCCGCAGTCACACTGCTCTCACGCGTACACACGGACACACCGCTGTCTCGCGCACAAACATGGTTCACTTCAACTCGCCCTATCTCCACAACTATTCATCGTACAGCCCTCCCGATGGTACCATTGGAAAGAGGAAGAGTTGAAGGTACGTAAGAACCTATTTTGAAGTTAGTACACTATATAGGTTCCGAGTGTGAGCGTTGTGAATAAAGGGTAAATCGAGTAATTTTGACGCGAGCGGGTGGGTAGAAACGTCGAGTAAGCTTACCCCGTACCGGACTCCAGGGGTTAAACTCCTTCACTTCATCCATCCTCTCACCCTCTCGAATTATATCACACTTCATCCCATTTGGTACTCCCACTCTGTATGGAGTGGCAAAGTCAATCACTTCAGTTTCTGCTCCTTCAAATACCATCATCTTACTTCTACCAATATTCACCTTCAGTTTTCTTCGTTTACCCAGACTGAAACTCATCCACCACCCTCTGTAACTCCCTTTCACTACCAGCCATCAACACGGTGTATCTGCAAACAAGCTTGCCACCAAGAACCAATTTACTTCATCCAGCCTCAACTTCACCCCCAGGTCTTTCACTTCGGCTTTCATCTTTCTCATACAACCATCAGTATATATATTGAACAACCATGGTGACATAACACACCCCTGTCTCAGCCCTACACCAATATTAAAATTCTCACTTAGACCACTCTCTACCCATACACATGCATTTGCATCTGCATTATAGACTCGCCAACACCGTAAATCCTCAATACTTCTGTCATAGCTCTCCTATATCAACCCTATCATATGCATTTTTCTCTGTCCATGAAGGCAACATACAACTTCCTACCCTTCCCAAAATATTTCACCAATGTTTAATTTTGATGCAAAAATCTGGTGCACACATCCTCTCCCCTTTCTGAACCCCCACTACTTCTAACTAACTATATTGTCAGTTACTTCAGTCATCACTCAGTAAGAACCTTCCCATACACCTTCCCTGTCACATTAAGGTTTTCTCCACTATAGCTACCATACTCATCCCTACTCCCCATACCATTCCTTATATAGAGTCATAATTATGGTTCTATTTCAGTCATCTGGCAACTCTCCAAGGCAATGTTAGTGAATAGTACAAGTCTGGGAACACACACACACTAACCTTTTAACACAGGGTAAGAATTGTAATAATAACATATGAATAACATAACCCTGGGAACGCAGAACACCGCTACACATTACACCTCAGCATAAACAACACACCTATAACACACACACACACACACACACTACTTGGCATAACATACAATACATCCATGACATTCAAACAACACATCACGACCATCAAAAACAAATGCATGTAAAGACTTAAAACCCTCAGATCACTTGGCAGCACAACATTTGGACATAACAAAGAATCTACAATCACAGTATAAAAACAATATATTCGATCAGTGATGGATTATGCAAGCCCTGCCTGGGCTTCAAACCTCACTGAGACACATAACAACACCCTTCAGACCATACAGAACAGAACCCTAAAGACAATCATAGGCTGCACAGCTACCACACCTACAGACCACCTACACTATGAAACCAAAGTCCTCAAAATCAAGGATCATCTTGACATGAGAGGCACACAAACACTTGCTGCAGCCTCCACAAACCCACAACATCCACTACACTAAGTTTATTAGCTAAGGAACAGAGGGAAGTTGTCAAATTCTTACATGAGTTACTCCTATATGGATGATCATTTTTGACCACGACATACGAACATTC
>JAWZYT010002763.1:0-12500 GCA_034508575.1 Petrolisthes manimaculis | reverse complement strand
TACACACATGTATTTAAATACACACCTAGACCAATATACATACATACATACATGCATGCATACATATAAACATGCATAATTATTACACACATACCTACACATATTATTTATATACCGTACACACATACACACACACCCACACACAAAATCTCTCTCTCTCACACAAAGACATATAAACAGTCTATCTCTCTCTCTCTCAGACATACACAGTATCTCTCTTACACACACACACACACACACACACTTCGTGTACAGATTACTCAGTACACACAGACACCCCCACCTTCACACACAAAATCTCTCTCTCTCTCTCTCACATAAAGACATAGACATAAAAACAGTCACTCTCTCTCACAGACATACACAGTCTCTCTCTCTCTCTCTCTTACACACAATATTATCAAAACACACACACACACACACACACACACACACACACACACAGTGTTTGACAGTGGTGGAGGGTGGAGGTGTGAGAAGAGCTCCGAGTCCGACCATAGTGCTTTGGAGGCTACATACTCAACTCACCTAGCAAAGTGTAAAGGGTGAGTGGCAAGGTAGTCCTGTCTCCTTTAGTACAGCTTAGATGTTAATTAAAGTTATTAATAATGACTGACAGAAGCACTAGGCAGAAACAGAGTGGGACACCTATAAGCAAAGCTGGCGGTAGGAGAGGTGAGGTGGCAGGGTCGAGTGGTGGAACAAAATCTAACGGTGATTATGAACTTTATGTTGAAAAAATGTCGCAAATGGAGAATACAATTGAAGAAAGTGTTAATAGATGGGTGAAAATGGACAAGGAGATGCGGGATATAAAGAATTTATTAAAGGAATTAACTGGAAAGGAAACCGGCGGCAGTGGTTCAGAACAAATGTCTCAGAGGGTCGAACAGATGTGTAAGCAAATTAATGAATTAAAAGACGAAACAAAGGAGCTGAGGCAGACAAATGAAGCAGTAATTGAAGAGAATAAAATATTGAAGCAACAAATTAGAGAGATGGAAGGTAAAAATGAGGTGCGAGGAAGGGAGCAGAATGAGGGTTTGGACAGGCTAAAGCATGAACAGGCAGGCTGGGTTAAAGCACAAGAGGAGACTTTTGTAGACTTTAAAGAAGTAATGAGGCAGCAAAAAGAGGAACAGAAAAATAACATGGAGGAACATGTTATTCAAGTGTTGAGGAAAAAAGAGAATGTGGTCAGGGACATGGTTGACAAAAAAAGAAGTGTCATTGTATTTGGTTCAAAAGAAAAAGTGATGAAATCAAAAATCGAGAGGGGCGAAGCAGAAATGAAGCTAGCCAGAGGGATAGTTGGTGAGGTGGAGGATAACGACCAGGAACTACCGGGGGAAATTGATGAGGTGTATAGACTCGGGAAATACAATGAAGGCACCGATAGACCTTTAAAGATTAAGTTCAAGACCCAGGCAGCAGCTACGAAAGTTTTAGATAGAACATGGAAACTAGCACAGAGTGAGGAATACAAATATGTCTGGATTAGGGAAGACTTAAGTGAGGAGGAGAGAACAAAGAGGAAAGAACTAGTCAATGAATCAAAGGAAAAAAACGACCAAAGATCAGAATCGGAGAAGAACGAGTTTTACTGGAGAGTAATAAATGGACAAATAAAAAAGTGGTACAAGAAGAAGTAATAGGAGTGCAGGGAACAAGTTGGGGAAATAAAGAAAACGGAGAGAGGATAGGGAAAGTAAAGATAACATATACTAATATAGACGGTTACATTACTAGTAAACTAGAACTGGAGGATTATTTAAGAAAAGAAAACCCTGATATGATGTGTATAGTAGAGACCAAGCTGTCAGAAGAAATAAAGTTTCAGGAGCTCGAAATAAACGAAGGTCGATATAAGGTGTGGAGAAGAGATAGAGTGGGGAGGAGGGGAGGTGGAGTGATGGTAATGATAAAGTCTCACTTAAAAGTGGATAAGGTTGAAACGGGTAAAGGGAAGGCAGAAATATTGAAAATGAGGGTAACGATGGGGATAAACAAAATGTTAAATGTGGTGGTGGTTTATGTTCCCCCAAAGTCCAATACGTGGAACAGGGAGGAATATGACGAATTACTAAGGGGTACTAAAGAGGACCTGGAAAGATTGATGAGGGAGAATAGGGACTTGATAGTAATGGGTGATTTTAATTGTAAAGAAGTAGATTGGGAGAACTTGGAAACGAAGGGAAATTTGGATTCATGGGGATCAGTATTACTTGAAATGATGATGGAAAATATCATGACACAATGGGTAACTGAAAACACGAGGTTCAGAGGTTCGGACGAACCATCAAGACTTGATTTAGTGTTCTCTCGCGGGACAGATGAAATAAGTAGTGTTAAATATGTAAGCCCACTTGGCAAAAGTGATCATGTGTTGATTGATATGACTGTACCAGTTGGTGACGTAATAGAGCGGGTTGAACCAAACAGGAAGAACAAGTGGAATTATGGAAGGACGGATTTTGTCAATCTAAGAAAGTTCTTTGAGAGGATAGACTGGAGAGAGATACTTGAAGCTAATAATGTGCAGGATAAATATGACGCTTTTTTAAAGATCTATAAAGAAGGTGTAACTAAATATGTACCCAAATACAAGGAAAGGAGGCCAGGTCATAAAGACTGGTTCAACGATAGGTGCGAGAGTGCCAGATTGAAGAAGGAGAAAGCCTGGAAAAAAATGCGGAGAAGAAGTACACAGAAGACCAGATGTGAATATAAACTAGCCAGAAATAACTATGTTCAGATAAGAAGGCAAGAGGAAATGAATTATGAAAGAAATATAATAAATAAATGTAAGAATGAACCCAAGATGTTATACAGGTTTATAAACGGGAAAATTAAACAGAAGATAGGTATTGATAGGCTTAAGGTAGATGGAATAGTGTACGAGGACGATTATGCTAAGTGTGAGGTTATGAATAAAAAATTTCAGGAGGTGTTTACAGAAGAGAGCGAGTTGGTGGATCAAGAAGCAGCAAATAGTGTGGTGGAGATGGACGATATAGTGGTGGAGAGGGAGGAACTACTAAACCGAATGGGGAAACTAGACGGAAGGAAAGCTGTAAGTCCAGATGAAATTGCTGCTATGATTCTAAAGGAATGTAGGAATCAAGTATTGGTGCCAGTATATGACATTATAGAAAGTAGCTTAAGAGAGGGTTCTGTTCCCAAGGAATGGAAAAGATCACATATAGTGCCTATATACAAAGGAGGAAACAGTGAGGATCCTCTTAATTACAGGCCGGTGGCATTAACGAGTGTAATGTGTAAACTGTGTGAGGGGATAATAAAGGACCAGTGGACGAACCACTTGCAACAGGAAAAGATAATAACTGACGCTCAATATGGGTTTAGGAGAGGGAAATCCTGCACTGGTAATCTGTTAAATTTTTACTCAAGGGTCATAGATGTAGTACAAGAGAGGGAGGGATTTGTGGATTGTGTGTACCTTGACCTGAGGAAGGCCTTTGATAAGGTACCACACAAGAGATTGTTATGGAAGTTAAAAAATTATGGTGGGGTTGGGTCAAATCTGCTGAAGTGGATGGAGGATTACCTAGTGGGGCGACAGATGAGTACAGTGATTAGAGGAAAGGAGTCATCATGGAGAGACGTAAAGAGTGGTGTGCCGCAGGGCTCGGTGCTGGGACCGATCATGTTTGTACTATATGTGAACGATATGGTGGAGGGGATAGAGAGTTACATAAGTATTTTTGCGGACGATACAAAGTTAATGAGGAAGATAGAGAGTCCGGGAGATTGTGAGCAACTACAGCAAGATCTAGATAGGATACATAAGTGGAGTCAGGATTGGGAAATGCAGTTCAACACCAACAAATGTAAAGTAATGGAAATGGGCAAAAGTAAGTGGAGACCATCCAGAAACTACAGAATGGGGGGAGATGTTTTACAAAAGACAGCTGAGGAAAAGGACTTGGGGGTAATGACACAGGATACACTCTCACCAGAAAAACATGTAAATAAGATAGCTGGTGCAACATATAGAATGGTGAAGAACATAAATATATCTTTCAATTATATGGACGAGGAGTTGGTGAAAACGTTGATTGAGTCAATAATCCGACCACAGTTAGAGTATGCTTCAGTGGAGTGGGCTCCACACAAAAAGAAACATATTCAAAAGTTGGAGAGAGTACAGAGGGCGGCTACGAGAATGGTTCCCAGCTTGGCACAGTTGTTGTACGAGGAGAGATTGGAAAGGTTAGGCCTATCAACACTGGAGAAGAGAAGGATGAGAGGAGACCTAATAACAGTGTATAAACACATGAAAGGCATGGAGAAATCTGATAGAGATGGCTGGTTAGTCTGGGATGAGGGGGAACATAGAGGTCATGGCAGGAAGTTGAAGAAAACACGCTGTAGAAAGGACATCAAGAAGTTTAGTTTTCCCTACAGGTGTGTCAGTGATTGGAATAGCTTGGATAGGGAAGTAGTGGAAGCAGAGAATATTCAGTCATTTAAAAAGAGATTAGATAGAAGTAGATATGGAGACAGGACAGACTGAGCCTTGCTCATATCCTGTTAAACACAACTAGGTGAGTACAACTAGGTGAGTACACACTTCGTGTACAGATTACTCAGTACTGGAGAGAGTGGATTGTTCATTGCTATACCATAAGTCATTTACATGGCTAACATTCTTTCGTTTGTGTGCTTACAAACCACTGTAGAATCGACAACAAGTTGACAAGCGACTTTTGTCCTAGACTGTACAGTGTCTGTGGTTTATCCGGAGCAAATGATTCCTCCAAACTATTCCAAGCAACAACAGAACACCATAATTTTTATTCATCTGGTCCTGACATACATTGGAGGAATCCAGGTGTTACAATATATCAGAAGTAAAGACTTACTCTTCCCTTAATTAAATCAACTGTGTAAAAAACTATGTGTACTAATAATTATGTGTGTGTGTATGTGTGTTGTAATGTAGAGGTGTGTGTGTGTATGTGTGTGTTGTAATGTAGAGGTGTGTGTGTGTGTGTGTTGTAATGTAGAGTTGTGTGTCTGTATGTATGTGTTTTATAATGTAGAGGTGTGTGTGTGTGTTTCGTGTGTATGTATGTGTGTGTTATGTAATGTAGAGGTGTGTGTGTACGTGTTTTGAGTGTGTGTGTGTGTTATGTAATGTAGTGGTGTGTGTGTATGTGTTTTGTGTGTGTGTATTTTGTAATGTAGAGATGTGTGTGTGTATGTGTTTTGTGTGTGTGTGTGTGTGTTTTGTAATGTAGAGGTGTGTGTCTGTATGTGTGTGTATGTGTTGTAATGTAGAGGTGTGTGTCTGTATGTGTGTGTGTTGTAATGTAGAGGAGTGTGTGTGTGTTGTAATGTAGAGGTGTGTGTCTGTATGTGTGTGTGTTGTAATGTAGAGGTGTGTGTGTGTGTGTGTATGTGTGTGTGTTGTAATGTAGAGGTGTGTGTCTGTATGTGTGTGTTGTAATGTAGAGGTGTGTGTGTGTGTGTGTGTATGTGTTGTAATGTAGAGCTGTGTGTCTGTATGTGTTGTAATGTAGAGGTGTGTGTCTGTATGTGTGTGTGTGTTGTAATGTAGAGGTGTGTGTCTGTATGTGTGTGTGTGTTGTAATGTAGAGGTGTGTGTGTGTGTGTGTATGTGTGTTGTAATGTAGAGGTGTGTGTGTGTGTGTGTGTATGTGTTGTAATGTAGAGGTGTGTGTCTGTATGTGTGTGTGTTGTAATGTAGAGTTGTGTGTGTGTGTGTGTTGTAATGTAGAGGTGTGTGTGTGTGTGTGTGTGTTGTAATGTAGAGGTGTGTGTGTGTGTGTTGTAATGTAGAGGTGTGTGTGTGTGTGTTGTAATGTAGAGGTGTGTGTGTGTATGTGTGTGTTGTAATGTAGAGGTGTGTGTGTGTGTGTGTGTGTGTGTTGTAATGTAGAGGTGTGTGTGTGTATGTGTGTGTTGTAATGTAGAGGTGTGTGTGTGTGTTGTAATGTAGAGGTGTGTGTGTGTGTGTGTGTGTGTGTGTTGTAATGTAGAGGTGTGTGTCTGTATGTGTGTGTGTGTTGTAATGTAGAGTTGTGTGTGTGTGTTGTAATGTAGAGGTGTGTGTGTGTGTGTTGTAATGTAGAGGTGTGTGTGTGTGTGTGTGTGTGTGTGTGTTGTAATGTAGAGGTGTGTGTGTGTGTGTGTGTTGTAATGTAGAGGTGTGTGTCTGTATGTGTGTGTGTTGTAATGTAGAGGTGTGTGTGTGTGTGTGTGTGTTGTAATGTAGAGGTGTGTGTGTGTGTGTGTGTGTGTGTGTTGTAATGTAGAGGTGTGTGTGTGTATGTGTGTGTTGTAATGTAGAGGTGTGTGTGTGTGTTGTAATGTAGAGGTGTGTGTGTGTGTGTGTGTGTGTGTTGTAATGTAGAGGTGTGTGTGTGTATGTGTGTGTTGTAATGTAGAGGTGTGTGTGTGTGTGTGTGTGTGTGTGTGTTGTAATGTAGAGGTGTGTGTGTGTGTGTGTGTTGTAATGTAGAGGTGTGTGTCTGTATGTGTGTGTGTTGTAATGTAGAGGTGTGTGTGTGTGTGTGTGTTGTAATGTAGAGGTGTGTGTCTGTATGTGTGTGTGTGTGTGTGTTGTAATGTAGAGGTGTGTGTGTGTGTGTGTGTTGTAATGTAGAGGTGTGTGTCTGTATGTGTGTGTGTGTGTGTGTGTGTTGTAATGTAGAGGTGTGTGTGTGTATGTGTGTTGTAATGTAGAGGTGTGTGTGTGTGTGTGTTGTAATGTAGAGGTGTGTGTGTGTGAGAGAGAGTTTGTGTGTGTGTGTGTTGCAATATAGAGATGTGTATGTGTGAGTGTGTGACTTATATTGATTAGGCAGAGTGAAGTGAGTGTGTGTATGTGTGTTGTGAGGCATTTATGGACTAAGAGAGAGAGAGAGAGAGAGAGAGAGAGAGAGAGAGAGAGAGAGAGAGAGAGAGAGAGAGAGAGAGAGAGAATACTAATAATAATACTACTAATAATAATAATTCTATGTACAGTATTGCCAGACTAAATGTGTGGTAATAATTCTATGTACAGTATTGCCAGAATAAATGTTTGGTAATAATTCTATGTACTATACACTATTGCCAGACCAAAATAATTATTTCGTATCCTGAAGCATTATACTTATCATAATTCAGTCAGCCACTCAGTCAATTAGTCAGTCAATTGGTTATTTATTCAGTTAGTTAGTCAATCAGTCAATTAGTTATTCAGTTAGTCAGTCAATCGGGCAAGTAGTCAGTCAGTCAGCCAGTCAGTCAGCCAGTCAGTCAGTCAGTCAGCCAGTCAGTCAGTCAGTCAGTCAGTCAATCAATCAGACAGTCAGATAGTCAGTCAGGCAAATTGTCAGTCAGGCAGTTAGTCATTTAGGCATTTAGTCATTTAGTCAGTCAGTTAGTCAGTCAGTCGGACAGTCAGTCAATCAATTAGTTATTCAGTCAGTCAGTCAATCAGTAATTTAGTCAGTCAGTCAGTCAATCAATCAGTCAGTCAGTCAGTCAGTCAGTCAATCAATTAGTTATTCAGTCAGTCAGTCAGTCAGTCAATCAGTAAGTCAATATTTCTGTGAGTCAGTCAGTCATTTAGTCAGTCAGTCAGTCAGTTAGATATTTAGTCAGTCAGTCAGTCAGTTAGTCGTTTAGTCAGTCAGTCAATCAATTAGTTATTCAGTCAGTCAGTCAATCAGTCATTTTTTCTGTGAGTCAGTCAGTCAGTCAGTTAGATATTTAGTCAGTCAGTCAGTCAGTTAGATATTTAGTCAGTCAGTCAGTCAGTTAGATATTTAGTCAGTCAGTCAGTCAGTTAGTCATTTAGTCAGTCAGTCAGTCAGTTAGATATTTAGTCAGTCAGTCAGTCAGTTAGATATTTAGTCAGTCAGTCAGTCAGTTAGATATTTAGTCAGTCAGTCAGTCAGTTAGATATTTAGTCAGTCAGTCAGTCAGTTAGATATTTAGTCAGTCAGTCAGTCAGTTAGATATTTAGTCAGTCAGTCAGTCAGTTAGATATTTAGTCAGTCAGTCAGTCAGTTAGATATTTAGTCAGTCAGTCAGTCAGTTAGATATTTAGTCAGTCAGTCAGTCAGTTAGATATTTAGTCAGTCAGTCAGTCAGTTAGATATTTAGTCAGTCAGTCAGTCAGTTAGATATTTAGTCAGTCAGTCAGTCAGTTAGATATTTAGTCAGTCAGTCAGTCAGTTAGATATTTAGTCAGTCAGTCAGTCAGTTAGATATTTAGTCAGTCAGTCAGTCAGTTAGATATTTAGTCAGTCAGTCAGTCAGTTAGATATTTAGTCAGTCAGTCAGTCAGTTAGATATTTAGTCAGTCAGTCAGTCAGTTAGATATTTAGTCAGTCAGTCAGTCAGTTAGATATTTAGTCAGTCAGTCAGTCAGTTAGATATTTAGTCAGTCAGTCAGTCAGTTAGATATTTAGTCAGTCAGTCAGTCAGTTAGATATTTAGTCAGTCAGTCAGTCAGTTAGATATTTAGTCAGTCAGTCAGTCAGTTAGATATTTAGTCAGTCAGTCAGTCAGTTAGATATTTAGTCAGTCAGTCAGTCAGTTAGATATTTAGTCAGTCAGTCAGTCAGTTAGATATTTAGTCAGTCAGTCAGTCAGTTAGATATTTAGTCAGTCAGTCAGTCAGTTAGATATTTAGTCAGTCAGTCAGTCAGTTAGATATTTAGTCAGTCAGTCAGTCAGTTAGATATTTAGTCAGTCAGTCAGTCAGTTAGATATTTAGTCAGTCAGTCAGTCAGTTAGATATTTAGTCAGTCAGTCAGTCAGTTAGATATTTAGTCAGTCAGTCAGTCAGTTAGATATTTAGTCAGTCAGTCAGTCAGTTAGATATTTAGTCAGTCAGTCAGTCAGTTAGATATTTAGTCAGTCAGTCAGTCGTACAAAAATGTGGAGGTGCATGTCACTCATATTGATTAGAGAGAGAGAGAGAGAGAGAGAGAGAGAGAGAGAGAGAGAGAGAGAATTAAGGCACTCTAACATACCAACAATATTATATGTCATAAAATACATCCTTTATTAAGGACTTAGAAAAGTCTATATGGATTATTTTATAAAAATAATTAGAATTAAATAATACGTAGCTCCGACATAGAGTTACTTGGTAGTAATACTTATAAGGTTTGTTTGGTAACTGTTCCCATGACAACCAGTAAGCTAAGGTTTGTTTGGTAACTGTTCCCATGACAACCAGTAAGCTAAGGTTTATTTGGTAACTGTTCCCATGACAACCAGTAAGCTAAGGTTTATTTGGTAACTGTTCCCATGACAACCAGTAAGCTAAGGTTTGTTTGGTAACTGTTCCCATGACAACCAGTAAGCTAAGGTTTATTTGGTAACTGTTCCCATGACAACCAGTAAGCTAAGGTTTGTTTGGTAACTGTTCCCATGACAACCAGTAAGCTAAGGTTTGTTTGGTAACTGTTCCCATGACAACCAGTAAGCTAAGGTTTGTTTGGTAACTGTTCCCATGACAACCAGTAAGCTACATACAGACTTGGAGTATGAACGTGAGAGTTAATTTAGTACATTCCATCCCTTCATTGTGTGTGGTTGGTGTAAAGTGACGACCTATATTAAATATTCAGGAATATATACATATATATATATATATATATAACACTCCGTCTGTGTGTCTGTCTGTCTGTTTAGCCGCTATGCACAGCCACATCGATTGACCTAGAGTAAAAAGTTATATGTCATTCTAATCAGTGAAGCCTAGGAAGTGTCCTCTGCCTACAATTTTTTTTAAATGACCAATGGAGGGTTTGAACCCCTGCAGCCCAAGCCGAAGGTATAGTCTTTAGTTGTGTGTGAGTGTGTGTGTGTGTAAGGTATAGTCTTTAGTTGTGTGTGTATGTGTGTGTGTAAGGTATAGTCTTTAGTTGTGTGTGTGTGTGTGTGTGTAAGGTATAGTCTTTAGTTGTGTGTGAGTGTGTGTGTGTGTAAGGTATAGTCTTTAGTTGTGTGTGTGTGTGTGTGTATAAGGTATAGTCTTTAGTTGTATATATATAAGGTATAGTCTTTAGTTGTGTGTGTGTATGGTATAGTCTTTAGTTGTGTGTGTGTGTATATATATGGTATAGTCTTTAGTTTTGTGTGTGTGTGTGTGTGTAAGGTATAGTCTTATTTGTGTGTGTGTAAAGTCTCGAGCTAAAATAAGTATCCAGGTTTTCTCTGTGGTGTGTGTGTGTGTGTGTGTGTGTGTGTGTGTGTAGAAACAGTGTTACCTATGCTGGCTTACTTACTTTCTCTGCAGTGTTGCCATCGTGTATGTATTCCTTGTTAATCTGTGTTTTTTTTTTCTCTCTCTCTCTCACATCTGGCTTTTTTCTTTCCCTCTCTCATCACTTTTTATTCCTAATTCTCTAACATTTCCTTTGCGTCTCTCTCTCTCATTTCTTCTTCCCTCTCTATTTTATTTTTTCCTCTTCTCCTCTCTTATTATTATCTTTTTTTTTTTTTGTTAATATTGGATACATTATTCAGTCAGGAGTTTCAGTAGGGCTACTGAAGACTATCTTTGACATAAGAAAGTATGATCACTAAAGCTATACTATGCATACATTTCAAATGCCTAACTACACAAACAGTTATATACATTAGACCAATTTATATACATTTTATGGCTGTTTAATCCATGTATTTACAGCAGACCTAAAGGTTTGTAGTAAGGTGAGTGTAATGAAGCTGTGTCTGCTGTACCAGATGATTCCACATTCATGTATACCTTGGTAGGAAGGAACGGAGGAAGGTCTCTGTTCTGGCAAAAGGGATGATGAGCTGGTGATGCCTGGTGACGGCAGCACGGGTGGTGTGGCCGTGTGGTTGAGCCCAAGGTTGGTGGAGTGCAGTTAGGTGTTGGGCGCGATGCTTGTAAATAACACACAATCCTGCCACATCACGACGCTGCTGTAGGGGCTGCAGGGGTGAAGGTGGTTGGTCCAGTGGGGACTTCATACATAGTAATCGTTGTGCTCGACGTTGAATCTTGTCAAGAAGACCTAAATATGAAGGGGGGCATGACGACCAGGTGAGAGGGGCATACTCCATGAGGGGACGGACTTGAGCAGCATATAATGTGGATATTCCCTGGGAGTCAAGGAGATGTGATACCCGCCGGACACAACTTAGTTTCCAAGCGGCTTTCCTGGCTATAGTCTTGACGTGGCCAGTGAAAGTCAGGGTACTGTTAATTTCCACTCCCAGTATTGGTATGGAATCTTGTAAGGGCAGCGACCTCCCATCAAGCAAGATGATGGGGGAGGGAGTATTAGGGGGACGCTGTCTTCTGGAGACCAGCATCACCTGTGTCTTCTCCGGAGCGAGATCCACTTGCCATCGGCGACCCCATAAGACAATGGTTTGTAGGACCAGGTTGATATGTGCGATAGTCGTGCGGTGATCACCACTGTCACAGGGAAATGTGAGGGTGCAGTCATCGGCGTATGCATGTACCTCTGAAATGAGCTGAAGCAAGTCATTAAAATATGTATTCCAGAGGAGAGGTCCGAGAACACTACCCTGTGGTACACTGGCAGAGATGGGATGTTCGGCTGATGTTTGTCTATTCATCACCACTCTGAGGTATCTGCCCTGCAGGTAATCTTTGAGCAGGAGGAGTAGATGACCACGGACACCCAAGCTGTTCAGCTTGGTGATGAGGCCGTGATGCCACACCCTATCAAATGCTTCAGCTATGTCAAGAGCAATGATGAATGTGTCCCTTCCCTGGTCTAGTGGTGGATAATTGAAGTAATAGGTCTTCTGCTGACCTGTTTGTTCGGAAGCTAAACTGGTTATTGTTAAGTAAATGGTGTGAGGCAAGAGAGCATGGTATTTTGTCAGCTATGATGGCTTCGAGTATTTTACCAAGAACTGAGAGAAGGGAGATAGGTCTGTAGTTCTTGGGATCAGTCCTCTTGCCCTTTTTGTGGATTGCCACCACTCTGGCTCCCTTCTAGAGGGTAGGCCACACTCCAGTGGTGATACATTGCTGGAATATGGTAGTGAGGGGCGTTGCCAGCTGAGAGGCACAACGCTTAACCCCTAAAGTCCTTTTGTTCGTTTAAACGGACGATACAAATTTAGGCCTTGAAGCCGATGGTCCATTTAAATTAACGCACTATAGAAAACTGGGTGTGCTATATCTAACCATTTCCTTGAGTGGTGGGAGTGGCGAGTGGGTGAAATTTTCCCACGGGGTGGTGGGTGGGCGGAGCCTAATTTTCCCCCACCACCACCCTCATACACAGACAGGCGTCCCCTTCTCTCCCGGCCCTGACTGCCTTCCCCTGCCCCTCATATCCTTCCTACCCTCTCCCTGGGGCTTGTTTACATTTCCACAAGTTATCTGAGTCACTTGGGATAAGCATAAATGCCAAAACAAGTGTACATATGCTTCAGTACACACTGAGAGGGCTGCATGTACATGTACTTCAGTGCATATATTTGTTTTACACTCAAAC
>JAWZYT010002762.1:20000-40290 GCA_034508575.1 Petrolisthes manimaculis | reverse complement strand
TCTCTCTCTCTCTCTCTCTCTCTCTCTCTCTCTCTCTTTCATCAGAAATATACAGGACTAGAAGAGAGTGGTACAAACATACACACACACACAGTAACCTTGGCGGATACTCATGTCAATATCTCATTTCCTTAGTCTTACATTAAAGCGAGAGAGAGAGAGAGAGAGAGAGAGAGAGGCGGGGGGAGTGAGAGAGGTTTAGCATAGATGGTGAAAGAGAGAAAGGAGTAATATATATATATATATATATATATATATATATATATATATATATATATATATATATATATATATATATGCGAGATAGAGAAAGAGGGAAGAAAAGAGAAAGAGGGAAGAAAAGAGAAAGAGAGGAAGAGAGAGAGAGGGAGGGGTGACTGAGAGGGTCTGAGATAGCATTGTGGCAGACAGGAAATCTTAAACAATAGCCAACGGGGCCTGGGCTGGAGCTGAGCGGGGCGGGGTGGGGCGGGGAAGGGAAGGACGAGGCAGATCGAGGCAAAACTGGCTAAAGTGAAACGGGGCAAGGTAAACTACAGGACGGGTTGTATTATACAGCTATAAGGGGATAACACACTCTGGGTACATTAGAAAGAGCACCTTGACTCCTCCTAAGTATACCACGACACAGGGCCACATGAACAGAAATAATGGTGGTCTGTACAGTAGACTGGAATAGGTTGAGAAATAATGAGATCCAAATTTACCCACAACCCCTGTACTACCCGTTTTTTTTAAGACTAGGCGAGGCGAGGAGAGGCAAGGAGAGGCGTGTCAGGACATTATAAGACAAGACATGGGTGGGGCAGGTATGGTTGGTTAAGTTAGGTTAGGCCTCAGTGTAAGATTGTGTGACCTTGGAGTTGGAGAAGAATGGACGGCAGGTGAGGGAAGTCCCGGGAAACAGTGGGGGAAGGGGGGCTTTAGAGGTGTGAAGGGGTACGTGGGGTTGGTCTGGTCTGGTCTGGAAGGGGGTGGGGTAGTTCATCTTGGGTGGGGCACTGTTTTCGATGGTATGGAACAGGGCTGGGTGGTTGATGAGAGAGTGGGGTGGTTGGTGGAAGAGCTGGGAGGTTGGTTGGAAAGCTGGGAGGTTGGTTGAAAGCTGGGAGGTTTGTGAGAGAGCTGAGAGGGAATAGTGAAAGAGCTGGGGGGGGGGGGGGCGAGTAGGTGGAAGAAATAAACTCAAATAAGTGAAGTGGTGGATACAGATTTAGGTAAGGTAAGGCAGGGCGGGGCAGGGCGGGGCAGGGGCGTGGTTAGCCTGAGGTAGGAGGTAGGTAGGGCAGATGTTAGGTGGGTGGAGCAGTTCTGTTTTAGGGTGAGTGAGAGCGTGTGTGGGTGGGGTTGTGGTCAGACAGAGCTGGGTGGGAAAGTGAATGTTTAGGTTAGGGTACATGACGGTCTGAGATGGGGTAGGGAGGGGGAGGTATAGGCAAGACAAGGCTGGGAACGGTGGTATCGAAGCAACAACAACAACAACACTGACAGAATGGGTGAAGAAAATGTTAATGAACAGGAATACGTGTGTGTAGTTTGGCACAAGGACCGTCTCTCTCTTGGCCAAGGTACAGTAACGCAGGGATTAGCATTCGTATTGTAGAAGGAATTTCCCAATCATCACTTTCTAGAAGGGATTGGTGGCACACTGGTTTATTTCATACTATTCCTGATTGGGTTGGATAGTGGTATTATGTTTCGAAACTTTCCTAGGACATTGATCATGTAATTTCAGCCTTATAGTTTTGTATTGGCTTCGTTAGTTAACCCTATATCGCCTGAATTTTGGTGTAGCTTGAAAAATAATATCTGCTACTTTTAAGCTCCGGCCTAAGCCGAGAGCTCTAGGTTTTATAGTAATTATTGTTCTTGGGCTACCACTTCTTAAAAGGAGTTCAACTGACTCACTCACTCACTCTCTTCCTCCCATCCATTTTCTTTTACCGACATTGAATAATTTATTATTATTATTATCATTTTTTTTTCTTCTTGGGGTGACCACTTCTTAAAAGGGGTTCAACCAATATTTAAGAGGTTCAACCGAGAGGGGGGTTCAACCGAGAGGGGTTCACCCTCAATAAAAAGGGTTCATTTTCAAATTTTCAATATAACCATATGAAAACGAAAATCCAGATAAAACATAATTAATATTTTTGAGACCTTTACATATGGATATTTTATTATTTCACTTGAATCATTAAGAGCCGGAGCTTTTGAAGGGTTTTCCTTCATGTTCTTCTTTAAGCTGGGTTTGACTAGATTAAAATTAAGTAAAGATAACATGGGACTGGATAGGAGAGGCGAAGAAAAGACATCTTAGGTTAGATTATTTTGGTTTGATCATGGCAGGAAACAATTGTGGCATTATAAAAAGAACTGTATAATGGGAAGCAATGTAATGACGTCAGCAAGAAGAGGAGGTATTGTAGTGTGTAGTTTGGGACGAGGGAACGCTTGCTACACACATAGGTTGGACATGAATGAGTCAGCTGCCTTCCCTCACCTCCACCAATCACGGCCTCCGACTTGAAAAACTGACCTTCAAAGGGCACACGGCGACCTTTTTCTGGACCTTCAATTATTTATGGTAGTTACCCACGACCTTATGCTTGCCCTTTCCTGCCTGCCTACCTACCTGCTTGCCTGCCTACCTGCCTGCTTCTCCCTTCTGGATGCCTCACTCCCTGCTGCCTGCCTCTCTCCTTGCTGCCTGCCTCTCCCTGCCTCTCCCTGCTGCCTGCCTGTTCCGTGACCCTGACTATTCCCCTTACCTCTCTGTGCTTTTCTACAACTTATACACTTCATTTCAACTTGTTTCACTTGTCATTTTGTCTCTTTCTTTTCCTCCAACCTTCTCTTCCATTTACTATCTCACTCCAAAATTACTTCTTTTATTCCTCTACTTCCGATATCATTCCTTCTTTCTTTACAATCATCATTCCATCCATCTTCTCTCCCTCTCCTTCCTTTTTCTTCTTCTCTTCTCCCTCCTTCTTTCTTCTTCTCTTCTCCCTCCTTCTCCAGACAAACCCCTCCCACCCCCACCCAGCTGTGGCAGAGGAGGAGCAGGTGTGAAATATTAACTGCTTGCAAGAACGTCATCCCCCCCCACCCCTTTCCTTCTCACCCCCCAACTCACACACTCCCTCCATATATATATATATATATATATATATATATATATATATATATATTTATTTATTTATTTATTTATTTATTTATTTATTTATTTATTTATTTATTTATTTATTATACATTCCCCTCCTTACTCTTCAATCTTTTCCCCTCTTTTTTTTCAGTCTCTCCTTGATCTCTCTTCTTAATTGCGTGTATTTTCTCTTTGGCTTTCTTTTTCTTCCTTCACTTTGCTTTTGTTGAGACTTTAATTTCATATGTTTTATTTTAGTCTATTTTGATGGTGGTCTTTTTACACCCTTCTTGTCCCTTATTGTGCCACTCCTTGGTTCATTCCTTTATATTATCTTCATTCAGTCAGTCTCTCATTTCATCCTATATTCATTTAGTTCTCTTTGATTTCCTACTTCCCATTCTCTACGTATTCATCTCTTCCTTCCTTCCTTCCATCTCTTCCACTTCATCTCTGTCTTCCCTCGCTTTCTCTGCTTCGTAAATCACTCTCCTCTTTTCCTGCCTCCATCCTATTACCTCCTCTGCATCCTCCTTGTTTTTCCTTCCCTCCTCCTCCCCCCTCCTTCCTCCCCATCTTTATTATTCCTTCTCCATATTTTTCGTCCCTTCCTTCCCTGTCCAACTCTTTCCTTCCTCTCTCTCTGTCTCCCTCCTCTTTCTCTCCTCTTTCCCTTTCTCATCCTGTTTTTTTCTTAACTCTCTGTTTTTTCTTCCTTCTTCCCCTTCATTATTTCTCTATATTTTCCTTTCTCTTTTATTATTTTTATTATTTTTTACTTTATTTTTACTATTTTTCATGCCTTTCCCACCTGCCTTTCTTTCTTGTTATTCTCTCTCTCCCTTCATACATTTTATATATTCCCATCTCCCTTCTTCTCTCCATCATCTTTATTTTTCATTCCATCTTCATTCCTCCTTTTCTATATCGTCATCTCCTTTCATTCCTTCTTCCTTCACCCCGTCTTCATTCCTCCTTCCCTCCATCCCACCCTCATCCCTCCTTAACTCATCCTCTTCTCCTTTCATTCCATCTACATTCTCTTCTCCCTTCATTCCATATTCATTCTCTATCTCTATACCTCCTTCATCCCATCTTCATACCTCCATCTCTCCAATCTCTTCTCCTTTCATTCCCTCTCCCTCCCTCTCCTCCTTCTTCATCATCGCATATCCTTCTCTCTCCATCCCACCTTCATCCCTCCATCTCTCCATCCTCTTCTCCTTTCCCTCCCACTCCCTCCCTCTCCCTCTTTCTTCCATCATCCCTTATCCTTCTCTCTCCATCCCACCTTCAATCCCTCCATCTCTCCATCCTCTTCTCCTTTCCCTCCCACTCCCTCCCTCTCCCTCCCACTCCCTCCCTCTCTGTTAGCCACCGTACCCTCTCCCACAGGTGTATATCGGACAGGTGCCCCGTGTAATATGTACCATCCCTTCCTCCTCTCCATCAATCGCTGCCTCACTACTCCTCTCTCTCTCTCTCTCTCTCTCTCTCTCTCTCTCTCTCTCTCTCCTTCAATCACTGCCTTACTCACCACCACCACTACTCCTCTCTCTCTCTCTACTCTCTCTCTCTCTCTCTCTCTCTCTCTCTCTCCTTCAATCACTGACTCACTCACCACCACCACCACCACTCCTCTCTCTCTCTCTCTCTCTCTCTCTCTCTCTCTCTCCTTCAATCACTGACTCACTCACCACCACCACCATCATCTCTCTCTCTCTCTCTCTCTCTCTCTCTCTCTCTCTCTCTCTCTCTCTCTCTGTACCTACGTTTTCTATTCTATCATTCCGTTCTCTCTTATTCATTTCATACAATCTGTCTGTCCGTTAACAAAATATCTCAAAACTTTGTAAACTAATTCGTACGAGGTTTAGCGACCACATTATAAATCAGCTAAGAAAAAGGGATCTATTTGTGAAGACGATTGGTATGAAGGAAGATGGGATAGAAGCTTTAAAACCCACAAGAATTATTATGAATGTAAGTGAAATGTGAGTGAATGTTCCCGTAGAGTTTTGCGAAGTTTGGAGGATAATGTTCAGCCCCTTGGTGGAGGTTTGCGGTCTCCTAAAGCACTTCTAGTTAATTTGTAATACATCCTCTCTCTCTCTCTCTCTCTCTCTCTCTCTCTCCTCTCTCTCTCTCTCTCTCTCTCTCTCTCTCTCTCTCTCTCTCTCTCTCTCTCTCTCTCTCTCTCTCTCTCTCTCTCTCTCTCTCTCTCTCTATCTATCTATCTATCTATCTATCTCATTTCCTTCCTTCCTTCCTTCCGTAGTACCTTCCCAGCCTCTTTCCCTCCTCTCTCTCTCTCCACACACCTGCCTTCTCTAACACTCCCACCGTCACCACCACCTGGCCTGGGAGTTGTAGGGAGTGGGATGGGAGTCAGAGGCAGTGTACAGTATATATTCCAGTGGGTCTAGAAATGGGAGCTGAAACGGGGGGAGATTTGGAACCAGATATATATATATATATATTCACTTTGCTTGGATAGTGAGAATTTGGTGGTTGTGGTGTGTGTGTGTGTGTGTGTGTGTGTGTGTGTGTGTGTGTGTGTGTGTGTGTGTGTGTGTGTTGCGAAAAGACCATTTACCTCTTTGTCTGTCTATCTATCTGTATGTCTGTCAATCCATCTGTGTATCTATCTATCTGTCTGTCTATCTGTATGTCTTTCCATCCCTTTATCTGTCAACGTTCCCACAATCAGAACTATATTAAGGGGGAAGTTTTGTGTTGGTAATTCTGGAGCAAGTGAATCCTCGAAAAAATTCCAAGCAACGGAACGCCATTATGTTTGTTCATCTGGTCCTGTTTCCTGGCATACTTTGGAGGAATCGAGGCACTCCAATTTACCAAAAAGAAACAACTCTCCACTTAAGCAATCAAGGCTATACTGTTATGCTGACCGTATGATGTCACGTTGCGTTTGACTCGTTTGCTTGCGGTCGGTACACAAATCGTTTCACTAAATCACTCAACCACAACATTACCTACCTACCTTTACCTACCTACCTACCTACCTCGTCAAAGCAACGAGTAGAGTTTTATTTTACACAGGGGTGAGTGGAAATTGATTGATTGACTGATTGATTGATGGATTGATTGATTGATTGATATTTTCCGCTGTAACAACGAGGTCATTTGGTGCCCGAGAAAGGTGATTGAAAGGAGGGACAGTAAGCACAAAAGGTAACAGATGAAAAAAAATACATTGGACAGTTTGAGAAGTAAACAGGAACATGAAGGAAAACCCTTCAAAAGCTCTGGCTCTTAATGATTCTAGTGAAATGAGTGAGGTGAGTGAGTGAGTGAGTTGAACCCCTTTTAAGAAATGGTCGCCCAAGAAGAATGAGTGAGTGAGTGAGTCAGTCAGTTGAAGCATTTTAGAAGTTGTCGCCCCAAGAAGAACAAGAACAATAATTACGATAAGACCTTGAGCTCTCGGCTGAGGCCGGAGCTAAAAAACCCTTTTAGTCGCCTTTTACGACAAGCAGGGATACTGGAGAGGTATTCGTAGCCAGGGAAAGGGGGAGTTATAATTTCTAGATGGTTGTAATAAGGTAGGTTGTGATTGGGTGTGGGAGAAATATTAGTTGCGGTTAGAATATACATACTCTAGTGCTGGTATTAGTTGTTTATGTTGTAGTTGTTGTAGGAAGGGTTGTTTTTGTTGTAATGGAAGATAAGCTGATGTTGGTTATTGTCGTTAAAATGGTAGATGTGGTATAATGGTGGTAATGGTGGTTGTTGTCGTTAAAATGGAAGTTGTGGTATAATGTTGGTAGTTGTGGTAATGGTGGTAGTTGTGGTAATGGTGGTGTTGTTGGTTGCTGTGGTGGTATTGGTGGTGATTGAGTTGTTATAGGTATGACGTTTAAGTAAAGTAGTGATGGTGTAGATGCTGTCTGTAGTATTGGTGATATTGATAGCTATACTTGGCTGTGGTAGTATTGAGGTAGTAGTAGTAGTAGTAGTAGTAGCGGTAGTAGTAGTAGCAATAGCCGTAGTTGTATACTTGTAATAGTAGTAGTAGAAGTAGTAGTAGTTGTTGTTGTTGTAGTGGTTGTGTAGTAATGTAGTAGTAGTAGTAGTAGTAGCAGTAGTATTTGTAGTGATAATGTAGAAGTAGTAGTAGTAGCAGTAGTTGTAGTAGTGATACAGGACAGTGGGGCAGGTAATAATTTTGATTGGAGTGGCAGCAACCGATGTCATAAATTGAAATATCTTTATGCATGATAGGCTCGCTGGCCGGATATTACCCCTGTACCCATGAAAATTTGAGGCCAGGTTAAAAGTAAATAGAGAACTGGGAAATTGTGTTATACGGGGATGGATTGGTGGGGGGTTGTGTGTTGTGGGTGGCCCTGTTGTGTTGTTGGTTGATGTGTTGTGCTGTGTTGTGATGATGGTAGGTGCAATAATAGTAGTGGTGGTGGGTGGTGGGATAGTAGTAGTAGTAGTAGTAGTTGTTGTAGTGGTGGTGGGATAGTAGTAGTAGTGGTGATGGGATAGTAGGTGCAATAGTAGTAGTAGTAGTAGTAGTAGTAGTGGTGGGATAGTAGATAGATTTGGTATTGATTTGGTGAATAGTAGTAGTAGTAGTAGTAGCCTAGTAGTAGTAGTAGTTTTATCTTGCTAATTTTGATAGGATAGTTATAGCTTGATTTATTTATTTTTGGAATGGGGATAGTTCATGTATAGTGTTGTATTTGATGGAATAGTAATTGATTTAGTGTTTTTATTATTATTATTATTATTATGGAATAGTAATTGATTTAGTGTTTTTATTATTATTATTATTATTATTATTATTATTATTATTATTATTATTATTATTATTATGGAATAGTAATTGATTTAGTGTTTTTATTATTATTATTATTATTATTATTATTATTATGGAATAGTAATAGTTATCTTTATTCATTAATTTGGTAGGATAGAGATTGTTTGTGTATTTATTTTGATAGGATAGTAATACATTTTATTATAATTATTCAATGTTGTTATTATATTTATTGTGCAATATGGGGTATGTTAAGGGGGTGTGGGAGTAGGGGGGCAGGCTTGGGGGGAGTTTGGGGTGTGTGGGAGTAGGGGTGACAGGCTTGGAGGGGGGGTCTGGGGTGAGTTAGGGGGGTGCAGGAATAGGGGGACATGCTTTCTACCAACCCCAAGCCTGTCCCCCCCTATTCCCGCACCCCCCCCCCCCCCCCCCAAGCCTGCCCCCTACTCCCACACCCCCTTAATTCGATTGTGTGTTTGTTTGTTTGTATGGGGGATATTTATGATACTGTGTTAACCATAATTTCATAGAGAATTATTATCATATATACATATTTTCCTGCGATTATAAATGTGTGTTTTTTTAATGAAATTTGGAATAATCTTGTATACACACACACACACATATTATGCATTTCTCTCTCTCACTCTCTCTCTCTCTCTCTCTCTCTCTCTCTCTCTCTCTCTCTCTCTCTCTCTCTCTCTCTCTCTCTCTCTCTCTCTCTCTCTCTCTCTCTCTCTCTCTCTCTCTCTCTCTCTCTCTCTCTCTCTCTCTCTCTCCTCTCTCTCTCTCTCTCTCTCTCTCTCTCTCTCTCTCTCTCTCTCTCTCTCTCTCTCTCTCTCTCTCTCTCTCTCTCTCTCACTCTCAATCTCCCTTTCTCTGTCTACCTTACATGCATTCACTAACATTACACATTACTATTACTATATAAAAACCCCAATGCACATACTATCCTTATCGGTGTTGGTGTCGTTTCTGGATAAAGTGGTGGTCAGCCAGCGTTTTCCCACTATCCCCGTCCCTCCCTTCATCCCTTCATCCATCCATCCATCCCTTTGCTTACTCTTGTCCACTCATCCATCAGCATCCAATATCATCTCTGTGTACCCTCTTCCAACCCCCATCATCATCATCATCATCATCATCTTCATCCTCTCTTTATTATCTTTCTTTTCTCATCCACCTCTTTCGCTAATTTTTTTTTTTTTTTTTTTTTTTGGTATATTTCTACTGTTTATGTATTTCGTATTGTTTGTTTGTTTTCGTCTGTCATTCATTTCCCGTCTTTCTGTCTTCGTAATATTAATTGTTCTCCCGACTTTCTTTATTATCTTTTTTTATCATATTTTTCTTCAATTATTAATCTGTTTATCTATCTTGCTTGATTACCATATTCCTTTTTTTTATCGTTAATATTTATTCTCTTGTGTTATTTATCTGTTTTTTATTCGTCTGTATCGATAATTTCATCACGTAAATATTTTTTGAGTTCCTTTTCCATTTTCTCGTCTTCCTTATTACATTTTCTATTTTTCATTTTAATCCATGTCTCCCTCATCTTCTGTCTTCGTTTCTTCTTCCTCTTTATCTTGTATTTTCTTCTGATTGTTATATATTTTTTTCTTTCGTCTCTTCCATCCGTCATTTTTTTTCGCTTTCATTTTTCTTGTGTTTCTGTTTCCATTATCTCCCTTTCTGTTTGCGCTCTCATTATTCATTCAAAACTGCGTGGATATATATATATGAATTACCCTTAGGAGAGAGAGAGAGAGAGAGAGAGAGAGAGAGAGAGAGAGAGAGAGAGAGAGAGAGGAGAGAGAGAGAGAGAGAGAGAGAGAGAGAGAGAGAGAGAGAGAGGAGAGAGAGAGAGAGAATAGAAATAAAAAAGACAAATAAATGAGTAGGTAGGAGGAGTCTGGAAATGTGTCTCATCAAACACACGATAATTAGAGAGAGAGGGGGAAAGATAAAGATAAAGAGAGAGAGGAGAGAGAGAGAGAGAGAGAGAGAGAGAGAGAGAGAGAGAGGAGAGAGAGAGAGAGAGAGAGAGGAGAGAGAGAGAGAGAGAGAGAAGGAAGGAGCGACTGATGCAAGACGAGGAAATGAAAGTCACATTTACGAAGGGGGGAAGAACTCACAGTGTGCAATAAAGAAAGGGTGAATTAAGAAAACGATGTCTGAATAAACAAAAGATAAGGAGGAGGAGCAAGAGAGACAGAGACAGAGACAGAGAAAAAACAGAGAGAGAGAGAGAGTAATTATGGAAATGAACAAACGCGGGGAGAAACAGAAAGGGAGAGAAAGTGAAAAGTGGCACATGACACAATAGAGAGAGAGAGAGAGAGAGGAGAGAGAGGAGAGAGAGAGAGAGAGAGAGAGAGAGAGAGAGAGAGAGAGAGAGAGAGAGAGAGAGAGAGAGAGAGAGAGAGGAGAGAGCAACAAGATAGGTAAAGAAAGCTATACAAAAGGAGGAAGAAGGTTATTGAAAGAAATAAGTTGAGCTCGAACAATAAGAGAGAGAGAGATGACAAGAGAGAAAGAAAGGAGAGAGAGGGACGGCGATGAGAAAGAAAGGAGAGAGAGGGACGGCGATGAGAAAGAAAGGGGAGGAAGGACACCGATGAGACTGTAATAACGAATAAGGAATAGGGAGAATGAAGGAGAGAAAGGCCATAAGGGAAGATTGAGGATGCATACCATTTCGTTGGAAGACGAGTGGGAGAGTAAGATACGAAACGATAAAGATGACACACCCAACTTGAAATATGACCACATGTATGTATGTATACCGACGAAACACAAGGATGGGTGTGTGTGTATGTGTGTGTGTGTGTGTGTGTGTGTGTATGTATGTGTAAGAGAGAGTGTGTGTGTGTAATTGTGAGCAAGTGTATGTAATTGTGTGTGTGTGTGTGTGTGTGCTTGTAAGCGAGTGTGTGTGTGTGTGTGCTTGTAGAGAGTGTGTGCGTGTGTTTGAAATTGTGAGTAAGTGTGTGTAATTGTGTGTGTGTATGTGTTCATTCATTTAAACAGGAATGGACAACCCTCATTTATCTACTAGAAAAAAAATAAACTTGGCCAATTGTATTATCGTTTCAGCACTGTTATTTGGTAATGTAAGACTATTATTATAAAATTTATATACCATAAGATAAGAGAGAGACATACTATACTTACTTGCAACTTGACACAAAATACTCCCATCACTGTGCCACTCAGATTTTTGTGGTCATCTGTATAGGCCTACTGTATGTGGATGTGAAACTTGCAGGATATACAGAAAGTTGATAATTCGATAGATGACACAACTTGGAGAACGACAGAGACAAAGATATGAGCTTGACATATATAGTTGTAATACAATATATCTGTGCATGGGTAGTCCTTGATGTTGTTAATTAGTGATGTCGCGGCACCACCGATGGTATAAGGAATCAACTGAGAAACATTTAGAGCCTGACCACGTGTTCCTGCTGGTGGAAGGTGTTGCAGTATTTACTATGGTCTGCTCAGAGTTTTTTAATCTTGTCGCTGCTGCAGTGGCCATTTTCACAGCAGGAAGTAATGTAGAAGCCTTTGTCAATCACTCGCAAGAATGAATAATTTTCTGTTTGTTTGTGTGTGTGTGTGTGTGTGTGTGTGTGTGTGTGTGTGTGTGTGTGTGTGTGTGTGTGTGTGTGTGTGTGTGTGTGTGTGTGCGTGTGTGTGTGGTGCGTGTGCGTGTGTGTTATCTCAATTTGTAGACTGTACAGTATATGAGGTGGAGATGAGTGAACCACATGGAGGGCAGCAAAGCGAGCATTTCCAATTTAGTTGCTGCTTTAACAAGGCCTGAAGGGAGTATCCGCCTTGCCTGGCTTGGGCTAATTTATTGCTTTACCTGTGAGATTACCTGAGCTACAGTTATTGTGCCCTCCCTCCCTCCCTGCTAACACACCACATGCACTTGCAACCATACAAGATATACATTATACACTCAACAGCACGCTCGCATACGTATACACCAATCGTAATAATTATTGTATACATATTATACACCTCATCAAAATAATTCTGTTTGTCTGTACATCATCTTATCAATCCTGCCTGTATTCCAGTAATTTGATATATACTACTGAGGATTTCAGTATACAGTATATATATGCCACACATTAATATTTTACCATATAATCGTTTATTCACATACATTCACTCAAAATAAAGAGACACATACGTTACAACATATTATACTAAGCAGGTTTATATACATGTAACCTTCCTAAAGCAAAGAATGCCATTTGCAGCTTTGTATTGCACACATATATACTCACAGGATGACGCGAGTATTATACGTATGATGATATTTACTAAACAATAGAATTAAATATAGAAATGCCAAGAGAAACGGGCATCATAAACACACACACACAGCACACACACACACACACACACACACACACAACATATACCTTACGACATTGTATATATGTATCTCTATTATCATTTAACCACACACACACACACACACACACACACACACACACACACACACAGACAGAGAGAGGGGGGGGGGAGGGACGACAGAGCCGAGTTGATTGCTAACCTCAGCAGCGTCTTGGTTCTGTTCATTTAGTAATTAGCTGATGTGGTTGAATCTTCTTGGTGGTGGTAGTGGGGGTGGTGGTGGGAGTGGGAGTGGTTGAGTTGTTGTTGATAGTGGCAGTGGTGGTGGTGGTGGTGGTGATAGTGGGAGTGGTTGAGTTGTTGTTGATGGTGGTGGTGGTGGTAGTGGTGGGAAGTGGTGTTTGAGGTGGTGGTAGTGGTGTTGGTGGTGGTGACATTTAAGAAGGCGAGAAAGATGAGAATAGAATGATAGAGATAAATCATACAAAAGAGGATGTGTGATGCAAAATATAAATCAATAACTAAGATAAGAAACTATCTCTCCTTATGTCTTTGTAAATATGTACTTTAATGATTATTTAACACACACACACACACACACACACACACCTTACGACATTGTATATATGTATCTCTATTATCATTTAACACACACACACACACATACACACACACACACACACACACACACACACACACACACACACACACACACACACACACACACACACACCACACACACACACACACACACACACACACACACACACACACACACACACACACACACATACACACGTACGTACGTATATTGGCCGGAGTCTGCCCCTGCCCATGCAAATCCTCCCACCATTACACCAGCACACACACACACACACACACACAAACACACACACACCTTCTGAACACCTCACACCTTTAGGGGCTACAATATGCATGTTCTCGGAGAAATTGGAGGCCACAGATTCCTCCAACCATCGCCGACAAACAGTCTGTCTCTCGGTTTAGTAGGTGGTCTGTTTGATGTAGGGTCTGTTGGGGAATCTGTAGACCCCTTAGCTTCCTTACCCCCTCTCTCTCTCCTCTTCTTCTCTCCTCCTTTCCCCTCTCTCCCCTTCCCTTCTCCCCATCTCCCCACCCCCTCCCCTTCTCCCCTTCTTCCCTCTCCCCTCCCCCCCCTCCCCTTAAAACATTGGATGCCGATACCCACACACACCTTCGATTTGCTTGCCTCTCCTTCCCGTCCGTGGTGTACCAAGTGTCTGACGGTGCAGGGAGGGGACGTATTGGCCTCTTCTAATATTACCACAGTAGTAGGTAGTCCTTTGGGTTCGGTGCTTTAAGGGGATAGTATACGTTTGCTATATTGGAGTACCTTGATTCTTCTAAAGTATGCCAGGAAACAGGACCAGATGAACAAAAATAATGGTGTGCTGTTGCTTTGGATAGTTTGGAAGAATTATTTGCTCCAGATTTACCAACACTGTACTTCCCCCTTAAGCTTTCGAATACAGGATTGGGAGTGAAATTGTGTGTGTGTATGTGTGTGTGTGTGTGATCAGGATGTGTCACATTAGCGTTGGATTGAGTGAGTGTGAACATTTTGGGGAAAGACTCTCTTTTCCTATGTTCCTCCTCCGTTTTTATCCCTCTTCTTTCCCGTCTTCTCCTTTATTTTCTCCCTCGTATTCCTCTTCCACATAGATCTAATAATCACTCCTTCCTCTTCCATATCCTCTTATTTCTCCTTCCTTCCTTCCTTCTTCACTTCTTCCTCTTATTTCTCCTTCCTTCCTTCCTTCCTTCCTTCCTTCTTCACATCGATCCCTGTAGCGTGGAAGACTTGGGCATCATCCTTTCCTCGCCCCGTGCCTGGTTTTTATCTGCACCAACGAGAAGGAAATGGCCATCAGAGGTCGGGTGGTGGAATGTGTGGGTTTGGGGGGCGGTGGTGCTGGTGGAGGCGGCGGTGGTGCAGGTGTGTAATAGATGAAGCAGGTGTGTGTGGAAGGTATAGGTAAGGTATAGATGTGTGGAAGGTAGCGAGAGAAAACGAGTGAAAGGCGATGCATGCAGGTGTATGTGAGATGGAGCAAGTGTGTGTGTGTGTGTGTATATGTGTGTGGGATGTGGACAGTATGGTGGTGGTGGTGGTGTTGGGTGGTGTTGGTGATGGTGGTGTAGGGTTGTGGATAGTTACAGTGGAACGAGTGTGTAAGGAATATGGTGACTGGTGGTAGTAGTAGTGGTGGTGGTATGGGTGTTGTGAAAGCCAGTAGGGAAACCTCATACTTTCACGCATACCACCTGTTAGTGAATGGGAGGCGGTGATAAAGGAGAGGGAAGGGGATAAGTGAGAAGAAGGAGGATATATTATAGAGAGTGAGGATGGACAGGGAAAGGGGGGAAGGAGGGTAGACTGATATAAAGAAGAGAGAAGAGGATAAGAGAGAATAAGTGGAGTTGAATGATGAGGAAGGTAATTTAGAATGAGAAGGAAAAGGCAACGAAGACATGAGAAGAAAAGCTGATTCTATACTGGGAAGTGAAAAATACACCAGATTTAGAAGAAAATGAGAAGAAAAAGGCAACGAAGACATGAGAAAAAAAACTGATTCTATACTGGAAAATGAAAAAAAAATACACCAGAATGTGATAAAAATAAAGCAATTCATATTATACCGCATTCATCCCTTCGTATTTATCACTCATCAAACCTCGTACTGTACCTGCTTAAGAGGAGGGTATAGTTTGGACAATTTTGGAGATAATGATTCCTTCAAACTCTTCCCAGCAACAGGGTACCATTATTTTTGTTCATCTGGTCCTGTTTCCTGGCATACTTTGGAGGAATTAAGGCACTCCAATGTACCAAAAGTATACTGTCCCCTTAATTAAAGCTTGGTGGGAGTTTGTGGTCTCCTAAGTTCCTTCTACTGTATTTCATAATTATATATTTTTAAACAATCTCCTTTTCTTGGTTACATTTTGTTTTCTCCTCCCCTGCTATTCATTCTTCTTAACACCAACACCCATTTCCTCTTCTCTTTCACTTAACAATACATCTTTGCCCACCCTGTACACGTCGCCTCACCTTTCCATCTACCTAGCCTACCTGTTTATTAATTAATCACCTTTTCCCTTTGTCTATTCCCTTACCCTTTGAAACCTTCGTGCTAATCCTCTTTTTTTTATATTCCTTCCTTTACTATACATTCACCTTAACGTTTCTTCCATTGCAGCCCATTTTATACCATTATTCTCGTCCTTTTCTTTCAGTCCTCCTTTCCTTTTTCTAATCTTTTTTTTTTTTTATTCTCTCCTATGAGTCTTTTTTTCTATTGCCTTTCACTTATTCATGTCTTTTAAAAGTTCCTTTTATCAGGTATTCCATTAAGTCTCTTTTTAACTATATCTACCTCAATATCCCCCTCTTTCTCTCGATCCCTCCATGTTCCCCTATATCCAGTTTTCATCTTCTCTCTTCCTCTCTCTTCCTCTAATTAATTCTCTTCCTCACTTTATTTTTCCACAAGATTGGTGATGAGAGTGAACGTTGAACCACAAACCTCTTCTTGACATACAGGTTACGCCATCAAAGACACCCCCACCCCACCCCCCACCCCCCAGGCACCACGAGGTCTGCGTGGTCTCGTGTAACTCTATCCTGCCAGCCAGTGTGCTTGTATCCCATCCCAACCCGACCCCCTCAATTTTCCCCCTCCCCTCTCTCTCTCATAGTCCCCCCACCCGACCCACTCAATTTCCCCCTCCCCCTCCCCCCCTCTCTCTCTCTCATAGTCCCCCCCACTCCCTTATACCCTCCCCAAACTCTTCCCACAACCCCTCCCCATAATCACATAACCCCACTCCCCATAGCCTATCCCCACGTGCCCTTCCCAAACATAGCCCCCTCCCATACCCCCAAGAATGGATACCACCTCTCCCCCAAGTCTGACATACTTCCCCATACCTCCCCAAAACCCCCCATTCCCTCCAGACTGCACGGTGCATGCATGGGGATGGAGTCGGGGAGAGGAAGCCATTTATTGAATATATTATGGGGTTGTTTGTCATGGGGGTTTTCGCCAGGCCAAGGCAAAGTTTTCCCATAACACCCTCAGAGTAGGGGATAGGAGAAGGGATGGAGGTAAGGGAAGGGAGAAGGATTTAGAGAGGGGCATGGATGAAGGGATGGTGAATGGGAATGGAGGTAGGGGGGCATGAGTGAAGAGATGGAGAATGGGAATGGAGGTAGGGGATGGGGAAGGGATAGAGAAAGGGAATGGATGCAGGGGAAGGGTGAAGGAAATGGAGAGGGGTTTGGGTGAAGGGATAGAGAAAGGCAATGGAGGTAGGGGATGGGGGAAGGGATAGAGAAAAGGGATGGTGACAGGGGAAGGGGGAAGGAAATTGAGAGGGTAGAAGGATGGGAAAGAGGGACGAGGATGGAAATGAAGAAGGAATAATGCAAGGGGTAAAAAAAAAAAAAAAGGATGGTGGGAGTGGCTGCTAAGGAGAGAAGGATGGGCAAGGGAGGGAATAGGAACGATACAGAGAATAGACAGAGCAAGAACAGAGAATGAAGGGTTAGGGGTTTGGAGGAGAAGGAGGATTGGTGTGTGTGGGGGAGTGAAGGAAGAGGAAATAGCGAGTGGAGCCATGCAGGAAAAACAGGAGATGGAGGAGAAAGAAGATAATATATTATTTTTTGTTAAAAGGAAGAAAGACGACGATGAATAGAGAGGGGATAAGGGAGAGAGAGAGAGAGAGAGAGAGAGAGAGAGAGAGAGAGAGAGAGAGAGAGAGAGAGAGAGAGAGAGAGAGAGAGAGAGAGAGAGAGAAAAGAGAGAGAAAATAGAGAGAGAGATGAAAAAATGATAAACACTAAACATACCTAACTTAAATCCATCACGACGTCAACAAAATCCTATAAAAATACTGATAAATAATATCCAGAGTGTTTCAATAATCGATCTGAAACCTTATATATTAAATCAACGGTACAGTACCTCTCAATATTTTCTATACCCATATTAAGAGTCCTTCAGAGTTCAATATTTTATCACGACCTTTTTCAAAACAACAGGTTCACAACACACCAGTTGATGACATTACACCATACTATACATACATACATACATACATACATACATACATATATTCATACATGCATACATTCATACATGCATACATACACCATACTATACATACATACTTACATACATACATACATACATACATACATACATACATACATACATACATACATACATACATTGCATCGCCTCTTTGTCGTCGGGGTGAACTGAGAATACGACCACTTGTGAGAAATGTGATCTGGGGGTCGGGTTGGTGAGCTTGAAGGAATTTGAGGTGAAGGTGTTTGATTGTTTGATGGGGAAGAGGGAGAAGGGTAAGGAGAAGGAGGGAGAGAGAGAGAGGATAAGAGAAGGAGTGAGAGGTAAGGTAAGGGAATGAGGGAGAGAGATGGAAAGGGAAGAAGGGAGAGGGTAAGGAAAGGAGGGAGAGAGAAGGTAAGGGAAGGAGGGAAAGGGAGGGTAAGAGGAGAGAGAGGGAGGGTAAGGCAAGTAGGGAGAGGGAGGGTAAGGGAAGGAGAGAGAGAGAGTAAGGGATGGAGGGTAAGGGAAGAAGGGAGAGAGGGAGGGTAAGGCAAGTAGAGAGAGGGTAGGCTATTGTTACCTGGAGACCTGTTTAGTTCCACCTTTCATCCCCCCATCCCCTACACCTACATTTTTTCCTTCCTCTCTCCCTACATCCTTCGCTGTTTTCCCCTTCTCTCTCCTTCTTTCCCCTTTTCTCTCCTTCTCTCCCCTTCTCTCTCCTTCTCTCCCCTCCCCTCCCCTCCCCTCCCCTCGTCTCCTATTCCTTTGCTTCCTTCCCTTCTGCCCTCAACACCGACTTCTCCTTTCCCTCCTTTCTCTCTTTCCTTCAGGCCCTAACGACTATTGTTTTGCTGGTCAGTTCCTTGTTATGCCATCCTCCATTGACACTCACACCTTGCCTCTGTGCGTGTGTGTGTGTGTGTGTGTGTGTGTGTGTGTGTGTGTGTATGTGTGTGTGTGTGTGTGTGTGTGTGTGTGTGTGTGTGTGTGTGTGTGTGTGTGTGTGTGTGTGTGTGTGTGTGTCCCTTACTATAACTCACACCTTCACCCCATCCCCACCACCACGACCACTACTATACCTTGACCATAGTCCCACCTTTACCAGTAACACCACACCTCTCTCTCCTTTCACACACACACACACACACACTCACACACACACACACACACACACACACACACACACACACACACACACACACACACACACACACACACCTTCAGCCAGTCTCACTTCTCCAGTACACACACACACCTGCCATTCCTCCACCTTAATTAAGGACACATGTAGACTTAATGCAACACGGGACCCTGTTGACTGCCTGATTAATTCCTCTCCTCCTCCACACCATCATCAAACAGGCACACACAAACACACACACTCGATACCCGGACACACACATATACACACACACACACACACTCGATACCCGAACACACACACACACACACTCTATACCCGGACACACACACACACACACACACACTCGATACCCTGACATGCCTTGCCAATTGATAACGTTGTCTGAAAGTTGGAGAGTTGACGTTTATGGGAGCTGCATGGAATGTTTGGATGAGTTTGAAAGAATGCTGCACAAGTTTTCTGTGAATTGACAATCACATTTCAGTGCATGTTGTAGCTATGTAGTAAGAAAAGAGCAGATGAGACTCCAAGACTGACTTAAACGTTGTGCTGTAACTCTTTGAACAATTTACACTATTTTAGAAACTACGTGAGGTTTTTCTTACACATATATATTTTCTATTTACAAGTTGTCATTTGTTTTCGTAACGTTACAACCAATTCCTCACTATCATGAAGGTTTGATAATAATGTATTTAAATGGGGAAGTTTTACCTCTTCAGACCCTGATCTGCAGACCGTGTTGCTAATTCTAATCAAGATATTATTGTGTTCTTTTGACGACCAGAGATGGCGATCCATATGAACACCTTCGTCTTCTGGTTCCCTCCTCCACCTTCCACCCCGTTTATTACCCCTATTTCATGTTCCTCAGTCCATTCTTACCCTATACCTCTCTACCCTATTCCCTTACTCCACCCCGTTTATTACCCCTATTTCATGTTCCTCAGTCCATTCTTACACTATACCTCTCTACCCTATTCCCTTACTCCACCCCGTTTATTACCCCTATGTCATGTTCCTCAGTCCATTCTTACCCTATACCTCTCTACCCTATTCCCTTACTCCACCCCTGTCCCATAATTATTCCCTAACAACTTACCCCTGACCCAACCCCTTCTCGTCCCTCCCCTTTCCTACCTCCCCGAGTACCTACATGATGTACAATGACAGGCACTAGAGGGGAGAGCCAGTGCCATAACACATGACTGTAATTACGGTAATCTGGGAGTATTGATGAGTTGCTAGGTGCGTGGTTGGTTACTAGGGAGAAGTAGTGCGTCATTGGTGCGTGTGTAGGTGTCGTTAGGGAGTGTATGGGTCCAAGGGGGTAGGTGTGGTATGGGCAATTTTTTTTTTTTTTTTTTTTTTTTTTTTTTGTACAGTTCTTGTGTGAGTTCATGGTGAGGGTGTAGGTGTGGTTTATAATTATATACCGGTATGTACAGTCGCGGTAATCAATAATAATCCACATATGGGTATCTCAAACAATTTACTGTCTAATGTTTTCACGTTCACATATGATGTTATTGTTTTAAGTAGTGCATAGCTGTTTGTAGTAAATTAAAATATGGTAGTTATTTAACCTATTTATTGGAAAGTTTATCCTCTAAGGAACAGAAAGAAGCTGTCAAACTCTTATGTGAGTTACCCCTATATGGATGATTATTCTGTATATGACCTCGACTGTATGACTGTAT
>JAWZYT010002762.1:0-15000 GCA_034508575.1 Petrolisthes manimaculis | reverse complement strand
GGATGAGGAGGTGGAGTGGCTTGTGTATGAGGAAGAGTTGCATGTACAGTGAGGTGGAACGAGTGGAGTAAAATGCAGAAGGGATCATCAAGGTGGAAGGATGGAATAGGTGTGTATGAAGAATATTACAGTTAAGGGGGAAGTACAGTGTTGGTAAATATGGAGTAAATGATTCCTTCAAACTAGTCCAAACAACAGAACACCATTATTTTTGTTAATCTGGTCCTGTTTCCTGGCATACTTTGGAGGAATCAAGGCACTCCAATGTACCAAAAGTATACTCTCCCCTTAAAGGATGTTACAAAAGATTAAATAAATGCATGGGATAGTAGAGGTTGGGTTTGGTGTGGGGGGGATGAAAGAAGAGTCCACGAAGGAGAGATTCAGAATGGATGAGGTAGAATTAGAAGACAGAGAAGGGAGTCAGAGTGGAAAGAGCCTGAATGGAAGGGCTTTAGAAATGGATCAGCGTCTAAAGCCTCTCAGAACCCAGTCACACTCTCTCAACTATTATATATTTTGTTTCCTAATTTCTGACGAGTTTATTCGGGCTGAGTGAATTTTTTTGCCATGAGTTAGTTGATTTATTTTCAAGGATTATATTTTCTCGGTAGTCCAGTGATTTGTGTAGCTAATGCAAGACGACTTTGTTTAGACTAGAGAATCTCCTTCCTTAGCATACGAAGGATGTAGAAGGTATAGTAAGATAGGATAGAACTTACCAAGGAATAGACGAGTGGAAAGTGTTTGGGTAGGAGGATAAATGGCTGGAAAGAAAGGAGGGATGAGTGGTGGGTGAGTGGGAGGGAGAAATGAATGGAAAGAGAGAAGGGATGAGTGGTGTGTGTGTGTGTGAAATAGTTGGGAAGAAAGGGGTCATGAGTGGAAGGTGTGTAGGAGAAATGGTAGGGAAGAGAGGAGGGATGAGTGGAAGGTGTGTGGGAGAAATGGTAGGGTGAGAGGGGTCACGAGTGGGAGGGAGAAATGGATGGTAGGGAAGAGAGGAGGGATGAGTGGAAGGTGAGTGGGAGGGAGAAATGGCTGGTAGGGAAGAGAGGGTCAAGATTTATGAGTGGGTCGTGCCTTGGTGACTCATTGCCTCGAGTTAATTTGATTGGACGGTCTCCTCATCACCATCACTTCACCTCCTCATCACCATCATTTCACCCGTGTATCACCGTCGAATTACCGTCAAATCACCATCATTTCACCTGTGTATCAACGTCAAATCACCATCACATCACCATCTCTTCACCATCATTTCACCTGTGTATCACCGTCAAATTCCCGTCAAATCACCATCACATCACCATCAACTCAACACCTTATCACCATCATTTCTCTAGTGTTCCAGGGTCAGATCACCATCACATCTTCTGTACATTTCTTCAATAGGCCTACTTTTCTGTCACCATTATATATCTCATTATTTTACCATGAGGTCACCATTGCTTCCATCACATCACTGTCGGATATAGAGTATTAGACGAGTGGTATTAAGCCTCCTAAAGACGTAACACCTACAGAAACAATAGTCGTACTCAAGGGATTGGGTCTATAACAGGAGATGCCCAGAACTGAACCAACAAACCTATACTGCAGTTTGTTTCCTCATATCTCATGTTTCTTATTGAAGGGTCATGTCACCTATATTTGCATTACAGTCAGTTCACCATGACATCACTCTCAAATACCCATCTATCTACACTAAAGATAGAATTCTCTACACAACACGTCACAACACGTCACAACACTTCACAACACTTCACAACACTTCACTGTATTACCTTCACTTCATAATTACGGTACTCTCAACCCCCTCCCCCTCCCCTCATCACTTTGGGTAAAAATTGCACTCACACCACAATTGTTTCTCGCTATCACATTAATTATAAGTTAATTAAGGCAGTGTGGGTTGGAAAGTATTGCCAGCAGGGTAGGAGGAATGAAGGGGGATTACAGATACTTACTTTCATTAAATCGTAGGTTATTGATTCCTCCAAATTATACTATCAGTCAGACACCTTAAAGGGAATAGTATACATTTGGTAAATTAGATTGCCTCTAAAAGTATACCAGGAAACAGGACCTGATTAGCAAAAAAAAAAAAAAAAAAAAAAATAGTGGCCTGTTGCTATACCTAACCCCTTAATTAAGGACTCTGTAATCGTGTATGAAAATTTGGAGGCTTCTGATTCCTCCTGACCATGATACAAAACAAGCTCCTTCATTATAGGTGGTGTTTCGTGGCAATATTTGAAGGACACGCTAACCTCCAACACATGGTCTCATAATTAAGTGTATATTGGTGCTATTGTTGTGCATAGATTGGTGTATATAATGAGTAAGTTGCCTCTGTTTCGTCGACATGCAGTACCACAAAAAAGACTTTCAGGGATGGACGTGGAGGTGGGGAACGGATGGGAAATGGAGGACGGAAGGGTGGGGGATGAGATGGTGTGATAGAAGAGAACGGATATGGGGGTGGGAGAGGATAGAATAGGAAGGAGTAGTAAGGAAGGAAAGGGATGAGATAGGGGGGTTTGAGAGGTAGGGAAGAGGTGATGTGGGATAGGAAAGGGATGAGATAGGGGTGCTTGAGAGGTAGGGAAGAGGTGAGGTGGGATAGGAAAGGGATGAGATAGGGGGGTTTGATAGATAGGGAAGAGGTGAGATGGGATAGGAAAGGGAGAGGAGATATGCAGGAATGCGAAAGGGAAGGGGTGAAATGAGATAACAAGGGAGGAAAGGGGCGAGAAGGGATGATGGAAAAGAGATGAAAGGGGTGAAGAGGATTAGGAAAGGGTAAAGGAGGTGAGTGAAAGAGGTATATAGAGACGCGGAGGAGGGAGAAAAGTGAACGGAAGGTAGGTAGAATGGAGAGGCAGAAAGGGGAACTACTGTAGAGAGGATTATAGGAAAGGGTGAGAGTGAAAGAGGTTGGTTGTCTGAATAAAGAAAGTGAGAAAAGTAGATAATTATGGGGAGGTGAAGAAGGAAAAAGGGGAACATGTGAGAAAGGAAAAGGGAGGATATATAAGGAGGGAAGGAGAGGGAATATGAGGAAGGAAATAGAGAGAATGTGATGAATGAAAGAGAAGAAATGTGAGGAAAGAGAGGAAATGTGAGGAAGGAAGGAAAGGAAGTGTGAAATATACGAGGAGAAAGGAGGAATAATGAGGACTTGAGAGAGAGAGAGAGAGAGAGAGAGAGAGAGAGAGAGAGAGAGAGAGATAAACACACACACACACCCAGGATAGGAGCTGCATTCGTCTTGATTAAGTTTTCTTTTTTCCATTCTTATCACCGCTGGCATTAATCACACTCTCCTTGTTTTATCATGGGAATATTTCTCTTAATCTTTTCACACGTGGATTAGGTGGATATTTATGTTTTCCGGCCACCAATGTTGAAAATGAGTTATATATATATTTATTTATTTATTTATTCATTCATTTATTTATTTATTTATTTATGTATGTATTTATTTCTATCTTTCTTTCTTTCTTTCTTTCTTTCTTTATTTATTTATTTAATTATTTCTATCTTTATTTATTTCTATCTTTATTTCTTTCTTTTTTTATTTATTTATTTATTTATTTATTTATACATATATTTTTAATAGGGATGTGACCTTAAATGACTGAAGTATATTTATTCATTTATTCACTTCCTGATGGTTATGATAACGTGGATTAATTAATTTATATGTATGCATTTATTTATATTTGATAAGTTGATATGTTTGGTGGTATTGATAAGGTATTTTTGCTGGTGTTGTATGATTTTTTAATTGATGAAGGATAGATAGAGGTCGATGATCAAATTAATTGTCATACACGAGATAAATTTTTAGATTGAGGGAAGCGAAGAGGAAAATAAGAGATAACCAAACATACAGTATACAACATTTATATATATTATTATTATTTATATCATACACCTACAGTACATACACATACAGTACATACACATACACTACATACACCTACAGTACATACACATACAGTACATACCACATACAGTACATAACACATACAGTACATAACACATACAGTACATACACCTACAGTACATACACATACAGTACATACACATACACTACATACACATACAGTACATAACACATACAGTACATACACATACAGTACATACACATACAGTACATACACATACAGTACATACACATACAGTACATACACATACACTACATACACATACAGTACATAACACATACAGTACATACACATACAGTACATACACATACAGTACATACACATACAGTACATACACATACAGTACATACACAATTACACATACAGTACATACACAATTACACACACATATAGTACATACACAATTACACATACAGTATATACACATAATATTATACTCTTAATTACACAACCTTCCTGCATGTTTCCCCTCGGACCCTCTTCCTTCTCGCTGTAACCTTGATTAAAAAAATATGCAATAGATGGATAGATGAAGGGATGAAGGAAGGGAGGGAGAGAGAGAGGGAGGATGGATGGATGGATGGATGGATGAAGGGAGGATGGATGGATGGATGGATGGATGGATGGATGAAGGAAGGGAGAGAGAGAGAGGGAGGATGGATGGACAGAAGAGGCAGTACAGTACATCAGTCAGTCAGTCAGTGGGTCTGGGTGAGTTGTAAGGTTTGATGGGGTGGGATGAGGAGAGAGAGAGAGAGGTGGGTACAGTGTTATATACTGTACTGATGAAACGCTATAGGCAGGCATGGTTGGAAGATTTTATATTCGTAGACACACACATACAGAGAGAGAGAGAGAGAGAGAGAGAGAGAGAGAGAGAGAGAGATTGAAGAAGGAGAAGGAGGAGGAGGAAAGAATTGAATCAAACACGGCTGAAACTTGAGAAATTTTTACTCCTCTCAAGACGATAGTGGTGTGAGTGTGTAAAAAGGAAAAACTTTGTAGAGTGTAGCTTGAATATTGACTGATAGACTGGTCGATGAATAGATAGATAGAATATGAATGAAGGAGGAAGAGAAGGCAACAGGAAAAACAGAAGATGGTGAATGAGAGATAATAATGTAATGTACCTCTCTGTAGTTTATTGTGAATGAGGGAGAGAGGGAGGGAGGAGAGGTGGGGGGTGAATGGAAGAGGGAGGGGAAACTACAGAGAGAAGGGTGGTGGTATATAATATGAGTCATAGGTCATATTGTACTTATAAGTTATTATTACCAGTTACAATTTTTCTCTTTGCATATCCATATTGGGTAACATGTACTATTAATGTTGTATTACACTTACTATGTATTCTATAATCATGCCCAAGATAGTACTCTGCAACTCACTGAGCACTTAGGGCTGTATAATGTATTGCTAATATTGTAAATAAAAAAAAAAAAAAAAAAAAAAAGAGAGAGAGAGAGAGAGAGAGAGAGAGTGAGAGGAAGGGATTGGAGAAAGTAAGAACAGGGGAGGAAGAAGGAAGGGAGAGGAGTGGTGGTGGTGGTGGAGAGAGAGAAAAGGCAATTGAGTTAATCGTTCGTATCCCGTTTTTATTGTGTATTTTTCGTTTTCCTTTTGTTTATATTTTCATGGTATATATTTTTGATTCGTTCTCTTCTCTATTTCATCTTTATTTTTTCTTTTCTTTGTTTTTTATGTGTGTTGATTTATTTTTTTTATTTTTACTTGCACAATTACATTTTGCTTTCATGTTTTGCTTTTTTCCCTCTCCCTTACCTACCTTTCATCTTCCCTACCTACCTACCTACTTACCTACCTACCTTCCTTCCTTTCATCTTCCCTTCCTGCCGACATACTGTAAATACCTACCTACCTACCTACCAACCAACCAACCAACCAACCAACCAACCAACCTACCTACCTACCCACCCACCCACCTACCAACCAACCAACCAACCAACCAACCAACCACCCACCCACCCACCCACCCACCAACCAACCAACCAACCAACCAACCAACCAACCAACCAACCAACCAACCACCCACCCACCTACCTACCAACCAACCAACCCACCCACCTACCAACCTACCTACCTTTCCCTTTCATCACCACAAGGACTAAAACAGCGTGTGGCCAGGGGGAAGGTGAGGGTGAGTGTTAGTACCCCTTTGTCGCTAATGCCTGGCCGAGCTGGGGTCATTCAGAGGTCAGTTGGGGTCAGGTAAGGTCAAGAGAGGTCACGTTTTGGTCAAGGAAGGGAGGTTGGAAGTTTTGTTGGATGGGCGACACTCATGGCTCTTATTTACACCTCAATCAAGGTTTATTTTTCCCTCACACAGTAGCTGAGGAGAAGGGAAGATAGAGATAAAGAAAGGTGACGAAAATAAAGAATAAAGCCTAAAGAAATACTCGTGAAACAATAACAGAAAAAGTATAGAGTATAAACATAGAATTTTTATTTTTAATTATGAAGAAAGAATGGAAGAATGATAAAAAGTACATATATAGAAAAAAAAAGATAAGATACTGGAAGAAAAAGATTCCCACATACATACATGCATACATATATACATAATACAAACATACATTACAAGCTTCATACAGAGAGATGAAGAGAAAAGCGATGAGAGAGAGAGGAGACAGAAAAGACGAGACCCAGGAAATATAAAGTACATACAAAGCCATTCTAATATACAATAACATGATAAAAAAATATTAGCACACTTATCACACCTCGTCCAAATCAACAACAAGAGTTAATAAGGAACCTTGTGATGTGGTATGAAAATTGGAGATAAATGAGTCCTTCAAATATTGCCACGAAACACCACCTATATGGAAGGAGCTTGTTTCGTGGCATGGTCAGGTGGAATCAGAAGCCTCCTATTTATTTACATACGCGATCACAGGGTCCTTAATTAAGCAGACAGGTAAGCCAAGATGACGAAGCGATACACAGGTACATACATACAAAGCGACTGAGAAATATATTACGTTATTACCGAACACGGACGAGAGTAAAATTAAGGGAATGGGAAAAGAAAAAAGAGGATGGTGTAATTTTTTTTTTCTTGAGTGAAATTAAGGGAATGGAAGAAGAAGAAAGAGGATGGTGATATTTTTTAAAGTGAAATTTAGGGAATGGAAGAAGAAGAAGAAAGATGATGGTGATATTTTTTAAAGTGAAATTAAGGAAATGGGAAAATAAAAAAAAGGAGGGTGTAATTTTTTTTTTGAGTGAAATTAAGGGAATGGAAGAAGAAGAAGAAAAATGATGGTGATATTTTTCTGTCCAGTTTGTTTGTTTCTCTGTTCATTAAATTTTTAAACTATAAGTGGCCCCTACGATTTTGTTTTCCTCTGACCCAAGTGACGAGGAAGGAAGGTATAAATCACGCTACAGGAAATACCGTGTTATATAGATTTTAGTACACAGACGGGATGAAAAAGATACACAGCAGTGACTAAAAAAAAAAAAAAAAAAAAAAAAAAAAAAAAGTTATAGAAGAATATACATAATGAAAATATATTACAAAAGAAATTAAACTAAGAAGGGTAAAAAGAATGAGAACCTCGAGAAAAAAGAAAAAGAGGAGCCAGGTTTGTTGATTGTGGCTTTTGTGGTGGTGATCATCAGTGGTTTTAGAAATATGAGTTGACAGATGTACACATAATCTTTGTCTCTGTGTAGGTTAAATGGTTTCAGGTTTGTGTCTTATTATAACCACGAGTTTCCCATTCACAGTGACCACGTATTTTTTTTCAATTGTAATTTTTCCGATAGACATTTAAAGGTAGATAGATTCTTGTGTTGGTGAATTGGAAAGTTTCTGATTCCTCCAAACTATGCCATGAAACAAGATCCCCTATTAGTACCATCGAGGGCGTCTGGTTTGTGGTAGAGTTAGGAGGAATCAGTAGCCTTCTAGAATTTACCAACAAGACAATGTCCCCTTAATTAATGAAGTTGGTATCATCAGCTATTAATTAATTCTCCATATATTTTAAAATGCACCCTACAAAAGTTGTCTACTATTCTAGAGAAAGACGGAGAATTTCAGATTATTTTCCATGACACACACACACACACACACACACACACACACACACACACACACACACATATGATGATGAATAAACACACACACACACACACACACACACACACACACACACACACACACACACGCATATGATGATGAATAAACACACACACACACACACACACACACACACACACACACACACAGCTCTAATCTCACGTTCTCCATCATGAAGAGAAACTGTCAATAATCAGCCGCTAAAATTTCCCGTGTGAAGACCTGACCCAAATCCCACTTCCAAGTTATTATAAGTGGGTAAAAAAAAAAAAAAAAAAAAAAAAAAAAAAAAAAAAAAAAAAAAAAAAAAAAAATCCTGCGCAACAGAAACCGCTCGTGTGAAGAAAGCAGGTTTGGCCTCTCCTTGAAATAATAAGTGTGTGATCTTTCTCGTATTCCAGGATGATGATAGATTAGTATATGATGATCGTAGGTAGTAGTGGTGAAGAGTGGGTGAGGTACTGGTGGGTGTTGCTTGCTCGTGCCAGTATTAGGTGGCTGGCTGCAGGGTTAGTTAGTTAGTTAGTTAGTTATAGGAGTGTACTGGTGTCTAGAGGTGTGTGTGTCTGTGGAAGAATCTGTTTTATACATACAGTAAGCTGGTATAATAAGAGATGGTGGTATTATAGTGTTGTGAGTGTGATGGTGCAAGGTATGATGGCGTGAGAAGAGGCCGGCCCCTGTGGTGAGTGTGTGTGTGTATGTGTGTGTGTGTGTGTGTATGTGTGTGTGTGTGTGTGTGTGTGTGTGTGTGTGTGTGTGTGTGTGTGTGTGTGTGTGTGTGTGTGTGTGTGCTTGCATTGTGGGAACTGGTGACACCACGTGAGAGAGGTCGGCTATATAGTTAAGTGGTGATAGTGCTGTTTGTGGTAGTTATTGTAAACATGGTGATGGTGATGATGATGATGATGATGATGATTATGGAGATAGTTCTAGTTATGGTGGTGATGGTTAATTAAATGTACTCGTGGTGATGATAGTGATGATGATGGTGATGATGATGGTGATGTGGGAGGTAGGTGCATGGTGTCATTGAGTAGCACATACAGGTAGAATAGTATCGTCAACACACCACCACACAAATTTTGCACAAAGTCCTTTTCTAATTCATCTGTTACCTTTCTTTCTCATACCTTTACATTGATACCCATTTTTCTCTCCTCCCAGTCGTCTCATACTTAACACATTAATTCTCTCGTTTCTGACACTTCTACTTTCATAACTCATAAAAATACTCACTGGTTTTTTTATTACATCCTTCCATAACTTTCATAACTAAGGTATCATCACCCTCCCATAACTTCCATAACTAAAGTGTGTGTGTGTGTGTGTGTGTGTATAACTACGGTACACTACTACTGCCTTGATGTAGTTGTGGAATGGGATTGAATGAGAGTTTAATTCAATCTAAACCCACCAGTTTTTTCCGTCTATCGCCTCATTAATATCATCCCTCCGAAGCCTTAACTTTTCTGTCTCCTCTCAATACGTTGCTTTAGAGGGAACACGTGTGGAGGTTTCGCCCGCTGGTATTATTACATTTTTCAGGGAACTTTGATATGAGTCGTCGATGTATATACTGTACCACATAATTACGCATTCAACAACATAGTTACTTTCATAGCTAAATAATTCAATAGGCTTCATCGGTACATTAATGAACTGCACAATTACACATACATACATACATTATCGTTAAATTAAATGAGTATACATAACCATAATTAATTACATGAAATATATACATAACATCATTCATTATATTCTGATTGATACAACATTAAATATATTAATGTCCATAGTTGTTTGTAGGGATTATAAGTATGTATTACAGAAGGATATGTATATTTCCTTCTGTTATACATGCTTATAATCCCTACAAATAGTTGTAGATATTACTATGGTTAAAGTCCTATCAAGAATTGTCACAATATCTTTTTTGGCAACTGTACCTTTGTCTCGTCTTCTGTTTTATTAGTGTTGATCTCAAAAGTGTCAAGGGAACAGCAAAGACAATGTATACAGTAGTGTGGAATCTTGGGGACACCATATCAGTGACAATGTAAAAACTCAGGTATCAGAGAATAGGTAAGAATAAATCACAGAATATATATGTGTTACTGAGACAAAGGGAAGCGAGGCGACGGGGAGACGAGAAAGGACAAAAGAGGAAACCGAATTAAAGATGGAGGAAGGGGAGAGAACGAAAGAAACGGATAAATAAAGGCATATCAAAGGGACACAAGGATAATAGAAAATGATGGCAAAGGACAGGAAGCAAAACAGACAATGATGATGATGGTAGTATAGGGAACGAAGGAGGATTAACTGAATGGTTGATAAAGAAGGTGACTAGAGAGAGAGAGAGAGAGAGAGAGAGAGAGAGAGAGAGAGAGAGAGAGAGAGAGAGAGAGAGAGAGAGAGAGAGAGAGAGAGAGAGAGAGAGATGAAAGCGACGAGAGGAGAAGGAAAAGAGGATTGCGAATGCGAGAAAGAAGTACCATAGTGAGAAAAAACGATAGATAGATATATATAATAACGGGAAGACAGATTAGGCGGTCATGCATTGAGGCTGGGGAGAAAAAACTGGAAACACGGGGAGGTAATGGAAGGGTGGAATGGGGAAGCAAAAGAAAGGAAAAAAGGAAGGAAGGAGATAGAAGGGAGAGATGGAGATGGCCAAGGAAGTAACTATAAGGGAAGGAATGGAGACACGAGAGGTAATGGAATGGGGAAGTAAGAGGAGTGAAGGAAGGAGATGGAAGAGAAAGAGGGAACTAAGCCAAGGAATGGAAACACGAGAGGTAATGGAATGGAGAAGCAAGAGAAGTGAAGCAAGGAAATAAAAGATGGAAGAGAGAAAAAGATAGGTAGGAGAATAAGAGGAAACCCGAGAATTAATGGAATGAAGTAGAAACAGAAGTGAAGGAAGGAGATGGGAAATGGAAGAGAGAGAAAGATAGGTAGGAGAATGATAGGAAACCCGAGAATGAGTGGAATGAAGTAGAAACATTAGTGAAGGAAGGAGATGAAAGATGAGAAAGAAATATAATTATGTAGCTATAGGAATGAGTTAAGAGAGACAGAATTGTGAAGTGATAAGTATTTTAAGCAAGAAAACAATAATTGGTTAACAAATTATGATGGAAAAATAAACGTAGCATTATTCGACAAAAAAAAAAAAAAGTTAAATCATAAACAAAACGAAAGGGAGACGAATAGTGAAAGTCAAACGTAAAAATAATCAGATATAAAAAGAAGAGAGAGAAATCAATCAGTGTAGAGGTAGAAAAACATGAAAGAAAAGTTAACCCAACAGACGAAATTAATTAAGAAGAATGAGTGTGAAGATACGAACAAGACCACGATGCTGACCACTTAAAGGGAAATAAGGAGCAACTGAATCCTCCAAACTATTCCAAGCAACAGAACACCATTATATTTGTTAACTTGGGCCTGTTTCCTGGCATACTTTGGAGGAATCGAGGCACTCCAATGTACCAAAAGTGAATTATTACCACCTTAACAAGAACACTCACTACCCCAGAATTACATTGTGACATTTCAGTGGTTTTCCTGAGAGAGACGACCCAGAAAGAGACTTAGAAATCAGTGTCTCTGGCGGTCAGTTACCCGATGCGATTGACACACACACACACACACACACACACACCTTGATTTAAATCTGGTTTGTTACACCGCCCCACCACGAAGGGGGGGCGATGTATTGTTTTCGGTGCTGGATATTTTTTATTTATTTATCTGTTCGTGTGTCTGTTTATGGTCTAGCGTCCACAGGTTTAGCCGTATGATGTTCATTAATTTTCTATTAATAGATATTCATCAGAACACAAAATGATTAACTTTTGGGCAATGTCGCTCTAATGTACACTCGTGATACATAATTTATGACCAGAGTGTGAGGAGTAGAAAGCTTCGAATCGCCTGGTATTGCTCCTTTCTGAACCCAGTACACCTATAGAAGTTGAGCTCGAATGCAGGGTATGTGTGTGTGTGTGTGTGTAGTGCCTGCCGTTCGTCTCTGGTTAAGGGGCGGTGTTGCCATCGAATGATGTCTTGTGTTTACTGGTATGTAGTATGTACTGTGTATCGTATTGCATGTGTGTGTGTGTATGTATGTGTGTGTGTGTATGGGTATGTGTGTGTGTGTGTGTGTGTGTGTGTGTGTGTGTGTGTATGTGTGTATATGTACGTATGTGTGTGTGTGTGTGTGTGTGTTCGCAACCTCTTTTCTATATATACATACTTTTTTTCTGAACTGCATTTGTCTGTCTGTATTGGTCTCCTTCCCAACTCGTATGTTTCTTGCTGTTCATTCATCCATTCACTCCCCTTCCCTATATGTATCTTTCTCCCCTTTCCATGCACCCTAACCAATCCATCTCTATATTCTTTGTCATTCGTTCGTACATTCTCCTTCCTACTCCATTTATCTTCCTCTTCCCTGACTTCCTATATTTTCCAGTTCATTTACTTCACTTATATATATATTTCTGTCATTTCCCTTTCTCAATTACTTCCATACATCTCCTTTCGTTCTCTCTCTCTCTCTCTGTCCTTCATTCCATTCCCATCCTCCCTTTCTCTCTCTTATTTTATCCCAATTTTTTCTACATCTATCTTCTCACATCATCTTTACTCTCATCCTCATTCTCGTCTTCTTCCACCTCCATTCCTTCATTTACTCTCTGGCCAAAAAAAAAAAAAAAAAAAAAAATAGAAAAGAAAAACCTGCTGGTATCCATTAAGAGTAAGTTTACACATAAAAATAAGAGACATTGTAACATCCCTTATATGAGAGTCTGGCACGCCCTCACCTGCATTATGCTGTGCAGGTTTGGGTTTCGTATTTATTCAGCATAATTCGAGCCCGTACAACGTAAGATACGAAATAAATTATCTCAATCCGTAAAAACAGAACCCGTACAACGTAAGATACGAAATAAATTATCTCAATCCGTAAAAAAAAATCCTAAGAAGACAGATATAAACAACAGTGCGATACCTTTATTTTTTATCACTGAAAAGAATGAGGGAGAAACTAACTATGTAATAAAAAAAAAGTGCTTCAAAATAGTCAAAGATTGGAGATAGTAAACTTAGATCATTAATTACTTTTCATTACCTCCAGAATTACTCACCCGTGGATAAAGCTTAAGACTTGAAGGGCGTGGAGTTAATCTATACATGTTAACAAATATAGTATTAGCCCCTGGAAAAAAAAGGTGAAAAGCACGAGCATAAATTTGTTTTAGAATTCTTTTGATCAACATTTGACAGATACGGCACAGTACAAGTTGTTGAGGATATACACACACTCTCTCTCTCTCTCTCTCTCTCTCTCTCTCTCTCTCTCTCTCTCTCTCTCTCTCTCTCTCTCTCTCTCTCAACTACTCCGCCAGTCCATCCAATCACTCACGGTATCACTCAGTCACTGAATTAATCACTCATTCCTTAACGACATCAATCCTCCAAGTGCACACACACACACACACACACACACACACACACACACACACACACACACACCACACACACACACACACACACACACACACACACACACACACACACACACACACACACACACACACACACACACCACACACACATACAAACACACGAAAGATATGCACCCACTCAGAAACACTTACACACACACACTCAGAACACTTACACACACACACACACAGACAGACACACACACACATGTGGTCAAATTGCAGCAGCGCCACCCCTCGACTGATAAGAGGCTGAGAAAAATATGGAGACGTATTGGTATTGCAGGAGGCCCGAGGAGAAGGTGGTTAGAGAGGCTGCATGGAGGGGAAGTATAAAATGTTGTCTGTCTGCGATATTGGAGGCTGCTCACTCCTCCAAATTATACCAGGGAACAGACGACCTTAATACCCACTTAATGTTACTTATAAGGGTATTGTTTACTAGAATGGTTTGGAGGATTCAGTAGCCCTCCCTCCCCCCTTCCCAGTTTACTATGAAGAGTTGACCCCCCTTTTGGATGTTGTCTCGTTGTTGTTTGGTGAAATATGTAGTTTGCAATTCCCCTCAACATCTTCTTCTTCTTAGCCCTGAGGTGAGAGGTTAAGCCTACCACGAATATATCTTTCCTTCCCACGTTTATTCCTCCCTCACCTCTTCCCACCCCCACACCATGTAAGTCCCCTCCCTCATCTCTCCCCTATCACGTTTAGTCCTCCCTCACCACTCTCCCTCTTATTTCTTCCTCCTCCCTCATCTCTCCCCTACTACTTCATATCTTTCCCTCACCATTCCCCTATCACTTATATTTCTCCCTCGCCTCTCCCCTTCCACGAATTTCCCTCTCTCTCCTCTCTCTTCCCCCTTTCCTCCCTTTCTCTCCTCTCCTCCCCCCTCCCTCTCTCTCTCTTCTCTCTCTTCCCTCTTCCTCCGCCTCAAGAATCATGCCAATACTAAGACCATTGATTTCCTTTGTGTTCGGATGAGTTGTCCATTTTACCTTGTCCAGAGAAAACAGATTCGCCCTTGGTCCGTCCCTCTTCCTCGTCCCTCTCCTGTACTCCTCCTCGACCCACTCCATTCCTCTTCTCACTACTCCCACTTCTTTTCCTCTTCTCACTACTCACACTCCTTTCCTCTTCTCACTACTCCTCATTCCACTTCCTCTCCTCTTTCCATGCACCTCCTTTCCTCTTCCCCCTCCTCCTCCATCTCCTCCTCCCCCTCCTCCTCCTCCTCCTCCTCCTCCTCCTCCTCCTCCTCCTCCTCCTCCTCCTCCTCCTCCTATTCTCTTCTCTTCTCCTTACCACGTCTCCTCTTCCTGGGAAATATTTGGTGAGGGAATGTAAATGTTGGTGCGTTTCCCCCCCTCCCCCCCTGCCCCCCTTGCCTATCCCCCCTCCCCCCCCTGCCTAT
>JAWZYT010002761.1:70000-331528 GCA_034508575.1 Petrolisthes manimaculis | reverse complement strand
CACTCTTTTTATTCTTCCCCACATCTCTCTCCCCGTCTCCCCTCCTCCCTCTCTCTCTCTCTCTCTCTCTCTCTCTCTCTCTCTCTCCTGCTCCTTTCACCCTGGGCAGACGAGCTATAAAGACGTTGTGGCAATGACAAAGTAATCTGTGAGGGTTAGATAACGTCACCTGGCTTCGTCCTCACAGCGGGTCTGGAAGGGACGGACTGGAAGGTAAAGGAGGGGTCTGGAAGGGAAAGGAGGGGTATGGAAGGGACAGAAGGGGTCGGGAAGGGAAATGAAGGGATTGGAAGAGAAATGAAGGGATTGGAAGGGAAAGTAGGGGATTGGAAAGGGGATGAGGATGTCTGAAAGTGAATAAAGGGATCTGAAAAGGAAAGGAGGGGACTGAAAAGGAAAGGAGGGGTCTCTGGAAGGGAAAGGATGAAACTCATTCCCTTTTTTTTCCCTTTCATTTCCCCTTCCTCAGTGTCTCCCTCAATTCCCGTATTTCCGTTGTTTTTCCCTTTTCCTCTTTATCTTTATCTACACATTACTCTTATTTCTTTTTTCTGTCTGCTTCCATGTTTTCGTTCAAGAGTTGCTCCCGTTCTTTTTCACCTCATGTTTTACTCTCCATTCCTTTCTTGTTGTGTTTTTTTATACTTTACTTATTCACTTCTGAAACTTTTCTGCTCGATGGTTCATGTGTTGATGTGGGAAACGAGGAGGTGGGATTCTGAAGGGTAAGGGTAGGGGTGGTGAGAGGGAAAAGGGTAAGGGTAGGGGTGGTGAGAGGGAAAAGGGTAGAGGTGGATAGAGGAAGGGGTTGTTAGAAGGAATAGTAAGAGGGAAAGAGTAAGGGTGAGAGGGGCCAGAGTGGGTTGGTTAGAGGAAAAGGTGGTTAGAGGGAAAGATGGTTAGAGGGAAAAAATGGATAGAGGGAAAAGATGGATAGAGGGAAAAGATGGTTAGAGGGAAAAGATGGTTAGAGGGAAAAGATGGATAGAGGGAAAAGATGGTTAGAGGGAAGGGGTGGTTAGAGGGAAGGGATGGTTAAAGGGAAGGGGTAGTTAGAAGGGAGGAGTGGTTAGAGGGAAAGGGGTGAGGGCAGGGGGGTGAGAGGGGCCAGGGAGGGGCCATCGATAGCTGAGCCTCTCAGCACGACTCTGCAGATCATCCAAACCAGAATTTGATAACAATAAATACAATTCCTCTCTCTATAGAAAACATCATAACGATATTCCCTTAATTCTGAATTGGATATGAGCCAGCCAATATACATTTCAGAATATTTTTTTTATATATCATATACCGTAAGGTACATTAAAATATTTTACATTAAATCGTCTATTAGTTCCTCTTTCTTCTCTATGTTTTATCACCACAGGCGCAGTAATCAAATTAGCAATATTTTAAGCATCACATGTACAAAAACATTTAATGACAACAGAATTACAAGCCGACATCGACTGCTTACAGGATATAAAAATATACCCATTCACAATGACAAGTTTTCACTCTAGTATAACATTAGTACACAATGATCCTAATAAGTCTTTTCTCTTCTAACTCCTGCTCCACCATCTCTTCCTCTTCCCATTTATTTAACATTCTTTCATGGTGGCTGTTTAATAATAGTTTAACCAAATTGGTAAGTACCAACAGGACATTTTAGGCACATATAAATTATGTTCTCCGTTGGCTGTCCAGTACATGCATTGGTGTTTATTTTTTTTTTTTTTTTATTGAAAGTTTTTTTGTTGTGCTTTGTAATCATCACCTTCCTTTTCTTACTTCTCTTTCTCCTCTTCACCAAGGCAAGATATTCAGCCAAGGAGCTTCAACAAAGGGCTGGCGAGGCAGGGGCTGACAGGACCCCAGCTTCAAGTATGATGTGAGGAGCGAGCCACAGACAAACACCTCAGGAATTGCACAAACGGATCCCTGGCCGCCCATATCGCCTGAGTAATTTTTCATAGCCGTCAGTCTCTCGGGAGGAACCTGGCGTGTGTGTGTGTGTGTGTGTGTGTGTGTACACCTTTATTCTTTGGTTCGCCTCCTCCTCCTCCTCCTCCTCCTCCTCCTGCTTTGCATATGCGTGGTTGGCGCTAATCTGCGAAGAGAGACGCTTCGTAAAATTGCTCGGCGTGCTAAAACTTACAGCCAATAACTCGTGTTGATGATCTGGCACGTAAGAACCCCGCAAACGCCACGAATAATCAACACCGGCCGGAAAAATAATCCATTGGTCCGGAACACGCACACACGCCATGGCAGGGGAGGGCGTTCCATCACTCTTTTTCCCGTGCGAGAGCTGGCAACCCACACCCCGAGTCCAGCCGCGACGCCCCGTAGCGAGCGTAATGGATGGACCCCTGAGGCAGAGAGGCGCCGTGGTTGTCTCCTTATTGGTTTTTCCGCGCCTTGAATTGATAATGGTGGGTTAGTGGAGGTCACGCCCACCACTGAGAGGCCCCAGGTCACGCCTATTCCGGTGACGTCGCTGTCTGGCCCCGACAACCTTCACTCCCTTACTAAAACTCGTATCACACACAACCAACCATTTTCCTCATTCGTCCAATTTATTTTCAGAGGGTTGAAGAACACCAGCAAATGTGAAGGATGCAAATCATCTCAAAAACTGGGGAGAGAGAAATAAGGAACTGTTGGCTCATATGATGGACCCTTAACTTCAAATCCTCTTTCTATACTTAGTAAAAATATTAGTTATTCATAGTATATACAGTAGGTATATATATAAACTCGCCAAAAAATTCTAATTACTCCCTTCATGATAACTTGACTTTTAGCATTTTTACTCTAACTGACATCAGATGATTTTATTCATGAAGAAACATTTCGAACCGCGTTGGTTAAAATTATCTCGATTTACCACCAACACATCAATTCCAACCCAAACATTTTATTCTGACTAAAGCCAGTTAATTCAGCTTTCCATGAAATAGACGAAAAACTAAGCAAAATCTATTTAGTTAGACGACTAAATCGATAAACAAACCTCTTCACTAATTCACAAATATCTAAACCTAATATGAAGAACCACAGACGTAAAACTGATGATGATAATGATGACGACGACTAAGCCACACTATTATTTTGTATAGGTTACAAAATAATATTACCTGGCCAACACTTACGAAACAACAAACCACTCCGAACCTTCCACCGTATAACCACCACACCTTGATATCATTCTGGCCTCGATGTGTGTAATAATAATAATAGTGCCTCCTCTTACACGCCACGACAGATAAATAACACGCCTCTTGCACAACACACGCGCACATAATATTACATGTAAGTGTGGAGGGAAACTGGCGATGTTGGTTCCATGTCACGCATTCCTTGAGACCTGTTATGGGGGAATCAGAACAGATAATGCTTGGAGGAGGAGGAGGAGGAGGAGGAGGAGGAGGAGAAATTTGGGGGAAAAGAGAGAAGAAATGGTTTTAAAGAAAGTAAAAAAAAAATTGCCTTTGAAATAAACAGATGATGAAAACAAAAATTGCATGAAATAATGAAAATAGTGAAAGCAAATTAAAAAGTGAAATAATGATGCAAATATAATCATACATATAAGATCATATAGGAGAGTGAAAGGTTGATAAACAGAATAATGGGAGTAAGAGATAACCCAACGGAAGAGTTATTAATAAATGACAAATTATGGATAAAATATGAATAAAAACATGGAAAGAAATTATTACTGATGAGGTGAATGAATTGGTGTTGAAGAAAAGCCGATGAAGATACGAATGAAGATAATAATGCAAGAAAAATATGGATGATCCGTAAATAATTTGAGATTAAAGATGAAATAGATGAAGGGAGCGAGCGGATAAAGGTAGTGATAGGATAACACAACAACCGATTAAGTAGGGAATAAAAAAAAAACGAAACTGAAGGTCGGGTGTAGACAAGTTATATTTCCGCTGGTTGTCCCTTTTTGCTCCTTCTAAACCCCAACTACCCTCATCACCCCATCCTCCCCCCCATCCTCCCCCTACGCAGCCAAGACCTCTATGCAGCCAAGACCTCCCCCATCCAACCCACTCACTGTCCCCATAATTTATCAGATAATGGTGAGCCCCCTAGACCGTCCCCAACCTCCCCCCCCCAACACACACACCCCACCTCCTCGTTATTTAGGTCGTATTTATCCATCTTGTCTTCAGCGAGGCTCTTTCCGCTCGCATTCAACCCCAATAACTTGATATTACTCAGATATTCGGGAAAATGTTGTTTGGGGAGGGAGGGAGGGAGAGAGAGACTTCCGCTTGGGTCGAGGCAGCAGTACTTCATATGACCATCCTCCGAGGCTATTCCAGCTGTTATAATTTTTTGTATACAGCCATGTAGTTGTTTTATGAGTAGTAGCCCTTATGAGTGGCAGCAAATGGCTCTAAGCTATTATGAATTGCCTGTAGTATACTTGAATATCTAGAGTGCTGCCCTTTGACAAGAAAAATATTAACTGGTAATAATATGCAGATGTGAACTATTGTGGAAAAGAAACTCATTGTAATGCTGTGGCAATTATTGTAATATTAATGGAATCGGATGATTTCATATAGTCAAAACTTATTATCGATAATTATAGTAAGCTTTTCTCCGTCACAGTATTCTTTCTTCAGCCTGGCTACTTTCCTTTCCAGTACAAGGTTCCTTTCCCAACACAAAGATCTCTACAATACATCGTTCCCTCTCCAACACAATATTTCCACTTTACAACATACCATTCCCTCTACAACACAATATTTCCACTTTACAACATACCATTCCCTATACAACACAATATTTCCACTTTACAACATACCATTCCCTCTACAACACAATATCGATAACAGCATTCCCTCTCCATTACAATATATACCTTTCCCAATACAATATTCCCACTTTAATACAGATTCGTCTTTGCACCACAAGACACCATTCGTAAAAAGCACAGACATCGTATTTATATAACCAACACAAGATTCATCCGACGCTAAAACACAAACACATAACCGGAGCAAATCTCGACCATCATTGTACTGTCTTGTTCGAACGGGTCAGTTTCGTATAAACGTATATGAATTCCCAGTTTTCTTTTTAAATATAAATAAAATAGATAAATGAATAAAATGGTGTACGTTTTGCTCTGTGGTATATCCATCGTTAGTAAATCTGGAATAACTGATTCCTCAAAAATATTTGAAGCAACAGGCCACCATTATTGTTGTTAATCTTGTCCTGTTTCCTGACATACTTTGGAGGAATCAAGGAAGTCCAGTATATCAAAAGTGTACTGTCTCCTTAGGGGTGTGTGTTGATGGTGAACTGGTGGCCCCGGATTCCTCCAAAGTGTACCTGAAAACAACTGACCTCCTCAGCATAGGTACCGTTTTGTAGCGACACATTTAGGATGAATCAAATAGCCTCCAGTTCGCTAACGCCATCACACTGGTCTAAAATTACCCGTGCGTGCCTGCAAAATGTATGTACAGTATGCCTAGTATGTGTGTGTGTGTGTGTGTGTGTGTGTGAGTGTGTGTGTGTGTGTGTGTGTGTGTGTGTGTGTGTGTGTGTGTGTGTGTGTGTGTGTTGACGGCTACTGAGAACAAATTGATAAGAGTTTTCAAGCCTACCATATGTACTGTTTATGGGATGTCAGATTGTTGACGGGGAAAGGAAGTACAGCCGGGGGGGGGGGGGGAGGAGGGACTTGTTAATGGGATCGCCAAGGGAACATCATAATCTCACCACCAGAACAACAACAACAACAACAACAATAACTCAACGGTATACGACAAGAGATGCATGACCAACCACGGGGGTGATTACAGCAACGTGGGTGATTTAAAATAGGACAGTGACCACGAATATGATCCAACGACGGTGATAAATACGATGACAATTACTCTAATCATCGGAAAATGAATCCGTGACCATATCATCATTTACAAAGACCATTAAAACGACAACAACAACAATAAAAACGACTAGGGTCATTTCATTCATACCCTATATACATTCATTTGATATAATTCAAGGGCGCCTTTGTAATCATTGTAATTTGTATATTAGAATAATCACAGGTGGATTACACTGTTTTGGAAGTCACATGGGTTTCAAATTACCATGTGCTTCATGCATGGGAGAGTGAGTTTCAATCCATGTTTTTTTTTTTTTTTTCTCTTTTGTATTTGTTCTTTTTCTTTGTAGGGTAATTTTTACATATAGATTGGTCGAAGCAAGACGGTATGATTATATAAACCAAGAGGAAATGTGTCGATTAAACAGAGGAAGTAAGGAACTGACCAACTCGGGAAATTAGGGGAAGGGATCTATCTAACTAAGACGTCGACCATCATAACAGAAAAAAAAAAATAGAAAGAAGAAGAAGAAGGATCGACCGGACAGCCCAGAAATTGACTTGGACGAGAAGGGCAAGTGAGATGGGACTACAGGAGGGAGGGAGGGAGGGAAGGTTGGTGGGTTTAGAGGCAAATAGGAGGTTGGTCGAAATGAAGGTGATAATTTCCGGAGATGGAAATTGCAGGCCTTTTGTGAAGAGCGAGGGGAGGAGGACGAGAGAGCTAATGAAGAAATAACAGGGGCAAACACAGCGGTGGCAGAGTAGAGTGCTGGTGTGTGTGTGTGTGTGTGTATGTGTGTGTGTGTGTGTGTGTGTAGAAAGGGAAACAACCGAATTCACTCTCGAATAGTCATGACGAATATTAATGTCTGATTTGATGTGATTCAGTGAGGAGAAGAATAGGTAAAGATAATTATTTGGCATCACTTTATTTTAATGTTATACTCTTTTGCTGGCAACCCTTATACCACTATACCCTACTCACGTCTCTACTGATTCTCTACTGCCCATATCCCTATCACTACTCCAACCCATATCCCTGCTTCTACTACTATTACTGCTACCCATACAAATAGCCCCCATCCCTACCCCTTCTCCTTCCTCTATTTCATCCTTCCCACTCTTTTTGTCCACTCACCCCTTCTCTCATCCATTCTCTTTCCTCTCTTCCATCCTCCCCCTTCCTCTCATCCTTCCCTTTTCTCTTTTCGGTCTTCCCTTCTCTTTTCCTTCCACGCCCTTCTTTCCCTCTGTTCCTCGCTGCATGGAGTGTAGTGAGAGATGTGGCAAAATGGCGTCGGTGGCAGTCATCATAATAATACACACACACACACACACACACACACACACACACACACACACACAAATAGATAAGTACACACACACACAAATAGATACGTACACACACACAAATATATACGTACACACACACACACACACACACACACACACACACACACACACACAAATAGATACGTACACACACACGAATATATACGTACACACACACACACACACACACACACACACACACACACACACACACACACACACACACACACACACACACACACACACACACACACAGCTAGTGAGTTAGATGTGTCTTCCGGGAAACTGGTAATTAACAACAGACCTTGTCCTTCACGGGTCTCGGGTATTCGTTCCTCGTCATAATAATACTCAATTCCATTTTTTCCTACGCCTAACTTATAAGTACAATTTCTGACGGCGGTGACATCATTAGGAAGGAGCTGAAGCCTTAATCTGTATCTGTTCTTCTTGGGTATTGTTAATGCATGGAACAAACATGATAATTAAGCTACGGTGAATATGTATACTTCAGAATGTTCTCACTTATGACAATTATTACATTACTTACCTTTGAGTTACAGACGGAACGATTGGGTATTAAAAGTATTTATACATTTTTTTTTTTCTATATTAAAATAGACATGTTCTTCTTAGGTATTCTTATGTATTAAACAAACACGATAATATATATAACAAAATATTATTCAGAATATTCACACTTATGACAATTACATCCCCTACAGACTACAGGAGTTACAGACTTAGTAAATTATTTGGTATTTAATACATATATATTAAAACTATTAAATATGATTATAAAATTGTATCATGATTATGGAGTCTCACCCTCACCCTCTCTTTTTCTCCCTTATTCAGTTATTATTCAACCTCACGCCTCACCCTGATTAAACCCATTCCCACGTGACTATCCCACCACCCTCACCCCCACCTTTATTAAGCCCCACTTTCACCCCTCACCCCTAACCAAATCCCCTTTCCAATGTTCCCCACACTCACCCCTTTTTTTCTGCAGTCCCTCACCCATTCTTTCCTTCCTTACCAGCCTCAATTTCACCCTCACCCTCATCACACCCCTTTCCCTCTGTCCCTCACCCTCACCAATTACTCTCATACATTTTGCAGCCCCAACTTCACCCTCATCCTCATCACACCCCTTCCCTCTGTCCCTCACCCCTTACTCTCATACCTTTTGCAGCTCCAACTTCACCCTCACCCCCATCACACACCCTTCTTCCCACTGTTCTCCTGCCACTTGCCACGTCGTTCTCTGGATTTACTGCGAGAGGAATGGAGGGATGGACGGGGAGATGTGATGGACAGCAGCCGACAGGAGTTAAGATTTGTGCTGACGGACAGACGGGAGAAGAAAGGAAGAGAGAGAAAGCAAAGGAGGTGTGTGATGAGGAGGGAGAGAGAAAATGATTTGGTGGTGAGGGAAGAGACAGGAAGCGAGTGTTCCAGATACGAAGATGATTAGAGATGAGAGACAACATGAGATCCGTTTTGATCTGCGGATGTTCTTTAATTCCCTGAGTTCGAGACTGGGATTGGAAGAAACCAAGGTTCATAGACCGTGGAAGAAACATTAGATGGTCACAAAACGAAGGAATAATGATGTGCTTTTGTGGTTTCCTACTTTTTACTGATATAATCTAGATTATGTTACTATACAGGTATGGCACAAGTTGAATCAAATAGTTTTTTCTATCATAAAATTTACACGAGTAAAACTATGACACAGGTAATTTTAATTTAATGTTCAGTATTTGTGCCACTTCTAATTTATGTGCATGCATTTCAACTTTAAAATATACAGGATATTTCATTCCTCCTTATGAACACAAACTCTGTTCCGCTATACGAGTTACCGACAAACATTAAAAGAGGGATGTGAGGTCAGAAGCATATATTCACCACTGTACCTACAAGGAATGTATACACTCATACTCGTAATCTCCTCCTCCTCGTATTCTCCTCCTATCATCCTTCTCTTCCTCCTTCTCCTCCTCTTCTCACATTCCAATCAGTGCTCAGCCGATGAATCCCTAATCATTACCGCTCTATATCGTCAGGGTGATGATTTCCCATTCAATCCGCGGCCGTAACTCATGCACCGACTATCTATATAACTACAGTACCCTTTGCAGCACCATGACACCACCAAGATATAAAAGGAAGCCCAGAGATAACATCGATACCCACAGTCGCTCCACCAGTACCCAATCATCTGATAGCAATACCCTGTTTATTTATCCCTCTCGTAAATATAAGACCACAAACAGAAACATTACTTGGTTGGGCTTTGTCTCCCCGTTGCCCCCCCCCCACACACACACATAACCCCCGTGATTAATAAGGGACCCTTGATGTTGACGTCGGCGAAATGGAGGATAGTGATGCCTCCTTATCATGCCAGAAATCAGCAACTACCTACTGGAGTCTGTTTCCCGGCATTATTTTGAAGGAATCAGTAACCTCCACCTCGCCCACACTGTCTTAACAAACTTACCACACCGACATGTGGAGGAATGGGCTGGAGATTTGTTAGTGTTCCCTGAGAGTGAGATGTGGGACAAGATCAATAGACTATTCTATTGGTCTTGATGTGGGACTCACTTAATCCATTCTGAACAAGGAGAGATAACGTTGGGTTTCCATGTTTGGTCTGGGTGTGAACTCATTTCGTCAGGGGATGGATTCGATATTTCGTCTGCGAACTGTAGGCTTCTGATTCGTTCAAACTGTGTCACGAAACAGACTATAAACACATCAGTCAGCACATTGTTTGTTCTCCAGAATCGGTTGAAGGAATAGGTATATATTCGCTGTTAGCAGTACTTTTATCCCTTTAACCTGGGTTCATGATGTGTACTCTCCTAGTTCAGCCTTACATTACTTATAAAGACTAACAAGAACATGAAGGAAAACCCTTCAAAAGCTCCGGCTCTTAATGATTCAAGTGAAATAATAAAATATCCATATGTAACGGTCTCAAAAATATTAATTATGTTTTATTTGGATTTTCGTATTCATATGGTTATATTGAAATTTTGAAAATGAACCCTTTTTATTGAGGGTGAACCCTCGGTTGAATCCCCTCTCGGTTGAAAAAATGATTCAATGTCGGTAAAAGAAAATGGATGGGAGTGAGTGAGTGAGTGAGTGAGTTGAACCATTTTAGAAGTTGTCGCCCCAAAAAGAAGAAGAAAAAGAAGAAGAAGAAGAAGAAGAACAATAATTACGATAAGACCTTGAGCTCTCGGTCGAGGCCGGAGCTAAAAATGATCATAATAATAATAAATGATTCAATGTCGGTAAAAGAAAATGGATGGGAGGAAGAGAGTGAGTGAGTGAGTTGAACCCCTTTTAAGAAGTGGTCGCCCCAAGAAGAACAAGAACAATAATTCGGATAAAACCTAGAGCTCTCGGCTTAGGCCGGAGCTAAAAATATGCAAGAATTGGCCAAGAAAAAAAAATATAAATAAACTTGATTCCTGGCATAAGTTGGATGAATATGAACAGTCCTCCAGTCTGACAGAGGACGGGGAATTAAAGATGAGGGACGAAGGCTAATCTAACATTCACACCTTGGCTCTCTGTGCCTATTTTCACGGCCCTCAGTTCCACTCCAACATGTCACTGAGTACAAATTAAACCCGTCGGTGCGAATTTATTTCCCGTAGAGGGAGCGAGTGGTCCTCTTTGGTTTGGACTATACTTTGGTTTAGATTGGACTTTTGGTCTGGTTTGTGTTTGCTTAGTTTGAATAGTTTTGTGTTTGTTTATTCCTGTTGATATATGACATCACTTACAGACCTTTAAACTCAAAATATCCACCATCATACAAAACAGATAAGCTTCCTCCATTTATTTTAAAGAGATAATTTTCCACTATGATATAAAGATTCAGCATTTATACAAAGTGTTTATATCTTGATGAGGGACGCTGGCTGGAAGGATGTCTAAGTTACGCCCCTAGTTTTAAAACATCTCCAAACTACTCCAGGAAACAGATTCCCAATTAGAAATACTGAAGAGTTCTGTGGCCTGGATTTAGTAAGTATTTATACATCACATTATACCACAGAATGTGAAATGTGAACAAACCATCACAATGCAAGAACATTAGGAAAGTGATATTAAAGATGGCAAGAGAAGGAGGGGAATGGTGGTGCAACGTGACGGGAGCGTGGGAAGCCACAACAAAAAGAGGATGAAAACGGGAAAGAGAGGCCAAAGGTGAGGAGAAAGGAATAGAAGAGACTGAGAGGATCCGTGATGTGAGGTGGAACTAGACGTTGAGAGGCATATTATGTAAGAAACACCAAGAAACGCCAGAGTAATGCCAACGGTCCTTCCTGCCGACCAGTGCACTGAGGCAACCTACTAAGAAATTGAAGTACTGTACAAAAAAAAAAAAAAAAACTAACTATTTGTAGGAGAGAGAGAAAAGTGGGGGGACAGGAGAGGGAAAGTTACAGGGACTAGGAGAGAGAGAGAGAGAGAGAGAGAGAGAGAGAGAGAGAGAGAGAGAGAGAGAGAGAGGAGGCAGACAGAGACAGAGTGAGGGGAGAGAGAGGCGCCAGGTAAGCGAGGCTGTAGTGAGATGATCTGACTTGGAGATTCCCTCAGATGAAGATGTTATGGGTTCAGGGGATGATGGGTAGGCTTAGTGTAGGTGTAGAGAGTGTGAAGGGGGGCTACAAGGACGGGCATGACTCGATATTGGAGGTGTGGTGGTGTAGACTTGAGAGGGGCTGGGTGTGCGGGTTTGAGAGGGGTGGAGTTGTGGGTTTGTGAAGGATAGGGGTTGTGGATTTGTGAGGGGTGGGGGGTGGGTTTTTGAGGGATAGGGTGTGTGGGTTTTAGAGGGGTGGGAATGTTAGTTTTAGAGGGGTGGGGGTGTATGTTTGAGAGGTGTGGGGGTGTATGTTTGAGAGGTGTGGTGATGTTGTCTTGAGAGGGGTGGGGATATTATTTTGGAAGGCGTGATTATGTTGGTCGGAGAGGGTTGAGAGGAGATGAAGAGGGATAGGGAGAAAAGGATGGGATGGTACTGGCTGTGTGACTCCTGATACTGTGTTGGATGGGGATATGATGAAGGTATAGGAATTGAGGGTGTGTGGGAAGTGAGGGTGTGTGGGAAGTGAGGGTGTGTGGGAAGTGAGGGTGTGTGGGAAGTGAGGGTGTGTGGGAAGTAAAGGTGTGTTTAGGAAAGAGGTTCTTTCAATGAGTGTTGTTATATATATATACAATGTATCAAACGGGTTACACCTCTCAGGTAATATTTAGATTCCATCAAGCGTTGAGGTGTCAAACTCTACGGATAACTTACACTTATGTTCAAACCGATCTGGGCCGCAAATCAGATAATTGTTGGGAAACTTTCTAGAGTAACACTTATATACATAATTTTGATATGCAAAAATAGCACAATTATTAACTACATCAATATATGATGTCATTATTGAGCTTTCAATCACACTGAGTAGCTGGAGGTGCAATTAGATGAAGTGAGAACACGGAGGTCCAGGAAGGTTAGGCCCAGACAGGTAAACACTCACTCACATCTGATTAATATTGGGGCCATATTTGGTAAGACTTCATCAAATAGACTATGAAAGGTTGAGATATACACACAGATGACAGACAAACACACTAGACTTAACACACAGTATAGACGAAAGTAGCAAAGTAGCAAACACGAACCTATGACTGAAAAACAACATGTATAAGAACAACAGCACTTCAAGGAGTCTAAGAGAACTTGAAAAACGTACTGTAGTTGTGATAGCATACAATCTGAAAACAGAACACATAACCACAAGTACAGTCTCATTGATATTCATGTACGATATTGTCGACGAACTGGAGGAAAATTATTCCTTCAAATGTTGCACCAAAAATGTCCATGCACCTGAAGCCGAGACTGTCTGTTTCAGGATCCGTTTTGGAGAAATCAGTAGCTCCAAATCGCCATCAACGTCTTACTCACATTAAAAGAATCTACCTCTCATGAATACCGGTCTAGGAGGTTGTTGATGCAGTGTTGCCAAATCAGCAGTGTTTCCACTAGATATGATATGATTTTCCAGAGTTTGGAAGTATAATTTTTAAAGCACTTGGAATCATAGTTATTTCATGCACACCCGAAAACCATCACTCGGCAGTTACACATTATAAAAAGCTCCATGTAAGCATCGTAAATGTACTGAATGGACCGCTGTAAACACGCTAAAATGGTCCTCGTGTTTGCTTACAAGTTTACCAGTGAGCGTGGTCGGGTCTGGGAGGCCGGGAGGTGAATGTCGGTGAGATGCTGCCAAGGTCCCTTTTTTTTTCTTCCCTCTCTCTGCTATAGTTGTAATTTAGCGCGTTTTATGTGTCTCTCTGGAGGGCTGTGAGCGGGAAATTGCAGGGTCGGCCTGGTCGTTATACCGTAGTGATGGCGAGAGCGTCTATCATTACCCGATGAGACTCTGTGTGTATCTCTTCCACTTGGCTGCCGTTTATAGTTTTTTGTGCATCCAGTTATTGGTGTAAGTGGCCGGCGTTGTGTATACTGCGCCGAGTAAATTAGCATCTAATGTTCACAAAGACCGCTTCCACTGGCATAATTTTGTGTGTGAATGTTGGTGCTTGGTCCCCGATGACGATACTGTTTGGTGTAGTGGCCCCAAGAGGCTTTGTTGAACCATAAGGTTTTCACTTTCTGTACACTGAAATATTATTAACCTTCATCTTCTGGATAATGGTGAAGGACATCGGTGGCTGACGATATATTGTTCGGATGTCTGAAGTTAAAGCATTGATTTTTTTTTAATGTGAATATCCTTCAATTTCTTGATGAGATTATATTTAATTAAGGTTTCATAATTAACTAGAAATGTCCTCATGCTAAGTTACCCACGTCCCCCAACCTTCAGCCTCCAAGATACTCTAGTATGGTGGCCGACTATAAGACTTACACATCATACATACATACATACATACATGCAAACGTACACATACAATGATCGACAATTTCAGAAGTATGGATACACGAGAGTCTGGCTTTATATCAGCAATTCCAAAACTCTCGTCTGAGTGTTACTACAATCATGGTTGTGTCAGAAGATACGAACGGTAATATTACACTTGTGGCGACTAATGTATGATCGGTGAGTGAGAGTTATGGTAATTCCTTTATCCCACAAGTCCAAACACTCATTATTCAAATTATGGGTTGAAATTGGAGAATGGCAACTCAGGGCACAGAACAGGGGAATGGAGATAACTTTACATACCATACCAGTGTCGATTGTTTTACTAAAGAGTTAATGTAGTTTTGAGGAGGATCATATTCCACAAGTCAACAAATTACCTTCCTAAGTGACAGTGTTAGAAATTACATATTGGTTCAGAGTGTCGGATGTGTGTTGGTTAGAGAACAAATAGAGATGCATCAATAGATTTTAGACACACATAAGATAGACAGACAAATATAAAGATAGACAGATAGGATTGATAGAGAAAGAAGCAAAGGATGTGTGTGTGTGTTGTGTGTGTGTGTTGTGTGTGTGTGTGTGTGTGTGTGTGTTGTGTGTGTGTGTGTGTGTGTGTTGTGTGTGTTGTGTGTGTGTGTGTGTGTGTGTGTGTGTGTGTTGGGCCTGGTTAGTCGTGACGGATGGCCCCTCATCCGTCTAGGTCGCCAGGTAGACGCCAAGCCACCATGATGAAGACCTCGTACACTGCCTACCACTACTACCCACAACCTCCAATACTACCCACAACCTCCACTACTACTACCCACAACCTCCAATACTACCCACAACCTCCACTACTACTACCCACAACCTCCAATACTACCCACAACCTCCAATACTACTACCACTACTACTACCCACAACCTCCAATACTACTACCACTACTACTACCCACAACCTCCACCACCACCAATATTACTACTACCACCGCTAATACATAATTATACCACCACAACTACCATTACCACTACCACAACTACCACCACCATCACCAGTAGTTGACTGATGTTTCGAGTTGGAACAGTAAGTGGTAAATCCAATATATACAAGAAATGAATTAGCCTCTGATGACACAGGACTGTTCAAGAGACAAATGAAGCCATCCAGGGAGGCAAAGAATATGTTACAGTTAAGGAGATGTGTGCAGTTGGCTTTACATATGGAAGGTGAAAATTCCACATCTTGATACATTTATGATCGAAAATTTCGCTTCCGTATAAAAATAACACTAGTTTTGTAGGCTACATTAAGAACCGTGATAAAGAATAAAATGCCAGAGAGAGAGAGAGAGAGAGAGAGAGAGAGAGAGAGAGAGAGAGCGTGTGTATGTGTGTGTGATGGGATGTGTATATAAGAGAAGGGATGAGAGCACACCACACCTTCATCACTCCAGCCTCCCTACTGTGCTCACTAACTGGCCATGTAAATACAACCACCAGACACGACCCACCTTCACTACAGCTACTGCCCGGGGCCCTGCAACTCGACCCTTTCTGATACACATGCCAAACAAAATACTTATCACTCCTGTAGCTTTAATGTGCAATGAATTACATATCGCTACTACATATGTATATGGTGTTTAACATTATTATTCTCCTTGTAGGTATATACGTAACATGGTATATATCGCCTCATAGTTGTATGTGAATTATACAACCAGTTTCTTATACGTCACGAAATACTTGCCTCCTATTACATGTATATAAGTAGCATAATATTCATCGTCCTATAGTTTCACGCGCAATACGATACTTATCAAATGACTACAAATGTGGATCGATTGTCAATTTCATCCTTCAAGAAAAATTACAGTGTAAATTTTGTACTGAAAAGCATACCACTTTGCTAAAATTCATAAAATGGATACTTCGTTGCTCGTGGGAACAGACTTACTGAATACAGAAAGTGGATGGAACTCAGACATGTATAGGAACCTCACTGCATCTGCCACAAACTTACCTGTTAAAGATAAAAATATAAATTATATTGTATTACACACAGTTCTCTAAATGATATGTATGTGTATGATGAACTAAAAACTATTGAAATAACAGTATAATAAACAAGTGAATCACGAGGAAGATATAGATTTGAAACACTTTACATATATATTGCTATTTATATATAACAAATATCCTACAAAAACACAGTCACTCACACACACACACACACACACCCTGTCATACTTACATAGACACACACACACACACTACCATCCACAAATACACACTGCCTCAATCGCACACATATTATACACACTCGCACTACCACAAATGCTCACACACCGCCACACACACTACCACACACACGCACACACACTACCACACACAGGTTCCCACCTCCACACCGCCTTCCCAAAGTACACAGAAATTCGCCACGCTCCCTCCCACCACAGCTACCCTCCCTCCCTCCCACCACAGCTACCCTCCCTCCCTCCCACCACAGCTACCCTCCCTCCCTCCCTCCCTCTTCCCATCATACCTCCCTCCCACCACAGCTACCCTCCCTCCCTCTCTCATCCCATCATACCTCCCTCCTTCCCTCCCACCACAGCTACCCTCCCTCCCTCATCCCATAATACCTCCCTCCCACCCATGGAGCTCCCACCACAGCTACCCTCCCTCCCTCCCTCTTCCCATCATACCTCCCTCCTTCCCTCCCAACACCACCACGACTCACCACTTGCCCACCTCCCTCTCTACTCTTGCCTTCGATCTCCTGCTTCCATCTCCTTCTCGTTCTCCTTCTTGTACCCCTTTCGTTTCTTTTTCTTAATTAATAGTTATCCTCTCATGCAACCTCTTCACTGTCCTTGCAATATTTTCCTTTCCTCGGCTGTTTTTCTCTCCCTCACTATTCTTGTAATCTGTTTTCCTAACCTCCTTCATTCCACCTGTTCAAAATTCTTCTTGTCTCTCATCATTCCTAAATTCCCTTTCGACTTTCCCTATTTCACTCGCACTCTTCTGTCTGGTCCCTACTTCTCTCGCATCTCCCCCTCCCCATCCTAATGCTCAACTTATCAACACCACAATTTTATCCTCTCCTTCCTCTTCCCCATCCTTCTTCACCACTTAACCTCCTATCCCTTCCTTCTCGCCTCCTCTTTTCTGTCTCTTCTTTCTTATCCTCTTCTTCCTTCTCCCTCATATTAGTATATTTATAAAAACAGTATAATATCAAATAGATTCATAATAAATAACCAACATGTTGTTGTTTGTTGCTTTATTTTGATAATCACTATACATACTTATCTACTTCTCCCAATATCCATTTTCCTCAAACACTTAATTTCATACATTCTCTGTTTGTTGCTTTTCGCTTTTCCTAGTCTACATTATCGTCTCTTTTCCTTCCTCATCATCTCCCTTTTACTTTTATTCTCCAACATCCACCTCCTCCTCCTCCTCCTCCTCTCGCATCCCCCCTGCTGTCCTCTCCACCTCCATCCCCCCACCCCGCTGCACCCCTGCCCTCCATCATGGCAGATTACAGCGTGGCGAGGCGAGCACCGGGTTGGGGGATAAATAGTGTTGGGATGATGGTGAGGATACAAGGCAGGAGGCGAGGGTACTGCCACCTCGCTCCTTACTGCCTGCTTGCTTGCTTGACTGCCTTCCTCACCTCTGTTCACTCCTCCCTGCCTCCCTTGCTTTATCCCTGCCTCTTTCAACACACCTTTACCTAGCTCACCTCATACCCTCCTTGCCTGCCTGCCTGCCTGCCTACCTACCTGTCTGCCTCTTTCAACACACCTCTGCCTAGTTCACCTTACCCCTTCCTACCTACCTGCTTCCCAACCTTCTTCCCTACCTGTATGTCTGCTTGCCTTATCCCTGCCTCTTTCAACACACCTTTGCCTCCTTAATGTCCACCCTCCCCGTCAATCCCTCCCCTTCCTACTCGTCCAGAACCGTAGAATAGAAGAGTCTGGACAACCGCTCTGCTGGGCGCCATCTTGCAGCGAAATGTTAGTGAGCGGCCGTATGAAAACAATAGCCAGACTACAAACATTAACTTCCCAGCCTTTTATTTCAGTACAGATTGTTTACATACATAAATACACATGTATATTATGTACATGTGTATGTATATATGACTTATTATAATGATAGTAGTCTTTAAATTTAAAAATTCTTACAAAATAGTTAGGTTAGGTTAGGTCGTTTTTTTTTTTTTTTTTTTTTTTTTTCTAAATAATATATAAATATTTTTTTTTAATATATATATATATATTTAATTATTTTTTTTGTAATAATTAACTTCTTTTTTTTATTATTATTATTTTTATTTTTATTTATTAATTTTTTTCGTCGTTGTCACCACCGCCGCCCCGCCGCTGCCGCCGCCGCCACCCAGCCGCCGTCGCCGCCCTGCCGCCGCCTCCCCAACGCCGCCGCCGTCGTTTTTTTTTTTTTTTTTTATTTAATAATGTATATATATTAATATATATATATATATATATTTTGTAATAATTAACTTCTTTTTTTTATTATTTTATTTTTTTTATATTTATTATTTTTTTTTCGTCATAGTCACCGCCGCCGCCCCGCCACCGCCGCCGCCACCCCGCCGCCGCTGCCGCCCCGCCGCCGCCCTGCCGCCGCCGCCGCCCCACCGCCGCCGCCGCCACCGCCGCCGCCGCCGCCGCCGCCGCCGCTGCCACCGCCGTCGCCGCTGTCGTTTTTTATCAACGTTTTTTTTTTTTTTTTAAATAATATATATATATATATTTTAATATATATATATATATATATATATTTTAATATATATATATATATATATATATTTTCGTAATAATTAACTTTTTTTATTATTATTTTTATTCGTCATTGTTGCCGCCGCTACCGCCGCCGCCGCCGCCACCGCCGCCGCCCCGCCGCCCCGCCGCCACCGCCGCCGCCGCCGCCCCGCCGCCGCCGCCCCGCCGCCGCCGCCCCGCCGCCGCCGCCGCCGCCCCGCCGCCACCGCCGCCGCCGCCGCCCCGCCGCCGCCGCCCCGCCATCCCGCCGCTCCCGCCGCCGACACCTCCCCGCCGCCGCCGCCGCCACCGCCACCCTCCAACCCAACCCCCCTTCGCGTTTCTTTCCTAAACCTGGTTCCTCTTTCTCACTTCTACACCCATTCTTCCACTCCGTCTAATTCCCTCTCTTTCTTCTTATTGTGTACACCAATTTTAGCATTCCCGACGAAAGGCTACGAAGGCAGGGAGGGCATGAGTAAGAAACACCTCATCGTAACTTTGTAGAACACACATATTACGGGTGAGAAATGGACATGCTCGTCTATGATGTATGGTATGGTATGGTATGGTATGGTATGGTGGAGGGGTAGGATAGGGATGGGGGTGGGGGGGTCCTTATCCTGTTGTGTAGAGAGGGTGACCATATAGCTAGCAGAGGGAGGGTGATGGTGATGGTGATGGTGATGGTGATGGTGATGATGGGTGATGGTGGTGAGAGTGACGATGATGGAGATTATTATTTTGTGGTTATGGTGATGCTGATGTCGTGTAGTGAATAATGGTGATGATGGTTGATTATGTAAGTGTTCGTGATGGTGAAGAGATGTGGTGATTAGAGTAAATGGGATAAAGGCATTGGTGTAAATAATGCTGATGATTCGTGGTGATAATGTTGGTGTCAGTGATAATGATGATAATGAACCATACACAACAGTGATAGGTAATGGTGACAGTGATGTTAATGATGGTAGTGTAGGGTAATAGTAATAATAGTGACACATGCAAGGGACTGGAAATTAGTGGATAAAATAAAGGGATTTTGTATACATGTCTTACAAAATCTATTCTTTCCTGCAATATTTTAAATCGGTTGGTGTTTGTATAATAAACTTGCACTAGTTAAGCAGCTCAATATTTTTATGATTTTCTTGTGCTGTGAAGGTAATTGGTGTTTCTGTCCAACAAAAACTATCTTCTTGCAATAGGCAGAAGAATTTAGAAGCCATCAGGTGTTGTTTAAGGGCCATAAAGAAATTATACATAATAGTGTTGTGGCGCATCTTCCTCACAGCGAACGAGAGAGAGAAAAAAAAAAGATGAAATATATATAGTGAACCAAGTAACAACAGGATAACTAACTAACTAACCCTCTTCATAACTATCTATCCTCAAGGGACAATAATAACAGAATGTACCCGGGAGAAATAAAGTAGCACGATGAAGCCACGACATTATGCACGATCATCTGGCCAAGCGAGCATCTTACATCTCAGTACCAGGGAGGATGATGACAGTCTGGATTGGAATGTGACGCCGATCTTCTGAAGGGAATGACGAATGGCGATTGCGGGTTGGACTTGGTTACTTTACAAGACAAACACTGGGGTGGGTTAACTGCGGCGTGCCCGAGGTGTGCTGTAATCATCAACTGTTAACAAATATATTTACGACCAATTATGTACTAAAGCGTGTGGAACAAAAACCACACTGACGATCTACAGTGTACGTAATTGGATGGAAAAGATTAAAGAAAAAAAAATAATAATAAATACCATCACGGTACACTCGGTAACAAATGTGGCAAAAGATGTCGGCAATAGTTTTAATCTGGTCTGTCATCATCACCAAACTGAATTAGAAGAACTTTAAGGGGCCCTGTGATGTGGCCAGAAAATTGGAGGTAAATGCGTCCTTCACATCCTGCCACGAAACATCATCTATAGGAATGAGAGCTATGCCTTCTTGTTTCGTGGTATAGGCAGGAGGAATCAGAAACCTCCAATTCTCATACACGATCAGAGGGTCCTTAGAAGAGATACAATAAACTAAACCCGATAGTATTAACAAGTATAAAAAGAAACACAAGAAATAGTTGAGGGATAATACGTGTAAACTCTGAACATTTCAAGGTTCTCTCCTATTACTGAAGGGAATAGTATACTTTTGATAGACAGGAGTGACTTGATTCCTTCAAACAATGTCAGGAAACAGACCCACATGAAGAAAAATAATAATGGTATACTATTGCCTGGAATAGTTTGGTGGAATCATTTGCTCCAGATTTACCACCCAAAACAATACCCCTTAAGTGTAATCAAGTAAAGATTATTCGTCTAAGAACACAGAACGCTAAAGGATTTATATTGCTTACAAAAATTAATGCGTTAAAGAATTCTGATTTCACACAGATTGATACACATTACATCTTATTAATTCCTTTAGTGTTGTATGTGTGTCGGATCTTTAGTTTTGTCTTTATCTGTCTCTATACCTCTCTCCCCATTTCTCACTCACTATTATATCTCCATCTCCCATTCTCTGTCTTTTCCTATTTATCCCTCCCCTCCCTCTACCTCCCTCTCTCCTTTTCTCTCCTGCCTTTCCTCTCTCGGTTTTCTTATCTCTTCCTTGAAGTCTCTTGCAGTTTCTATCATCCGCTGATTGTTTCTGTGCTTCCCTCCACTCCCTCCTTTCAATCCTTCCCATTTCTCATCCCACCTTCTCTCACAGTTTTTTTCTTTTAAATATTTTTCTCGATTCCTCCTCAACTTTCACTAGTGGGTGAGTGGGGAGAGGTCTTCCACAATTCTATCCTTTTTCTCTACTCGTATTAGTAGTTTAGACCCAAAGAGCCTCGTAAAGGCAAATATGTGTGTTAATGTTTGTTTTTCCTTTGTATTCCTTTGCATTCCTCTCTACACTTAGCCTTACTCTCCCTCACCTTTTATTTTCTCCTCCTCCTCCTTCTCCTTCTTCTCTTCCATCTCCTCCCTACTCCTGTACCTCCTCCTCCTCCTCCTCCTCCAGCCCCGGACATCCAAGCAGAGATAGCGGTAATAGCAGTGATCAGAGGAGCGGAGTGAGAGAGAGAGGCCCTTCCAAGATAATATAACGCAGTGGTGATCCCAGCCGATACCAGAGGAATGGCAAGACAGGGTGTGGGGCAGAGATGAAGGGGTGAGGGAGGGAGAGAGAGGGAGGGGATGAGGGAAAGTGGGATGAGGGGGTGGGGGAGAGAGAGGGAGTAGGGGATGAGGGAGAGTTGAGGAGAGAGTGAGGGAGGGGGTGAGGGAGAGTTGAGGAGAGAGTGAGGGAGAGTGGGATGGGGATGGGAGAGAGTGAGGGAGGGGGTGAAAGGAGAGTGGGATAAGGAAGCGAAGAGAGAGAGGGAATGGTGGGAGGGAGAAATACGTAGGAAAGGAGAGAAAGGTAAGAGGTAGGAAAGGAGAGAAAGGTAAGAGGTGAGGAGAGGTAGGGATGGAGGAGATGAATAAGTGAAGGAAAATGAATACAAAGGAGGAAGGAGGAGGTGGTGAAAGTGAATGGGAAAAAATGAGAAGAAATCGGCAGAGAACGAGAAACAGAGAGTACGAGAAAGAAAGAGACAAAACCAGAATGAGAGAGAAAAGAGTGAAAGAGAAAGTGAGAAAATGAGAGAAGGAAAAAAAGGGACCACGAGAAAGAGAGAGAACGAGAAAGACAGACAGAGAGAAAGGAAGAGAGAACGAAAAAGAAAGGCACACACAAACAGACAAAAGAAGAAGAGAAAAAGACATAAAGAAAAAGGATAAACAAACAAACACACACACACACACACACACACACACAACTCATAGTATAGGTGACACAGAAGAGGACGACGATAAACAAACATGAGACTGACATAAGTAGTGAGAAAGATAATAATGTCGACTTACAACACTATAATAATAATAATAATAATAATAATAATAGGCTATACCGAGTCCTCCAAAATAGACTACAAAACAGCACCTACACTTTGGAGGAATGGGTGCTTGTGGTGGAGGGGGAAGGTTTTGAGTTTCGTGACACTGTGTGGAGGAACCATAAACCTTCACTGAGACCGATGACATCTACATAATAGTAGTAATAATAGTAGTAGTAGGAGGGGGGGGGGCATTTGGGGCGGAGGGGGGGGGGGCATTTGGGGCGGAGGGGGGGGGGCATTTGGGGCGGAGGGGGGGGCATTTGGGGCGGAGGGGGGGGCATTTGAGGCGGAGGAGGGAGGGGCATTTGGGGTTGAAGGGGGGGGCATTTGGGGCGGAGGGGGGGGGGGCATTTGGGGTGGAGGGGGGGGGGCGTGGGGGCGTGGGGGGGTGTAATCTGCGGGCTGGGAGTCGGGTTATTACAGGAGCTGCAGCGTGGCATCACCGTCAGGAGTAACCAGCCCTTGAATTATATACGGGATGGCACCGATAAATCCTCCCTCAGGTGCAGCCACTCCAGCTTCTCAAATTCTACCTTCATATTTTTCTGTATGTCGTGTTGTGTGTGTCTGTCTGTCTGTCTGTCGTTCGTGTTGTCTGTCTGTCTGTATGTATGTATGTCTGTCTTTAAGCCTTCCTTTCTATGTTTATTTTTTCTGTCTGTCGTCTTTCTGTTTGTCGTCCTTCTGTCTATCCGCCGCCTTCTATCTATTTACCCACTCCCACACTCCTACCTTGTCCCTTTGTATACCCACTCCCACACCCTTACCCCACCCCTGCTGTATAAACAATCCCACACTCCCACACCCTTACCTTGCCCATGTACAGGATATACCCACTCCCTCTCCCTTACTCCTACATGCCCCTGTACACCCACTCCCATACCCCTACCCCTACCCTTACCCCAGTACACCACTACCCCTTCCCCCACTGCCCAACAGGATGTAGTAATCTTAATCCCGTAACTTGGTGCTGAGAATAATGAGTATATTAAAGCATATCTTCACAGTTTAATCATCAAGGTCACTGACGAAATTAAGGGGGCAAAATTTCTACCGGGCCGAGAGCAAAGAGCGTCTAATTATTGCCATTTGGCCCCAAGTGGTATTGTTCTATTTAACTGTACACACTGACAAAGCTGCGTAAACACTGAGATTTTCTGTACACGAAACAAAATCATAGGAGTGTCGAGGAGACCAGATCCACTCTAAGGGCCACGTTCACCTCCCCCACCTTTACTTAGCAACTGTTCGATTCCTTAGATAATGTGTGTGTGTGTGTGTGTGTGTGTGTGTGTGTGTGTGGCGAGAGTCAACTGAATTCATACTTTAAACTTTGAGATTTTTCCATATACGACTGAGCTGATATATGTTAATTAATCTCCCATGTTGACGAAAAGCAGAAAATGTCTTCAAGTGTTCAAAATTGCATACAAGTTTTCCTGCAATGCCCAAAAACAAGACCTGACTGCATCTCGGAGCCAACATGCTGCTGACTGACGAATCGAAGAGTTGGCCATCGTAAATGTGTGGGACGAGAATATGACCTCACTCACACCAGAACAAAAGAAACCTTGTGGTGGAGAAAACTATAGGTTCTCGAATCCTCAGACAAATCTCCCACGCTACACACGCACACACACATACTCTGGTGGAAAGGAATTTTGACCTCTGATGTCAATGTCTCACTAATATTTGTAAGTAAAAAAATTGACGTCTATGATATTTCTATCCATTTCTGTGTATGTATGTATGTATGTGCGTTTGTGGGTGTGGGTGGGGGAGACGAGTGTATATATATATGTGTGTGTGTGTGTGTGTGTGTGTGTGTGTGTGTGTGTGTGTGTGGGTGGGTGGGTGTGGGTGGGTGTGGGTGTGGGAGTGTGTAGGTGTGGGTGGGTGTAGGATGTGGGTGTGTGTAAGTGTGTATATGTGTGAGTGTGTATATGTGTGTGTGTGTGTGTGTATGTGTGTGTGTGTGTGTGTGTGTGTGTGTGTGTGTATGTGTGTGTGTGTGTGTATGTGTGTGTGTGTGTGTGTGTTTCAATTATTATATCCTTTAATGCCTCATAAACCTGTATACATAAAGTAGTGTTCAGTTGTAAGGTCTCGGGGCAGAAAAAAACAACAGACATCTAATTTTAAATCTGATGGCATCACTGGGAAATATAGGATATCATAATTGGAGAGCTAATATTATTATTCGCTATTGGTTACTGAATAATCGATCATAATAACAATGATTCTGGCATAAGGATTGTGTTATTAGGGCAATCATCTTTTTTTTTTTACATAACAAGATTATCAGATACCACCACCGTCTTTAACAGGTACTTGGGAATCTGGCTACCGGGACCTGACGCTATAGCTAAGCACCCTTGAATCCCAAACACAAGACTCTAATAAGTTCATTGTTGTTAAGGACTAAATAAAGGAGACAGCCAGGGACACAAGTACACTGCATGAAATTATTAATAGGTATCATCCTACAAAAGACGAGTGGGATGAAACCGAGAAAGCAATCGACGGAGTTTTTGTCAAGTACTTCCTTCCTTGCAATGAAGTTCTTTCTAATGCCGTATAAGGTAAGAAATTGTTAACAGAGTTGGTTTTTAAAGGTCCCCGTTGATGTAGTCACAAAATTGAAAGTTAGTGAGTCCTTCAAACATTGCTACGAGACACCACCTATATTGAAGGAGCTTGTTTCGTGGCATAGTCAGGAGGAATCAGAAGTCTCCAACTTTCGTACGCGTCACACAGCAGTAACCTTAAAGGGGGAAGGAGGCCGCAAGATTTAATCCTCTTAAAATGATAGTCCTTGTGGTCGTTTTTATTCTGATGACACTGATGCAATTCCGAGTTGATGGTCATGAATCAGTCTTACCATATCATAACTACTAATAACGCCATGCAGTAGACACACAATTTCGTTACAGTCCTAATTGAGCTTCATGGATAATAAAAGTGATGTTGGCTGCTACACTACAGCATAATTATGATGATGAAGATTTAGTGAACATACCTTTTATAACCAATCATGTTACTTTAAAGAAAACTACGTGTACCTGAAGTAAATGTGTTGCCATATACACTGATGATATACGTAAATCTTATATTACGTCTGTGGTAAGAGAACTATACAAATATTTACCTACAATTATACAAACGTAAAATTATGCCAAAATAATATGAATCTTCCCTTTTGACTCTTCAATCGTGTATATAAACACAAAATATTGTTTCATAGTGAATACAACAAATCACAAAAACATGAAGGAACATTATTCTCATAAACATAAATTTGGACCATTGGACATTTTCGCGAATGATAAGAATTGAGTATTTTATAATACAAGTATGTGTCGTCAAAGTATCAATGTCCCATTATTTCTAAGCAGAGATATAAATGAAACAATAATTCTGATACAGATATAAATAAATACACCTCTAAATTCACACTGTTGACGTATACAAGCCGTGCCACCCAAACTTATGGAGGAAACATTCTTTTCCTTTAGCTAAATAAAAGAAACTGACCTCTCAAACTTTTAACGAAATAAAATTATTGCTTAAATTTTGCTATACTCTAGATAGTCAGTCTATTTCGTGGCACAGTTTATAAGAAGTCCATAGCTTCCTCCTCCTCCTCCTCTTCCTCCTCCTCTTCCTCCTCCTTCTCCTCCTCTTCCTACTCCTCCTCCTCCTCTTCCTCCTCCTACTCCTCCTCCAATCACCGACATCATCACAAACCCTCAGTATATCACCTTTTTTTCCGCCTAACATTCCGACCCAAAGGTAAACAAACATCAGAACAAAAATGGCTCTGATATTCATTCCATCAATTCCAGATCCCACCCCAGATAAGGGAACTCGTGTCGGCAACTATACTTTTAGAGCAGTTTAGGCCTTAAGGGGGTCATCTCTTATGGCGGAATTGGAGGGTCACTAATTCATCCACACCAGACCAGAAAACAGACAACCTCAGAGTTACTGTACGGACGGGGAATCTGTATTGATGCACAGCTTGAGAGAAACAAAATAAAATAATTAGAGACGACAGGTAGTTGCCATTATATTCTACAGACACCTTCATAGAAACATAAAAAAAACAATGCAGTGAACCATTTAATCACAGAGATTTACAGGCGTCTGTGTTCCCCTCCCGAGGCTGAGTATTCACAGGGTACAGTACAAGATTAGTAACCACCGGGAAACCTTATTTCAAAACTTTAGCTGATTTTCATAATAAGAATAATATTATTTGTTTTTTATGTAGAGGTATTGCTTCTTCTACAGCGTACCACCAAGCAGAGAACCTCAACCTGAAATTAATCTGCTTAATGGAAAACAGATACAAATAAAACATTATCTCGATCTGTAGCTTGAGTGATATTAATTTTCTTCCTTCAGGTCATAGAATAATGTTTTGTGTCATTCGGGTAATAGATAGTCGCGTATCATATTCATTCATACATACACACATACATAGCTTGTCTGAAGGAATCGGGAGACTCCAATTGACCAGAGAAGAAGGCATCATCATCATCATCATCATCATCATCATCGTCTTACCCACTTTTAAACCCTTCGTTCTTATGGCCAGTTTTTGCGTCACATCGACCGACCAACTAACCAACCACGCCGTATGTTGCAGGAAGCCGCCCCTTACACCATAATGAAGAACTCTCCTCTCTGGCCGTGTCGTAACTCAGCGCCTCTCCCTGTATCACCGCACCTCCATTATACCTCCCTACTATCTTTATTTCTAAATGATATACCAGCGGTGATGCACTTTAAAACTTAATATATCTGGGGCGTGGGGGGTGATGGGGGGGAGGTGATGGAGAGGGGGGAGGTAGGGAGTGTTGTAGGATATTTGGGTGTAGAAGATATTATTTACAGTAGAAGGAGGAGATTTGGAAGGAAGAAAGGAAGGAAGGAAGGACAAGAAGGTAAGGAAGGAAAATGAGGAAGGATGTGGAGGATGGGAGTATTAGGGGAAGGATGTGAAGGATGAGAGGAGAAGGGGAAGGATGATGAGAGAAGGGGAAGAATGTGAAGGATGATGAGAGGAGAAGGGGAAGGATGTGAAGGATGAGAGGAGAAGGGGAAGGATGTGAAGGATGAGAGGAGAAGGGGAAGGATGTGGAGGAGGATGAGAGGAGAAGGGGAAGGATGTGGAAGATGAGAGGAGAAGGGGAGGATGTGAAGGATGAGAGGAGAAGGAGAAGGATGTGAAGGATGAGAGGAGAAGGGGAAGAATGTGAAGGATGATGAGAGGAGAAGGGGAAGGATGTGAAGGATGATGAGAGGAGAAGGGGAAGGATGTAAAGGATGGAAGGAAAAGGGGAAAGATTACAAAGGATTATAATATAGGGTCATCAAACAGCAACAGAGCTGAATACACTATCCTAACATAGATATTAGTATGATGAACAGGATATTAAAGTTGAAGGCTCCACACCCATCCCTCCAACCACAGCACCTGACCGAGAAATAGTGACACAGTGTGGGACGAAAAGGACGACGAAGAGAAGTGAGGGTAGAAAGGACGAAAAAGGAATTAAAAGGAGGAAGGAGGAGTAGAAAGGAGGAGGAAGAAGAAGTAGAAAGGAGGAGGAAAAAATATTAGGGAGAAAAAAGAATTAAAATTAAGAATGAAGGAGTGAAAATGAGAAAGGTGTAGAAAGGACAAAGAGAAGGAGCAGAAAGGAGGAGGAAAACTACGAAACATAATCTGAAAAGGAAAAACTAAAAATGCAGGAAGCAAGGAGTGTACCGATCACGTAAAAGATGAAAAAAAAAAAACAATAATAAATATGGGGAAGGAGGCTACTGATTCCTCCACTCACAACAACAGCACATATACTAACTGAGACTATTGCGTGCTATACAGAACTTTGGAGGAATCTGGAGCATCCAAACGAGAAGACCCTTTATAGGTGATCTCTTTTTAAGGAATGATGCTCAGCCAAATACCTCGACCGACTCCAAAGCAAGGGACATTGGACGGTAGTGCTCTTATAAAACCATCAATGTCTGTTACTCTGAATTCACGAGGCTGCTTTTCAATGTCCACACACACACACACACACACACACACACACACACACACACACACACACACACACACACACACAGGAGAGTAATGCAGGCGACACCACATTAATCTTATTGTGACACTCCCCACATGTCCTCTTAGCCTTCCAACATACATTCCTGACAACACACACCCCTTACAACATACATACTTTACTACACACATACACTACTACACACATCCTTTACAGCACACATCCTTTACAGCTCACATCTTTTACAGCACACATCCCTTACAACACACACATCTCTCACAACAACACACATCACATACAACCCACACATCCCTCACAACAAACATCCCTCACAACAAACACATCCAATACAACACACATCCCTCACAACACACACATCCCTTACAACACACATCTCTCACAACACACATCATCCCTTATAACAACACACATCATTTACAACACTAATACATTAACGTCGTATCTTGCTTGCTTACCTTGGCAACAAACACACCTCTCCTTCCTCTATCTCCAATATATTTTATCTGCTCACCACATTAATTTCAAGGTACACATAATTTCCCTGCAACAACGTACCTGTACGACCCCTTGCAACACACACACACACACACCTCTCACCCCCCCCCCTCTCTCTCTCACACACATACACACACACACCTCTCTCTCTCTCTCACACACACACACACACACAAACACACTTTTGAACCACGCACAAATCCACCCCACCCCACCCCCCTCCCATCTCTCTCTCACACACACAAACAAATCCACACACACACACACACATTTGAAACAGACTCACCATTTGTGCCACAAGAGAGAAGCCCCATCCATTACTTCCTACAACAACTCAGGACAACAAGTGCCAGGTTCAGTCTCGTCCTCCTGCCTCCCCTACAATGACACATTCTTGCACCCCATTCACCACTGCAACAGCACACATTAGCAACCCATTCATCCCTGCAACAGCCCACATTAGCAGCACACACACTCTCCCAATAACACACTCGCTGGCCACTCATCACGGCTAAATATTGCACTTGCAACCCTACTCCCTCGTCTAATACCACACCCTTGCAACACACTCACTCATCGAAAACCACACTTCTGCAACCCATTCACCCCTTCAACACCGCCATCACGACCCTCATCATCACCATCATCATCATCTTCATCATCACGGGTCATTCGTAATTAGCCCACTGCAAGATAAAGGCATCTACCCAAACTTCTCCACATCTCTTTGTCTGTCTGTCTGTTCTTTGTTTACTCCACTCCTTCCACCTCCCACCCCCACTTCCTCACCCTTCACCCCTCCATTCTCATCTCATTTCCTCCTTGGGTTCTGTTTCTATTTTTCCTCGTACTGTACTGACTTTACACCCATAAGAGTTTTGTGTATATCAAGGTCGGATAATATCAATGTCTTCATTTATCCAAGAATACTTTAACCTCTTTCGTTGTTGTTTGATATCCCGATGAACAATGTCGTTTTAAAGGCTTGTTAGAAAAAGAGTGGTGGCAATTTTTTTTCATAATTTCTCATTAAAACAGTATTCCAATTTATAGTGTAGCAATCATTCTTGTTATTACTTCCTATTAAGATTGGACTTGCTGTAACTGGTTTGCTCGAATTAAAGATAAGAATGTCTCTCACACGTTCTTCTAGTTTCATACAGCAGCAGGAGGAGTCAAGAATCCATGTTTTCTACCCATTCAAAAACACCCACATATCTGTTAATTTTTTTCTACAGTAAACCGAGTACTCCTACATGCACATCATAGGAATAATACATAACACCATAAAATCCCAAGTTTATAGTGTCCATTGCCTTTCGTATCTAATTCGTTGTTAGTTTTTAGTTTACTTTGTCACTACCATGGCTACTGATCTTTACTGACCGATCTTAATCACTCATTATATAAACACATACTGTACTTCAGATTAGTTTTCATCCTAACACAAAGAAATAATAATAAAGAGATATTCAGTTCCTTGGGTCAGAGGGTAAAAGGATGAGTAATAATGAGTTAATACGAAGAGGAAGAATAGGGTACGAGTAGATGAAAAATAAAATTGAGTAAGAGTATAAAAAGAATAGGATAAGAGAATAGGAGGAGCAGAGTTAGAGTAAAAGGAAGAGGAGGAGTAGTAGAGTTCGAGGAAAAGAGGAAGTAGTAGAGGTATGGAAGAAACAGAAGAGGAAGAGAGCATAGGAAGTTGAAAACGAGAAAAATTAGAAGGGAATTTTCAGCCTCCAGTTCACCAATATCAGTCAGCATCTCAACCCCTTGTATTGAATTAATCCTTTCTTATGCTTTTAGGAATGTCGAAGAATACAGTATGATATAATACAAGAAGTGGAGAATGTACTACAATTCAGGGTGTGTTCAATGTTGAAGTGTATATAAAGTTTGTGGGAGTGTACAGTGTGTAAGTGCTGAATGGGGAACTGTACAAAGTGGAAGTGTAATATGTGGAAGTGTACGATGTGGAAGTGTAGAGTATGTAGACTAAATGTACAATTTGGAATAGTGCAAATTGGAGAATGTTAATAACTTTCGCTGAAGCTTAAAGTATATGCCCTTGCAACACACACACACGTACACACGCGCATACGCACGCGCACACACACACACACACACACACACACACACACACACACACACACACACACACACACACACACACACACACACACACACACACACACACGCACACACACACACACACACACACACACACACACTCCGGTAAAACATCACACTCTCCGTTCGCACTTAACTCGTTCCTACAACACTTAAAAACACGTCCCTTGCTTAGCACAAAGAGTAAGTAAAGCTGCAATATTCACCCTTTTATCTCATTCACCAGAGCATTGCAATAACACGCCCTTACAACACCACCCGACACAGCAGCCTCTAACAAAACACTCCCCTTCCGATCACATAATGGCCTCCAATCTTGCCCCAAAAAAAAAGGTAATTGCAATCGACTCGTCCTTGCAAAAACGTGGTCCTACAACCTACTCATCTTGCAGCAACACATGGTCTTGCAATGCCCCGCCCCAGCGACTCCATCATCCTCAACTACTCGTCTTCATTACTGACCTCTCTACTCTACTCTACTCTACTCTACTCTACTCTACTCTACTCTACTCTACTCTACTCTACTCTACTCTACTCTACTCTACTCTACTCTACTCTACTCTACTCTACTCTACTCTACTCTACTCTACTCTACTCTACTCTACTCTACTCTACTCTACTCTACTCTACTCTACTCTACTCTACTCTACTCTACTCTACTCTACTCTACTCTACTCTACTCTACTCTACTCTACTCTACTCTACTCTACTCTACTCTACTCTACTCTACTCTACTCTACTCTACTCTACTCTACTCTACTCTACTCTACTCTTACGACATTAGCGTAGAAAAACAAATATGGAACATCAACAGTGTGAATATATTAACAGACTGGAAATAACAACAACGACAACAGCAACAGTCTGGGAAAAACAACTAAATCAGTCTCGAGAGAACAACAACAATCTGGAACGAACATGAACTTCGAACAATAATTTGAACAATGTACAAGCCTGAACATTCCTCCAGACGCCTCAAGAACACACGGCTGGCTCAAGTCCACCTCATTTAGACAGTCATTTAAGGGACCTGAGACAATGCTGGAAAAATGAAGGTAAAAGAATACTTCAAAAATTGCCACGAAACACCACCAATACGGTAGGAACTTGTTGCGTGGCATGGTCAGGTGGAATCAGCAGCCTCCAACATTTTTATACGATCACAGGGTCCTATGGAGTCCTGTTACGTTGCTGGAAAAATGAAGGTCACTGATTTCTAACATATGTATATATATAAAAAAAAAAAAAAAAAAAAAAAAAACACAGATTGCTTCAGTCTCGCCGTGGTCGTCTGTTCTGTGGCAAAGTTTGGAGGACCCATTCTGCTTCTAGTTTGCCGAGAGTATGAGAGGAGGTCCCTTAATTTAAACTCCACCTCCAGCAACAACTTACAGCACTACTCTCCTCTACTCTCCTCTCTTCTCGGTACCCAGACATGCGCTACTCCCCTCGCAGTCTCTTTTATTTAAACTGTATATACATTGCCTCCTAAAATAGCCTCGGTTATTATCTAACTATCGTGACAGCCACACCTTCCCCAAGTAAGTAAGTAACCACATCTTTCCATTCTCGCCCAAGCTAAAATATTCCGAGATTCTCCATTACACCAATCTAGCTAAGACTCACTCTCTCTCTCTCTCTCTACCTTATTAATTCCAATCCACTCGCGACTCGCCCCACCTCGAAAATGTTCTTATATCCCTTTCCAAAAAGAGCTTCCCCCTCCCCTGCCTCACTCCTGCAGCGATCCTCCTTGAAAACAGCCTCAACCATTGGCATTCCATAAGTTGGCAGGGGGGCCGTAATACCCAACATCTTCACGCCAATATTGACAGTTATAAACATTAACCCCGGCCTGCACTCAACTATTATCGTGATAATCCATAATTTGGCCAAGATTTCAGCAACTCCCCGGCCCTAAGAATGGACATCCGTGCTCAAATTATCGAGAGCATATGTGTAAAAGAGGCGCCATAACTCGGGCCAGCAGCCGTGATGGGCAGCCTGGCGTCTTTTTAATCATACCCAATCCATCCAGGGCTTTAGTACCCGCCAACATTTTCAGGGGGACCTTGGGGAGGGGGAGGACAGCCGACCCATTAACGAAGGTAAACTGTTAATTCGAGAGCCATAAGTCAGCGAGGAGCGGTAATATCCAGTGTATTTTACTTCGAGATTATGGTTAATATCGATGATCAGCTGATTCGCCTTCATGCCGTATTTCTCTACCCCGTTTTCTTTATGGCCATCCATGACCCTACCCTCTCCCTCCCCAACCCCCCACCACCCCGACGACACACCCCTGGCCCCGTCACTGCCCCTGGAGAATACTCTGCCCCCCATTCCCCTCTACCCTGATGCTGGCCAGTAACTTTGCCCCAGACGCCGCCAGATTGCTACTTCCAAGTGCCCCTGATTAGCCATCGACAAGGAAAAGTGCATGTTACCTCCCCAGACCACAGTGATTAGGCCGGGACTGAGGTATGAGGAGACGAGGAGAGGAGGAGGAGGAGAGGAGAGGAGGAGGAGGAGAGGAGTTGGGGAGGAGAGGAGGAGGAGGAGGAGGAGGAGGAGTTGGGGAGGAGATACAGAGAGAAGCAAAGAGTCGAGAGAGAAAAATAGAGAGGGAGAAGAGGTAAGAGATAGAAAGAGAAGGGGGATGAAAGTTAGAGGAGGTGATATGAGAGGGAGAGGAGGAAAGAGAGAAGGAAGAGAAATGTGTGTTTGTGTATGTATGTATGTATGTATGTATTTGTACTCGCGCGCACAGGTGGAATTGGGAAAGGTAGGAAATGGAAAGGATAGTTGATGAATGGTAGGGAGTGGAAAAGAAACTGTGAAAAGGGAATGAGACGAAGAATGAAAGAAAATGAGTGGGATGAAAGGGTGAAAGAAAAGGAGAGAGAGAGAGAGAGAGAGAGACAGAGAGAGAGAGAGAGAGAGAGAGAGAGAGAGAGAGAGAGAGAGAAGCGGTGATGGAAAGTGGATAGGAGGAGCAGGAGAAGGATGAGGAGCGATTTATGAGAAGGGGAGATGGGGGGGGGGGGGGGTAGAGGAAGTGTGGAAGGGAAAAGAGAAGAGAAAGTGTGAGAGCGAGTTGGGAGGAATAGAGGGAGTGTGGAAAAGGGTGGGATTTAGAGTAAGTTTAAAGCCTGCACGAGTGTAAAAATGAGAGAAATTGGAGTAGAAATGAGAGAGGGAGTACAAGGGGGAGGGAGAGAGGGAATGAGGGAGTGTGAAAAAGGATAAGAAGAGTGAGAGTAGGGGAAAAGAGTGAGTGTGAGAGAAGAGGAGATAAAGGAGATGGTGCGAATGAGGAAGGAAGGAAGGTAAAGGAATGGGAGTGGAGGAATGGAACGTGGATGAAGAAAGACCGTAGGAAGAAGAGAACAACAATAAAGGAAACACAACAGAGAAGAGAAGAGAAGAGAAGAGAAGAGAAGAGATGGAGAGTACGAGGGTATTAAATATGTGTGGAAAGTCCTGAAGAACAAGAGAGAAGTGAGTGGGCAGAGGATGTGAAGAGATGAGAGAATAAATAAGTAAGGGAGAAGAGGAACGACGTGAAGGGAAGTTAAATTAAATGCTGGGTACAGGAGAGAAAATGTGGGAGGAAGGTGTGTGAGTAGGAACTAATAACCGTGAAGAGAAGTGAAAGAATGCGAGTCGTAGAGGGGAAGAGGTAATACAAAAAGAGAGGGAGAAGATAAAAGGAAGGAGAATAATCATTAAGAGAGGAGGAGGAGGAGGAAGAAAAGGATAAGTGAAAAGGGGTAATTAATATCTTATAATGACATAGTCCCTAAGTAACTTTTTTTGGATATATAATAATTTATAGGAATGGCTAACAATGTGGTAGTGGTAAGTGAGGAAAGGACAAAAGAGCATATGATTATAATCCTTGTAAAGTAGCGAGATGGTTTCAAAATTATCCATCTAACCTTGTGTATAACTTGATATAAATAAAGACTAAGAGGTCACTGAGATGCGAAGAATAAGTGCGTTTCATAATCCCACTATTGGTGCTGTGAAAAACAAGTAAAGTGAAGGAAAAGGTAAAGTGAGAGAAAACGTCGAGAAGGGATGATAAAAAGACTAATGTAGAAGATATATGAGAGATATAGACTTTGGATTAATTGTTATGTAAAAGAAGCACCAAACAGAGGGAGAGGGGGTGAGGGAGATGGGGTGAGAGGGAGATGGGGTGAAGGAGAGGGGGGTGAGGGAGAGAGGGGTGAGGGAGAGGGGGGTGAAGGAGAGGGGGATGATGAAAATACTAATGTAGTAGGTATACGACAGACACTGACTTTGGATTAATTATTATGTAAAGAAGAAAGTACAAAGAGAGAGATAGGAGTCAAAACAGGAGAAAAAAATCGTGAAGAAGAGAATGTGAGGCAGTGAGTGGGAGAAGAGTATTGTTGGTGGAATTGCAATATCAAGAAAAGAAAAGAAAAAAAAGTTGTGCTGAAGAATGACAACCCTAATCAACAAGAAAGTTAAGTAAGAGAGAGATGAACAGAAATGTGACTGTTGCCGAGACAGAGACCTAGAGAAAATGCCAAAGAAAATGTAGAGAGACACGGAAACAATACAAACATATCACCAACAAATTTCGTAAACGCAGGAAAAGCGAAGAAAATAACAGTGAGAACATTTGGGTCAAGGTGTGTACTCATCACCAACACACTGCTGAAGGAAGGAAGGAAGGAAGGAAGGAAGGAAGGAACAAGAGAGGAATAAAAAAGAAGACAACATTTCCTCCTCACCTCTTCTCTCTCTCTCTTTCGAAACGCTGTGGTCTCTGTTTGTGTGATTGGCGGTCATTTGGTCTGAGTTACGGACCGGCTCTGTTACCCTGGCCAAATTTAGCAGCTGAGAGGTGACCATTTGCCGGCCAGTCGTTTCTTTGGGTTTGGTTCACGGTTTGTGTTTGTGTCTGTCCTTTGCTTCCTTGGCTGCGACGAATGCATCCTAAACTTTCCCTTTTTCTTCAGCCTCGACTTTTGCCTAAATTTCAGCCTATACATCTCTGCCTAAGATTTTACTTCCTCGTTCGCTTATGTTTTTATTATCACTTATTGTTTGTCTTTACCTGCCTCGCATTCCTCGTATATCAGTATTTCTTTAAATATTTTTTTTCTGTTTTGCGTATCATTATGACAAGCTAATGGAGAGGATATAGTAACTATTTATATCATTTCACTGCAATCCTCCGTTTTCTTCTTCCTCTAACCCCTTATCAGTTTCAAACTCCACCTTAGTCCCTCAATTCCTTTATAACACATCACCCTCTATGTTTCCCCAATGCCTCCATCAGTCGTATATATCTGCTTCTCGACCTCGCTATCTTCCTCTCTGCATCTCCAACACTAACTCTCCACCCATCAATCTTCATATGTATCTCTCCATCTCCCAGTCCCTATCGTTATCTCTCCTCCTCTTAATCTCCATCTTTGTCTTTCTACCTCTCAATCCCCATATTTATCTCTCCACCCTTCTATCCCTCTCTCTTTATCTACCCAGCCCTCCATCTCCCTCCCCCTGCCTTGTGTTTACTCAGGTATATAAATAGTAATGGATTGTCCTCCTCCTTCTTCCCAATATTACTGTCATTATTATTACTGCTCAGAGGGTGAAGGGGATAAATTGGAGGGTCGGCTCAGTGGAGAAGGCTGGGTGGGGGATGGGAAGGGGGATGGGGTACTGGTGCTGGATGGGGATGGGAAGGGGGTTGGTGGGGTAGTGGTGCTGGATGGGGATGGGAAGGGGGTTGGTGGGGTAGTGGTAGTGGGATAGGGAGGAGGTGAAGGTGGTGGTTGTCATGGATGTGGAGGAGGTGGGATTGGTAGTGGAGAAGGCTGGGTGGGGAAATAGGGTTGAGGGGAAGAGGATATGGTGGTCGTGTGGACGACTGGATAAGGGATGAGGGGACCAGCAGTTGGAATTGGTAGTGGAGGAAGTGGTGGTGGTGGTAGTGAAGGAAGTTGGGGTGGTGGTAGTGGAGGAGGATGGATGGGAAAGGTATATAAAGGAAGTTGGGAGAGGTAGAGGAAGTTGGGAGAGGTATAGAGGAAGTTTGGAGAGGTATAGAGGAAGTTGGGAGAGGTAGAGGAAGTTGGGTGAGGAATGAGGGGAAGAAGTTATGGTGTTCTCGAAGGTGAAATGAAGAAGGATGAGTAAGGATATAGGCTGCATGTGGCTGGTATTGGTGTTGGTGTTGAAGGTAGTAGTGTAGTGGTGAAGGGATGGAGCTCAGGAATGGATAGGGAGGATAGGAGAGGGACGGGGGATGCTTGGACTGATACTGCATGGTGCTGTTGAAGGTGGCAGTGAATGAATAAATGAACGCAAACTCAGATAGGATAGGATGGAAAGATACTGAATGAAGAGTGAAAACCTATAGAGTAGTTAAAGTGGTCGTGGGAGTAAAGGAATGAGGTGCGTGAGGTTTGGTAGGAAACTTTAGTGGAAAGGAATAGTGATGTTATGGTAAATATTAGTGGAAGTGGTGTTAGTGAAGGTAAGAAATTAATGGAAAAGAAAGGATTATAGATGGAAAAGATAATATAGTAAGTGTATACGTTTTGTCAGAGAGTTTTTTTTTTTTTTTTTTTTTTTTTTTTTTTTTTTTTTTTTTGTGTGTGTATACGTGTGTGTGTTGGAATGAGTGTGTGGGTGTGAAGGCATCATCATCATGCGTGTCCCCATCCCCAACACACCAGGACCAGCCCATCTCTTCTCACGTTTCCTACACCCACCTGGACACCATCGGATGTAACCCATTACCAAGACCATTGTGGCTCACGGTAATAGACGATGGTACCAGGTGTAACATGAGTATTAAGGGGTAATGACATGGGATTGGGATTTCCAGCGTATCATTACATTTTATTAGATTAGTTTAATGGTGATCATATAATATTATAAGTCTTTCCAGAGAGACAGAGAGAGAGACAGAGAGAGAGACAGAGAGAGAGACAGAGAGAGAGACAGAGAGAGAGACAGAGAGAGAGACAGAGAGAGAGACAGAGAGAGAGAAAGAGAGAGAGAGAGAGAGAGAGAGAGAGACAGACAGAGAGAGAGACAGAGAGAGAGACAGAGAAAGAGACAGAGAGAGAGACAGAGAGAGAGACAGAGAGAGAGACAGAGAGAGAGAGAGAGACAGAGACAGACAGAGAGAATAATAACAATAACAATAACAATAACAATAACAATAACAATAACAATAACAATAACAATAACAATAACAATAACAATAACAATAACAATAATAATAATAATAATAATAATAATAATAATAATAATAATAATAATAATAATAATAATAATAATAATAATAATAATAATAATAATAATAATAATAATAATAATAATAATAATAATAATAATAATGAATTACAAAAGGGAAGAAGGAAGGAGAGAGGGAAGAAAGGAAAAGGAAAAGGAAAGAGGTGGATATAAGACAAGTGAGAAGGATAGAAGGAAGGAAGAAAAGAAATAAAGGAGGAAAAAAGACGAATGGAAATGAAATAGAAAAAGAAGAAGATTAGAAAGAGAAGAAAAAGAAAATAAGAAGAAAATAAGAAAGAAGAAAAAGAAAGAAAATAAGAAGAAAATAGGAAGAAAAAGAATAATAAAGAAGAAAAAGAAAGAAGAGACATGAATTAGGAGGACAGAAGACAAGTGGAGTGTGAGAGACAAGGCCTGCAGTTGGATATGTTCAAACCATTCATTACTCTCGTCCACACACACACACACACACACACACACACACACACACACACACACACCTCGCTTTTTGGTTTTGTTTCGTTTCTTTTTATTTTATTTTTATTTTTTATGGCCCCAAGTGGTGTAGATTTCCCATGTTCGTATGTATGTATGTATGTATGTTCGTATGTACGTATGTAGACGTTTTGAAGCACCTTATGTGACCTCCTGACACTGATTTCTTTGCACAGGTGTAACTAATGGTGCTGATTTCACGCCTAAATGGTTTATATTGGTCGAAAATTTATATATATTTATATATTTAAACTTGTCAAACCAACAACAACAATGCCTACTACTACTCCTACTACTACTACTACTCCTGACTGACTGACTGCTTCATCGTCATGATGATCTGAGGAAGCCAACCCCACGCAGGTGTCTCCTCAGATATCCAACTAACCACCACCACCACCACCACCACCAGGCACATACCTACCTCACCCTCCAACCCACCACCACCACCACCAGGCATCTACCTACCTCACCCTCCACCACCAGGCACATACCTACCTCACCCTCCAACCCACCACCACCACCACCAGGCACCTACCTACCTCACCCTCCAACCCTCCAACACCAGGCACCTACCTACCTCACCCTCCAACCCTCCATCACCAGGCACCTACCTACCTCACCCTCCAACCCTCCATCACCACCCACCTCCTCCTCCTAGCTCTTCCCCCTTCAGGCCTCCCTCGGCTCACCCAAACCCCCACTTGGCCTGCGAAATTACACTCCAAATGACACGCTTTTGTAATGAATAGGAGAGAAATGACATGTTGTGTCCCCGCCGAGGGTGATGGGGTGGTTGGGAGTGGGTAATGTCGACCCACACCCTCTCATTAGCAACTACCACATCACCTTGGACCATTTGCTCCCCCGGCCTCCCGTACCTATACGTATATATGAACCACAGACCAAGAGATCTTGGCTACCTCCCTCTCTTCTTCTACTTCTCCTCCTCCTCCTTTTCTTCCTCCTACTCCTCTTCCTCCTTCTCTTACTACTATACTATTACTACTTGTACTACTACTACTAGTACTATTACTACTTGTACTATTACTACTTGTACTACTACTACTAGTACTACTACTACTAGTACTAACACTATTACTCCTCCTATTCCTCCTCTTCTTTTTTCTCCATCCTCTTCCTATTCCTCCTACTCCTTCTCTTCTTCATCTTTTTCATCTTTCTCCTAATCCTCCCCTTACTCCTTTCATTCTCCTTCATTCCTGCATCTCCTTCTTCACTTACTCTGCTCTGATTTTGTGTGTGTGTGTCTTTCCATATTTTTTTCTCCTCTGTATTTTCTTAGCTGCCTTTCTTCATCTTTTTTTTTTTTTTATCGATCGCTTCATATATGTTTTTGTCCCTTCCACCTATATGCCTAAGTTAGTGTATACAGTACTTTTCTCTCGCACGTGCTAATTTGTCATTACTTTTCTCTTCTCCTTCATACGACCTCTCCTATAATTATATCACTCATCTTCGCTTTCTACTTTAATTTCTCATCCAATCCTTAACTATTCCATTCTCCTCCACACCTCAAATTCATACTCACCAATGCCTTCTTATATTCAGAATAACATCGAATTTCTGTTCTAATACCACTAGTAATATTTTTGGTCTGGTCTAATATTATATACTGCATTACACCTCACACTTCCTCACTCATTCATTTCTTCATTTCTCATATTCCCTCCTGCTCTTCCTCTCCTTCCTCCTTCTACTACTCCTCCTTCTCTTCCTCGGTTTCCTCCTTTTCCTTTTCCTCCTCCTTTCCCTATTCTTCCTCTTCCCCTATTCTTCCCCCTTCCCTCTTCCCCCTCCTCCCCACACTTCCTCACTCATCCTCATCATTCGTGTCTCTCACCATTCTTCAATTTGTTACCTCGTCTAAAAACTTCACTAAACCTAAACTAAATAACCTCTCGTTTTTATATTTTCTCTTCCCCCTCCATCTCTTCACACCTCTTTAATATGTTCTCTTTTCTCACTGATGCGCGTAATTTACTTTTTATTTCCCTCTTTCTGCACCTGCTTCAGAGAGAGAGAGAAAGAGAGAGAGAGAGAGAGAGAGAGAGAGAGAGAGAGAGAGAGAGAATTACATGGTGGATGGGGGAAGGAAAATGTGTTGTGTCAGTGTAAATGTATGTTGGTGGCATGAAGTGAGTAGTGTGAAGTTTTAACCGTGTGTGTGTGTGTGTGTGTGTGTGTGTGTGTGTGTGTATGTCTGCGTGTGTGTGTGTATGTGTGTATCTGTGTGTGTGTGCATGTGTGTGTGTGTGTGTTTACTGCATCTTTCTATATAGATATGAATGTACGAATGTATGTTTAAGTATGTTTGTGGTGTCTTCTGTCTGTATTTGCCTCAAGTGAAAGAGGTAGCGTAGGGAGAAAGGGAAGGGAAGGGAATGGAAGGGAAGGAAAGGAAAGGGAGGAAACGAGGAAAGGGAAGGGAGGGAGAAAATGGAAGGGGGATGGGGAAGGGAAGAATGAGAAGGAGAAGGGAAGAATGAGAAGGAGAAGGGAAGGGGGAAGGAGAAGGGAGGGGGGAAGGAGAAGGGAGGGAGGTAGGGAAGGGGAATGGACGGAGGGAGGGAGTGCAGGGGGGAGGGAGGGAAGGGAGAGATTGAGAGAGTGGGAGGGGGAGGGGAGGGAGGAGGCAGATTAGATTCTCCTCGGACGAAAAATGAGGAGCAAACTCGAGGAAATGGTCACCTTGTCTCTTTGTTTTGGAGATGGCCCGGTGAGTTGTGGTCTGAACACCCTGGACCCCTTATTACACACGGTCCTTGGTAGTGGTTGTGGTTGTAGCTGTGGTTGTGGCTGTGTGTGATGGGGCACGAAGGTATTAGTGGTAGTGGTGGTAGTGGTGGTGGTGGTGGTGGTGGTAGTGGTGGTGGTAGTGGTGGTGGTGGTAGAGATAGTACTAGTAGAGGTGGTAGTAGTAGTAATGGAAGTATAGGGGTAGTGGTAGTGCATAGTATGTGATGATGCACGAAGGTATTAGTGGTAGAATTAGTTGTAATAGAGGTAGTAGTAATAGAGGTAGTAGTAATAGAGGTAGTAGTAATAGAGGTAGTAGTAATAGAGGTAGTAGTAATAGAGGTAGTAGTAATAGAGGTAGTAGTAATAGAGGTAGTAGTAATAGAGGTAGTAGTAATAGAGGTAGTAGTAATAGAGGTAGTAGTAATAGAGGTAGTAGTGGTAGAGACAGTAGTGGTAGAAGTAGTGTTTTTGGTAGTGCTTGTGGTGTGTAATGGTGCATGAAGAAGTTTGTGATGAAGGTAGTATAGTGTTGGTAATGGTAGCCTATATACCAGATGTCTAGAGGAAGGCATCACATTCCTGCACCTGTACACTCACGAACACTAATATGTATACAAGTTTAGTTGGAGCTTCGAACAGTACAATTCACCAAAGTCGTAAGTCCAGTGGAAACCTTATGGTGCATTTATTTATTTACTGTCGCTAGGTAGTAGAAACACACCTGGATACTTATTAATGCTCGTGACTGTACATAAATACTAAGAAACGACACATATAAATGCATAGAATAAAAAGGAATATTAAAAACCTACCATGCACAATATGTAAAGAGTAGTTAAATGATAATGGTGTTCAATGTAGAGAGTCACTGATTTTTATACTAAACGTGAAAAGAGTCGAGCAAATTAACAGACAGACATACATACATACATTCACTGAACAACCATAGTGACCGATCAGTATTTCTTCATAGGGTTTCTAATAAAGCTCATATTTACAGTGATAATAATGGTGATTGTCTGTTGTGGTGACGTTGGTAGTAGTTATAAATGGGGATGGATAATTAAATGGACAACAATGATAGCTACCTCAGCCCCTTCATTCCTACCTTTGATTACCCCTTCCCTTCCCTTCCCTTCCTACTCATCCCTCATCCTCTTGCTTCTATACCAGTTCTCCATCCTATACCCTCCCTGCCTTCCCTTCTCTTCCTACTCATCCCTCATACTCTTGCTTCTATACCAGTCCACCATCCTATACCCTCCCTGCCTTCCCTTCCTACTCATCCTTCATCCTCTGCTTCTATACCAGTCCTCCCTCGCAACAATGAGTACTCGGAATTTGGTTCACTCGTGGTTCGGGCTTCTGGTTTCAGGTGAGACTGGCACTGACAAGGTTTGGTGGTCAACGCGAAGTGGAGGTAATTGTACATAGCCTTATTATACCCCTAACACCACCAACAGTACACCACTAACATCACCACTGTCACTATCATCACCACCGCCAATACCCTCACTAACATCACCACCATCATCACAAACATCACCACCAACAACCACATCAAATCACACACCATCATGAAGCATCACAACACCATCTTCACCACCACCATATAATTACTACCACCCTCATCACCAACAACTCCTACAACAACAATAACAACAAAAACAACAACAACACCAAAGAGAGAGAGAGAGAGAGAGAGAGAGAGAGAGAGAGAGAGAGAGAGAGAGAGAGAGAGAGGTATGGGCACGGGCGATACGTCACTCTCCAGACAAGGGCCGTAATCTCATGGCCAGACGAATCCTTTTGAGCGGTTAAAAGCGATTAATGTGATGCTTATCTTGGGTTAACCTCCACCACGGATGAGACTCCACACCTACAGTATATACAGTATGTACAGGTCTATAGGCCATATTCCAAAACACCCTCGTGGTGGTGGTGGTGGTGGTGATGGTGGTGGTGGTGATGGTGGTAGTAATAGTGGTGGAGGTAGTGGTAGTAGTAGTAATAGTGATGGTGATATATATGTAGTAGTGGTGGTGTGTCCGACCGTACCGTTCCGTACCGTAGCCATCATCACCCTCCCCCCCCCCGACCCACCCCCAGCAACTGCATATTTAATTAATGGGGTAACACATTTTGTGTTAATTTTTGTAGACTATAGTCATTTTTTCACATTGGCCCATAAATACAACACTAATACTGATGCTTTGTTTTTTCATGTCTCTGTTTGGAAATATCAGGAGACTTCATAAATATATACCAACAACAATGTATAATTCTAACCACTTTTGGAACAAGACACAGCAGTAGTAGCATGTCAGTGCCAAACAACAGAGGCCTTGTGGCACTAAAAATAATAGTCAGCCTCTTGGTGGAGTGCCTGTTTGCATCGTAGCTTACCTAGAAGGTTATAATTATATTCAAAAACAGTGTCAAGGTGGAGTTCCCGTCGGTCCAGTTGTGAGCACAAAATAATGCTTTTTTTTTTTTTTTTGAGACTATCATAATACAATTTTTCTTTCCAGGTGAAAGCAGAACTAAGGTCCAAATGATACGAATAATTTCAGTTTCCCATTTAAATAGCACCTTAATTTGTATATGACTAATATAATATGAAACAATTTAATAGGTCGTCAATTCATAGGTTTAGAGTTTAGACGATAAGGAAGCGCTATTCTTCCCAGTCAGACCAGCACAAGAAGAGCAACATGAAAAAGTTATTTCCCTCGTTCTCTGGTCAGACTAAGTTAGACAGGGAGGGAGAGAAAAGAAAGACGGGGGCAGGGAAGGAAGGAGAGAGGGAAGAGAAAGAGAGAGGCAGGCAGGGAGGGAGAGAAGAAAAAGAGAGAGGCAGGCAGGGAGGGAGAGAAGAAAAAGAGAGAGGCAGGCAGGGAGGGAGAGAAGAAAAAGAGAGAGGCAGGCAGTGAGGGAGAAAACAAAAAGAGAGAGGCAGGCAGGGAGGGAGAGAAGAAAAAGAGAGAGGCAGGCAGGGAAGAAAAAGAGGAGAGAGGGGGAGAGAAGAAAAAGAGAGAGGCAGGCAGGGAAGAAAAAGAGGAGAGAGGGGGAGAGGGAAGGAAGAGGGAGGGAGGGAAGGAAGAGGTAGTGGTGCCCTGAGACGCCTTGGTATTAATTGCCAAATACGCGGCTGAGGTAATAAATGATTCGGCCCGTCCAGAAGCGGTCCAACCCAGAGGTCTAGTTAGGCTCTGAGTTATCGCTCTTTGGGAAGGGTGGGGAGTAAAGGGGAGGGGGAGTAATGGGGAGGGGGAGTAATGGGGAGGGGGGAGTAATGAGGAGGGAGGAGTAATGGGAGGGGGGAGTAATGAGGGAGGGGGCAGAATGTTACTGGGGATCGTGTGGGGGGAGTGTGAGGAAACAAAATGGTACTGGAGTGATGTAGGGGTGATGGGAGGGCTGGTGAGAAGGAGGTAATGAGAGCTGGGTAATGGGAGGACTGGAGAGGGAGGGGTATAATGGAGAGGGAGGGGTATAATGGAAAGGGGGTAAATGGGGGAAAATGGAGGAAAAGGTGGAACTGGGGTGAAAGAATGTGTGGCAGGGAGTTATTTTTGTAGGGGTGAGAGATGGGGTGATGAAGTGAAAGAGTGATGAGATAATGGAGTGGGGGTGAAGTGAAAGAGTGAATGGGTGATGAATTGGAGTGAAGGAACGATGGGGTGATAATGTGAAGGAACGATGGGATGATGAATTGCAGTGAATGAGTAGAATAATGAGATGAGAATATAATAGAACTGAAGGCTATATATAGAAGGATTGAGGATGGGACTGTAAATAGGGTGAAAAGGATGGTGACATGGAGGAGAACAGGTATATACTCAGGAACAACCAAAATGAACCACAAGAAATAAATTAGACGCCACATGTGCGTTTTCAGAGCCGGAGAGGAAAATTGATGAACAAGAGCCAAACATGCTTAGGAGACGATAAACTTGCCCTCCACAACAACCACCATAAACGTTGATTAAGGAGACGGTACAGTGTTGGTAAATAAATCTGGTGCAAATGATTCCTCTAAATTATTCCATGCAACAGGTTACCCTTATTTTACGTTAAGCTATAGTTCTGTTTTCTGGCATACTTTGGAGGAATCAAGGCACCCCAGTATACTTTAAGCCTTTCCTCCTACTCCCGCACCCCGCAAAACCACACCAAGCCTGTCCGCTACTCCCGCACCCCCCTAACCTCACCCCCAAGCCTGTCCCTCTATTCACGCACCCCCTTAAGAGACCAAAACTTATGTGGACGACTTGGAGGGTGTTGATTCCTCCAAACTGTGCCACGAAACTGACGACCCCAGTATAGGGTGTCGTTTCGTGAAGCCGTTTGTAGGATTCTCTGATCTCCAATAACTCACTCGCTAACTAAACTAATCTTAATCCCCCTCAGGTCTATCATCATCATTATCACATCCATTTTTAATTGATACTGGAATCATTATCACTGTCATCTACATCTTCATAATCATCGTTCACCATTACTACCACTACTACCACAACTACCACTACTACCACTATCACGTTCATCCATCTACTATACACACCATTTATCTGCTTCACCAATTACTACCACCACCACCACCACCATCATCACCAATACCGTCACTATAATCATCACCACAACTATACCACCACGGTCATCATCATCATCATCATCGTCATAAATTTATCATCACCACAACATTTGCCAGTACTCCATTTCCATTACCATTATCACCATCATCATCACCATCCCTCCATCACCATCACCACCATCATCACCATCCCAAAATCACCACAACCACCACCATCCCAAAATATCAATAACTCAATTCCCTATATAACAAATCCCAGTAATGACAGCTATAATTATCATCATATCCATTATCAGAGCAGAAGAAACTCCATCATCATCATCATCACTAAATCATCACTAAATCATCATATTCTCAACATATATAATTACCCAGTTTAAAATTACCTTCACCTATCATACCCATGTGAATTATTAGTATTTTTGTTTATGTTTTTATTTTTACTCATTAGTTTTGTGAAGGTTAACAAACAGGCTATGTATATGCCTAATATTTTTGGCCCAAGAGTCATTTATATATTTCAGTGTCTCCCTCCCTGCCCTCCCTCCCTTTCTTACTCCTCTTTTTTCTCTCTGTTTTTTTATATTCGATTACTCTGCTTATCGCTCCCTTTCTCTCCTTTCTTCTCATTCACGCTTTCTGTATTTCATCTCCGTCTCTCCCTATACCTCTCAATTTCTACATTTCATCTGCACTTTCTCCTCACTTTATACATCTCCCTTTCTCCCATCTTCCCTCTCCTTCCCCTTCATCTTTCACTCTTTTCTTCATTGCTCTTCTTTCTGCCTTCCTTAATTCTTCATCGCATTTGACTCCTCTCCCTCTTCCTACTCCCCCAACCTCCCTATCTGTCTACCTGTTGTCTCCCTTCCCATCTCCCTGTCTCCCTCTCTGTCTCACACTCTACCCTTGTCTCCCTTTCTCCCTTCCTTCCTTCCATGCCTGTCTCCTGCCTACCTACCCACCTTTTGAACCCCCTGCACGCCCACCCCAACCAATTTACCTTCCCCTTACCCATTTTTGTTCCTATACCTATTTGTACCTCACCCAATGTCTGCTTTTCTAACAACCCATCTCCCCTATACCAAACATCCTATCTTTCCCTTCCCTTCCCTGCCAGATTAACACCCACTCTTTTATCCTTTCTCTTCCTCTCTCTCCTCCACCCTCTAAAGTCTAAACCAACCCTGTCTTTCATTCTCTCCTTTCTCTCTCTCTCTCTCTCTTCCTCCTTCCACACACACTCGTTCTTCCCAAATCTCTTCCCCTCCTTCCTTCCTTCCCTCCCTCCCTCCCTCTCTCTCACACTTTCAACCATCCTACCTCCCTCTCTCCCTCCTTCCCTCCCAGATTTCTGACTGCCCATCCCACCACCACCTGTCACCACCATCCATCACCTGCTAACGAGATGGTACGGGTTGGGGTGTTGGTGGTGAAGGGTGCTAATAGTGGTAGTGGTGGTGGTGGTAGTAGTAGTGGTGGTCGGGGTGATAGAAATGGAAGGTAATGGTACCGGAGGGGTAGATGGGTCTTGAGTGGTGGGGATGGTGGTGGTGTTGGTAGTGATTGTGACGATAGTAGTGGTGGTAATTATAGTAGTGGTGGTGATGGTATTGGTGATGATGGTAATAGTGGTGGTGGTGGTGATGGTAGTGGTGGTGATGGTAATAGTGGTGATGGTAGTGGTGGTGATGGTAGTGGTGGTGATGGTAATAGTGGTGATGGTAGTGGTGGTGATGGTAATAGTGGTGATGGTAATAGTGGTGATGGTAATAGTGGAGATGGTAGTGGTGGTGATGGTAGTGGTGGTGATGGTAATAGTGGTGATGGTAATAGTGGTGGTGATGGTAATAGTGGTGGTGATGGTAATAGTGGTGATGGTAATAGTGGTGGTGGTGGTGATGGTAGTGGTGGTGATGGTATATATAGTAGTATGGTGGTAGAGGTCTGTGATGTCAGAGAATTACAAGTTACCAATTTATTTATCATTCAGTGTCATAAGGACAATCATACAAAGTCAATGAGTTTCTTGGCATGATTCGGAGAAATTAATAGCCATTCCGATTCACAAACAACATAATCTCCTCTTAAGAGAAATACAATATCCCCCAACGACACCCGTGTGACTTTATATAACAAGAGAGCTCGGTTAATAACAACTATGAAAAACGGATAGTTATTATTAGTATTATTAATAAAAATATTCATCAGCTTTACTCCTAAGGAAAGTGAGTCGAGAGTAATGGTTGGCCACTAAACATTGCCAACTTGTCGGAGGTGAAGAAGAAGAAAACTGAGATGGATGGAAGGTTTGGTGGACAACAGTTACCAATTCAGAGCTATATATGGTGTCTATTTCAATTGTTTGTAAGTATTTGCTTTGGAGTATCTCAACTGACCATGATCATTATTTAACCTTCCTGAAAAACATTAATAATCATACTAATTTTTCTCAAAATTGTAATAAACAACGAAAAATTTATTTACTCAACTCACTGGAAAAAAAAATCAGCTAAAATTGCATTACTGGCTTGAGGAGTGAGTAGGAAAGGGCACGAGGCAGGGGGGATGGGGGAGGGGGAGGGGGGATGATGGCGATGGGGAGGGGGTATGGCGATGGGGAGAGGGGAGAGGAGGAGGAAGTGTGAGGGGGAGGCTGAGTAGTAGGAGGAGCGGGTAGGGGGGTAGAAAGGAGAGAAGAAATTAGCCACCTTTTTTTTTCTCGCTCTCTCTCTCTCTCTCTCTCTCTCTCTCTCTCTCTCTCTCTTACTCTTTTCTTTTTTGGGTTGGTGGTTGTGTGGGTTAAGGTGACCCCCGGGGAGTGAGATCCATCAGGCGTTAACGTTTACCACTGCCTCACTTTTCCCCTGGTTAAGTTTTCCCCTGGTTAAGTTTTCCCCTGGTTAAGTTTTCCCCTGGTTAAGTTTTCCCCTGGTTGAGTTTTCCCCTGGTTGAGTTTTCCCCTGGTTGAGTTTTCCCCTGGTTGAGTTTTCCCCTGGTTAAGTTTTCCCCTGGTTAAATTTTCCCCTGGTTGAGTTTTCCCCTGGTTGAGTTTTCCCCTGGTTGATTATACCATTAAACAGGACCAGATAAACAAAAATAATAATAATGGTGGCCAGTTGATGGGAATAGTTTGGAGGAGGAATCATTATCTCCAAAAAAAATGACAAAACTATACATGCATACCCTCCCTGTGATCCTGTATGAAAATTGGAGGTTTCTGATTCCTCCTGACAATGCCAAGAAACAAGCTCCTTCCCTATAGGTGATGTTTCGTAGTAATATTTGAAGGACTCCTTTATCTTCAATTTTCTCACTACATCACCGGGTCCTTAAAAAACAATAGGATGCTGGTGTGTTGTTGGCCAGTGATTTACCGCCAGGGTGAGCCACAGGTACGAATTCTGCCACGTCCCACTCCGACCCCTGCCGTGACCCTCTGCCCCCCTGCCGCGGTGGTTGGTTCGTTGGTTGGTTGGTTGTAGGGGGGGGGGAGTGGAGGAGGGGTAGGAGAGGAAGGGAGTGAAGGGGTAGGAGGGGTGGAGAGGGGTAGGAGAGGAAGGGAGTGAAGGGGTAGGAGGGGTAGGAAAGGAAGGGAGTGAAGGGGTAGGAGGGGTAGGAAAGGAAGGGAGTGAAGGGGTAGGAAAGGGAGGTGAGAAAGAGAGGTGACGGGGGAAAGAAAAGAGTATACTACAAGGTTGAGGTTAGGTGGTAGATAGGTAGGAAGAAAAGGATAGTAAAGGGAGGTGGTAAGGGGAAGAAAAGGGTATATACTATAAGCTGGGGGTTAGGTGGTAAATAAGAGGAAAGAAAAGGGTTGTGGTTAGGTGGTAGGTAGATAGGTAGGGTAGGAGAATGAGGAAGAAAAGGATGGTCTGAGAAAGCAAGAATGAAGAATATGTAACTTAGGGTGAGGGAAATGAAGAGGGAGAGGATAGAGGAAGAAAAATAATTTGGGGGAAGAGGACAGAAGGAGAGGAAGAAGAGAAATAAGGTGGGGAGAGAAAGAAGAGAAATAAGGTGGGGAGAGAAAGAAGAGAAATAAGGTGGGGAGAGAAAGAAGAGAAATAAGGTGGGGAGAGGATAGAGAAATAAGGTGGGGAGAGGATAGAGAAATAAGGTGGGGAGAGGATAGAGAAATAAGGTGGGTAGAGGATAGAGAAATAAGGTGGGGAGAGGATAGAGAAATAAGGTGGGGGATGATGATAGACGTATAGGGAAAGGGAATGGGGGGTGAGAGGAAGAGATGGAATACTAAATGAAAAATAGGTGCAGAGGTGAGGAAAGAGGTAAAGGTTAGGAGGTCAAGGAGGAAGATAGATGTAATGAGGAAGAGGAGGGGGGGAGGAGGGGAGGAAGAGGGAGAGAGGGGGGGGAGGGAGGGAGGAGGAGGAGGGGAGAGAGAGAGGGAGGAGGGGGAGGGAGGGAGGAGGAGGAGGGGAGAGAGAGAGGGAGGAGGGGGAGGGGAGGGAAGGGGTGAGTTTGACGAGGGTGAAATAAGAAAGGGGTTGAGGGTGAGACGAGAGACTTAGATAATAATGTAAGTAAATTGGAGGGAAAATGAACCTGAGAGAATTAATTAAAGAGGAAGAAAGAAGACGAGGGTGAAGAAGAGGGACAACTAAAAAAAAACACGAAGGAAAATGAAGGACTAGTTCATTCAAATATTTCCAAGCAAGCAACAGGCCAGTCACCATTAGTTTTGTTCATCTGTTCATTTTTTCCTGACATACTTTGGAGGAATCAAGGCACTCCCAACAAAAGTATTCCATGCATCCCCTTAAAACAATAAACAGACACTCCATAAATATTTACTCACCCAGCATCTGTCACCGTAGGACGTGGCTCTATTAAACGATGATACGGTTTCCTTCTTCCCCCGTCATCCGTCCTCTGTTCAGTCTGATGAAGCTTTTTTCTTCCCCCGTTATCTGTCCTCTGGTCATTCTACAGCTTCCCCCTTGGTCCGTCCTCTGGTCAGTCTAAAGCATCCCCCGTCTTCCGTTCTCTTGTCTGTCAAAAGTTTCCCACGTCATCCATCCATTTGCCAGTCTAAAGTTTCCTTCGTGGTCCATCCCCTGATTTCCCAAAGCTATAAACACAGTTAAACCAATCAGTCACCCACACACTTCCTATCACCACTACTGACCCGGTAACACTGACCCACGAGTCTATCTTGCTTCGAATCTGTCTTGCTTCGAGTCTGTCTTGCTTCGAGTCTGTCTTACTTCGAGTCTGTCTTGCTTCGAGTCTGTCTTGCTTCAAACCGTCTGAGTTTCTACAGTTCAGACAGGCAGGCCATAAATATGATGAAAATCGTTTCATTTGTGTGCGAAAAGGATCGAAACTTTAACGAACTGTGGATACCAATTTTATCTCAGGGTTGGTTTATTAATTAATGTTGGGATGTAACCTACATGTAAAAATTAATGGACTTACTGCGCCATCTATTTTTACGAAAAGAAAGCAAGACTCGAATATACATAAGTATAATAACATATTATACTATGTCCCTATTAAAATATCCTCAGAGACATCCAGACCAAGTACTTCTGAAATACAATACTAAGCAAATATTCACAACAGGGAAAAAAAAAACTACAAAAGCGAAGCACAAAGAATATTATAAACGCCACATGTGTGTCAACCGTATATATCAAAAGGTTTATTGTACAATTATTTATCTATTCATCTGCCTCTTTTGTGACTTGGAGAACTAAACTAAATCATGATACACATTTCTGAGTTTCTTTTGACCTCATTTCAGTCTCCGCTGTTGAATAAATTAGAAATCAGGTGGAGAATGTATGTGAGAAATGGAGGAAGATAATTTATTAGAAGGAAGACATGCTGGATGGCCAAAGTTGAAAATGCCAAGGATTATTTCACATACACGGGGTAAATAATTCAGAGTGGGTGTTCGTAATGTTATTTTATATAAATATACATATTTCTATAAGTTAGTTTTATATTGTATTGTAGAGGAAGTGGAGGACGAAAACGTTGTGTTTGTCTGTTGTCTTAATGATCAACTTATTAGACTGAACATATAATTTAAAGTTATAAACCGAAGGAGGAATTTAAATTTCAAGAATGCCCCAAGATATGATATTGTAAATTTGTGCCGAGGCCTATATATTGATGAATACAGATGACGTAAGAGAAAAATGTAGGAACAACTCGTCTGGGAGGAATGCAGATTAAAACTGAATCAGAAATCATGCAACATCTTAGACCAAAAAAAGTACAGTACCAGGGAAATGAGTTAGTGAGGCTGTGTTAAATCCGAGGGAATGAAAAGCGGATGAAGCGATGAATTATGAACCCAAACCCCCAAGGAAGGAATAAGTCAGTGAGGCTTTGCTGAGGTGGAGGGAATATAAAGAGAAGGGAAATAAATAAGACTGAAACACTTTGAGGGGTTCGACAGACTATGATCAGAACTAGAACTCATTCTGAAGCAAATTGTCTGACCACTCGAGCAAAGTCACACAGAAAAGCGAACACTTGTGGAAATATCAGTTACTTTAATTAACATCCATGGCAAATAGGTCATTTCATAGTGCCACTAATTATCATGCCTGATGCACCACCAGTTTTTGAGCCGGAAACTTTAAGTCAGAAATAAACTGATTCCAGCCCTGGATGGTATGACGTGAGGGTAAGGTGATGTCAGCAGAGTTGTGAATTTTCATTAATTGACTGAAGTTCAATAAAGGGAGCTTTTAACACGTGAAAATCTAAATATTTCAAATACATGGAACAGATTTTCATATTCTAGAATCTAGATGCTCCAAATATTACATTGCGTAATACTTTAATTCTGGAGAAAGGAATATATAAATCCATGAAAGAACTGCGAGTATTATAGTCATGTGACATGTTAAATAAACCAGCATGTTCACAATGTATCGAAAATTTGACCTCAGTCGCACAATACATGAAAACTTTCCGTGCAACATATTAAAAATAATTATAACAGAAATCAAGATAGTAATAACATTGTTTGACAAATAAAAAGGTGACATAAACAGAGAGAATTATAATGAAGAAGAAAAAGAGAGGAAGAATGGGAAGGAGAGAAATTATGAAAAGTTTTAGGATATTAGGAGGCGAGGAAAGGAAAGAACGTAATGAGATGGGTATTCCTATTTTAATTTACCTCACCTGACCAAAAGAGGCAATTATTCTCTTAGTTTCTATTTGCATTTCGTTCTGTACAAGCAATGCCATCCCAACAGATCAATAAGCCAGTTACAGGAACACACACACATACACACACACACACTTTGCGTATTCAAATGTATAGTAAGTAATATATATAATTATTTTTTATCGTAATTTGCCTGACTTTATTACTGGTGCAAAATGAATAGTAAATAATCCATACAGGTGTGACAAATGTTTCTAATAAATGACAATGTGTAATGTAAGATAATATTGAGTTGTGGTTTAATCTATTGGAAGCTTAATAATATGGGACCTTGTGGTAATGGTAAAAATTTTACACTGATGGTAATGGTAAAAATTTTACAGTGATGGTAATGGTAAAAATTTTACACTGATGGTAATGGTAAAAATTTTACAGTGATGGTAATGGTAAAAATTTTACAGTGATGGTAATGGTAAAAATTGTACAGTGATGGTAATGGTAAAAATTGTACAGTGATGGTAATGGTAAAAATTTTACAGTGATGGTAATGGTAAAAAATTTACAGTGATGGTAATGGTAAAAAATTTACACTGATGGTAATGGTAAAAAATTTACAGTGATGGTAATGGTAAAAATTTTACAGTGATGGTAATGGTAAAAATTTGACAGTGATGGTAATGGTAAAAATTTGACAGTGATGGTAATGGTAAAAATTTGACAGTGATGGTAATGGTAAAAATTTGACAGTGATGGTAATGGTAAAAATTTGACAGTGATGGTAATGGTAAAAATTTTACAGTGATGGTAATGGTAAAAAATTTACAGTGATGATAATGGTAAAAATTTTACAGTGATGGTAATGGTAAAAATTTTACAGTGATGGTAATGGTAAAATATTTACAGTGATGGTAATGGTAAAAAATTTACAGTGATGGTAATGGTAAAAAATTTACAGTGATGGTAATGGCAAAATTTTTACAGTGATGGTAATGGTAAAAATTTTACAGTGATGGTAATGGTGAAAATTTTATAGTGATGGTAATGGTGAAAATTTTACAGTGATGGTAATGGTGAAAATTTTACAGTGATGGTAATGGTAAAAAATTTACACATATGGAAATGGTAAAAATTTTACAGTGATGGTAATGGTAAAAAATTTACAGTGATGGTAATGGTAAAAAAATTACAGTGATGGTAATGGTAAAAATTTTACAGTGATGGTAATGGTAAAAATTTTACAGTGATGGTAATGGTAAAAATTTTACAGTGATGGTAATGGTAAAATGGTAAAATAATAGATTGAAGTGAAAACTTACTTCTCCAACAAATAATATCCGAGCCGCCCCTTGGCATGTGAATTATCAGCTGCTGCTTTCAGGGCATCGATGGTCTTCTGATAGTCACACTTTGGAACTAATCCTTTTTTGTTTTCTTTAAAATGATCCGTGAGGTTTTGTGTAAACCTTTCCTCGATAGAAATCTTGACTTTGCTGGAGGAAGAGGAAGAATGAAGCAACAAGTCAGAGTTGCTTGAAGAAGAGGAAGAATGAAGCAACGAGCAGTGGTTCAGACACCTTTGAAAACTGAACCGTATTCACTAATATTCGCTCATGTCTCCGTCGTTTAAACACAAATGTTTAACTGCACTCACTAACAAAACTGAAAGGTCGTCTAAGTTAAACTATGCTGTGTGTAATTGTAGGTCATAGGTAATGTCGGTGTTCAGAAATGAAGATTACGCGAATTCACTGAATGCTCAATAGTAAGAACACGTAAAATGACAGGTCTAATTTAAGGGATTTCGCTTAATCACTGGAAATTTCAGTGATTACGTGAAATCCCTGAGTGAAACGGGGAATACGTGTATTCACTAAAATGCTCAGGGATTACTCGTATTCCCTAGGTACGGGTTCTTACTGTAACATATATATATATTGTATCACGAGGTAAGCACAAATTTCCTCACATTCCGCTGGGTTTTAAATTACGCTAAAGTATAAGAGAGGGCGGAAAGGTTAACATCGCACGGGGATGGAAAGTGAATACAGATAAATTATTGTGGCAAAAATTATGAGAGAATTTTGCATGTTCTTTTTCGTCCGCCTCTGCTCACTCACAGCACATTTTCATATCCTCGCCTTGACTGTTAAGAAGGCAAGATATTGTTGGCGAATTTGGGGGTCATTGATTCTTCCTCCAAGACTATGCCAGGAAACGAACTCCAAAATAATGTATAAGGGAGGGGGACATGTTTTGTTGTATAGTTTGGAGGAATGTGTAGCCTCCAACCAACTCGCCCACCACTAACACCTTAAACAGCACACGTTATTTATTCAGATAAAACTAAAAGTATATTTATGTATTTGCTCACACCTCGAATTTATGAAAAGGAAATTATATATACACACTACTTAGGTTAGCCTTCACATTATACTTACCTCAGTCAGTCGATTACAGGGATTTCAGACACGTTGTAGACATATATTACACAATTTACCACAAATCTTATCGTATATTTTAGTGGTTGATTATAGTCGGGTCAGAATTTAAAATGGATGAGCATCTCTGGTCGTGTTGATGAATTCTTTGACATCATATAATATTATTCGGTATGGAAGGTAAGAGCGGTGACTACATATAGCAAGGGTGGGAGACATACGAGTATTATGACTGTATGTATGTGTTCCTAGACATATGAAGGACTTAACACTTCTCCGAAAGCATGTATAAAATCTAGAACGTATATACTGCTTTCATTGAACCGGATGATATGGCTTTGGATATTACTACGGTATAAAATATAAACAAACCGGATTGAAGTTACTCCACCCTAAAAATGCTATTTTATGGTGGAATTAATTAAAAGTAACGAGTGTTTGCATTACCTGGTGACGTACGGCTGCAATTAATGATATGTTGGAGTGACGGTACAGCTGCTTTCTCTAGTTTGCAGGTTTGGTTATTGGAGGTTAACGCCTATCCACGTCGTAAAGGTCATTAAGGCAATGAAACTGTAGAGCGTGTGTGTGTATAATTATAAGAAGTGTGTGTACGGGGGTGTATGTGTAGAAGTATGTAGAGCGTATGTGTGTATAATACTGTATATAAGGAGAGGTGTGTGTACAGGTGTGTATGTGTAGAAGTATGTTTGGTGTGTCACTGCTTTCTCCTGATAGACATATATTCATAAAAAGTGTCGTTATCTATAGTGCAGCAGCAGAGCAAGGAAGCAACCAACACTTTGAAACTTCACTGTTGGGTGCGACACATGTGAAGCATCAAACCCGTTGAAGCTTCACTCAGTAATCTGGGAGCCTCGCAAGATTCACAGGCTACTGACAACACTTACAGTACCCAGGTAGAGACATTAAAAAAAAAACTAATCCTAAATAACGTGCCTGAGACAACTCAGACTATAGCATCTATCACAGCATCTTTTTTTATAGTCCTCCTGGAGCACATTAACTATATTTAGATTTGCAGGAGTCCTCTAAACCTTTGACAAGAAAACCTAGAGAAAGAAAACCAAGTGTGACCAGACAATGTGGTGAGGTGTGCCAGAGACTCTATAGCCCACGGTATAAGGACTATAGTCATTATACCGTGCTATAGCCTATCTATCCACTGTTCAGGTCAGGATGGAACACTACAGGACCACCCGAGTTGGACTGATACAAGGGATGTGTGGACGGTCAAAGCATTGTATTCGTCCCCCAGTGAAGCAGAACGTGCAGTGATGATGATGATAGGGAAGGTAATAGTAAAAATATGAGGAAAATATAAACAGAAAATCTTCCTATCCTTTTTGGCTTTTCCTTTGTGCCGGGATCATGGTTGCCAATTTAGCGGTTAGTTCACGGCAAACGGTGTGAATGTTTAAAGCTGTTAAGTACTGTTAAAAATACTTGATTTGGCAGTGATATTTTATATACACAAAGACCATCACTAGGCTTTTATATTTCCCGTTAAAACTCTTACAAACTTCATACAACTTGGCATCAGTGAGGGCAAGCGGACGGACATACAGACAGACAGACCGACCCCCTGGCGGGCTGCCGACAAATTACAGACGTGTGAGACGCGGCCATACTCCCAGCGTGACCGAAGACCCAAAACAAAGGATCACAACCTTTTTCTGCATACATAATTGAACACGGTACTGCTTCAGAAGTGTTGGGTGATTTGTACGACGGTGTGAGTTATAACAGAGGAGGCCGTACTATTATTTACTATCTCTCGACGGAATCTGAGCACACGTTGCCCATATTCTTGATTTCCTAGATGCCATAAGTTTACCCATAGTTTTCCTCTATTTATTATCCCCAGGGGATGTTAGGGTTACCTGTTTCTATCAGAAAAGGTTATCGGAGGGTTTTTTTTATATCGTGGAAAAGTTAGTGCAAACTTTACCACGAAGAGAATTTTAAATTGTATGGAATACGTGCGAGATTCTTATTTGTCCCAACTTTTTTTACACAGCAAAAGGACTTATGGTTTATGTACACACACTCGGAAAGTATTATCACACTGCTTGATACAAAGTGAGAGACCACTACATAGATCTAGTGAAACGTTTAAAAACAATCTTCCTCACATTGATATGCCTGTGTTCAGTATTAAACCTTTCGCACCCCTCGGTAACGATAATTTTAATTATTGTATGTATGTATGTATGGTAGCTAAGATCTGCTGGACCATGTTGTCACTCAGCTTTAAACATGTGACTTTTATACAGCTTTACGGCATCCAAGAGCTGGTCATCACACACACACACACACACACACACACACACACACACACACACACACACACACACACACACACACACATACACAGGGTTGAGTGATGTTATCTAATATAAAAAAATAGCCGTGGCGCGATAGGTACTTAAGTTAACTCTTCACTCTTATCATCACTATGCTTATAATACATATGGGGGAATTTTTCTTAAGGTGGTGCGGAAATAGGAGGACAGGCTTGGGGTGGTTTAGGGGGGTGCGGAGGGACGGGGTTTTTTTGTGGGGTGCCCATCAGGAAAGGTTTTATTGATAATTGTGTGGGGATTTTCTTCTCTTGTGTGTGTATATATATGAATTTTTTGTTACCACTATTATATCTTTTTGGCAGACAGTATTATATATATGTATATAACTGTTTGTTTTCACTCTGGCTGTATACTTATACGAAAAAAAAAAATGTCAGGAACACAACTCAGCTGCTGAATATATTATTAGACGAAGCCACCCACCATGATAGAATAAAAAGAATTGAACATAAACATATCTAAGAGCAGTGATCGCGAGGGGCAGCAACCCGGTCGTGATGTGCTTAGCCGGCGAAAATTACGAGGTTTTAGGATTTAAACAAAAAATAAGTTAAAAAAAAAAAAAAAAAAAAAAAAAAAAAAAAATAATAATAATAATAATAATAATAATAATAATAATAATAATAATAATAATAATAATAATAATAATAATAATAATAATAATAATAATAATAATAATAATAATAATAATAATAATAATAATAATAATAATAATAATAATAATAATAATAATAATAATAATAATAATAATAATAATAATAATAATAATAATAATAATAATAATAATAATAATAATAATAATAATAATAATAAAATAGAAAACTAATAATAATAATAATAATTATCATTATTATTATTATTATTATAATAATGGTCCATGCAGGGATTTCCTTGTATCTGGGCCTGGAGGTTGGCAAAGAGACTCATTCGTGTGCAGGGTCAAAGATTCATGATGGAGGGAAGCGACCACAACTCATCTCATCTCTCTCTCTCTCTCTCTCTCTCTCTCTCTCTCTCTCTCTCTCTCTCTCTCTCTCTCTCTCTTATAATTATTTTTTCTCTCGCTCCTCATATTTTTTCTCCATCGTCTTTTTCTGCCTATATTCCATCTCCTCTTTCTCTCTTTTATTTGTTGTCTCTCGCTCCAAATATCTTTTTATCTCTCGGTTTTTTTCTGCCTTTATTCCGTCTTCTCTATTTGTATTCTTTTATTATTATTTTTTTTTTGCAATCTATCTATCTATCTATTTCTATCTATCTATCTTTCTATCTATCTCTATCTATCCATTTATCTATCTATCTATCTATATCTATCTATCTATCTTTCTATCTATCTCTATCTATCCATCTATCTATCAATCTATCTATTTCTATCTATCTATCTCTATCTATCCATCTATCTATCTATCTATTTCTATCTATCTCAATAACATTGAAGTCGTCTATTCAATTAAGGAATATAGTTCAGAAGGAAACACTTACCCTCAACAAGAGAGTAGTATTCCTTTAAGGGACCCCGTGGTGTAGACAGAATATTTTTGGAGGTGTGTGAGTCCTTCAAATATTACCACGAAACACACACATTTATATGGAAGGACTTGTTTCGTGGCATGGTCAGGAGAAATCAGAAGCTATACATTTTCATACACGATCATCACAGGGTCCTTAATTCAAGTTTCATTTCAAAGTTGTAGAGCAGCAACACGAAGTCTAATAGATTTGATTACTATTGAACGCTTAAAATGGTACTATCAACAAAGTAAATAGTTGTTTGAGAATTAATAGTGTCTTGGATTGCATTTAATTTACCGAAAAAGCTAAGGCTGGTAGTATTAAACGTTTTCTCCGAAGAAAACAAATTGCAAAATTATAGGAACTTCACGAGCAACGATGTGAACTTTTCTTCGAAGATAAAATTTAATACTACCTCCCCCCCCCCACCCCCCCAAGAAACTAAACAAGGACCCCGGTACATATTCGCCAGATTAGTGACGAGGAGTATTGACTCTTGATATCCATCCCTTTACTGTTAAGAAAACACCTAAATTAAGTTGGGTCGTAAAAGCACAAATGTGTCGTCCACTCCACGAGAAAACCAAAACAAAATGGCTGAATCCGTCACGCCTTATCTCTCAAAAACTCGTATATATGTAGATAAGCCAAGGGTCGACCCCGTGATAACTGCCTTTGGGAGAGATTCTCTTGTTGGTGAATTGGAGGGTCACTGATTCCTCCTAACTATCCCAGAAAACGAACACTCTCAATGGAGGAATCTTAGACTTTCCAATTCACCAACAAGAGAATCTGCCCTTAATTTAGGACCCTGTGTATAATAATTGGAGGCATCTAATTCCTCCTCACTATACCACGAAACACACTTCATCCATAATAGACAGAGTTTCGTGGCATTATTTAAAGAACTCACTTATCTCCAATTTTCCTATACTACATTACAAGGTTTCTTAACAGCGCTTTCCCCCCTCCCCCACACCTGGTGAAGCCCTGTTTTTACGGCTCCATAACTCGCCTCACTTCATCCCCGGCATTTCGTCCCGCAAAGCGCCATTATCATATTCATAACGAGCTGTAAGAGGCCGCTCGGGATGGTCTCGGTCTCGTCGTGGTCGTCTCGTGTCGCCAATTTATCTGTGCGGCCCCGATACGTAAGGAACTAAAGGTATTCTCGATCTTGGTTAAGCCCTGAACTGTTAACGAAGTCTGTCTGTTTGATTTACTGTTGTTATTTTAGCTGGGGGAGATTTATTATAATTGGAATTTGTTTTTGTTTTGTTACTGTGGGTGGTGCTGTACTCTCGGGTTATAAGACTCAATTTTACTACATTTATTTACAGCATATGCATTTTTAATAACTTTTATTTACAAACTTGACGGGGAGTGTTGTCGTACTTTAGAATTATTATAGCTCAAGATGTGTTTTAATACTTTGCTTTGTGTTCAGTATTATGCAAATGTTAGCAAAGTTGCAGGTCGATTTGGTTTCAGATGTACGAGTTGTATATAATAATATTATTATTGTCATCCATTTACACAATTAGATCACAATCAACGAGTGGCATTATTGGTAGTGGTGAACGAGTCTGCCAATGTGGGTGTGAGGGTAAGCGCTTGTAAAATGTAGGTGTGAGCGCAAATTTGAGCATGAGCGTGGGCGTGGGTTTAATGAGGGGGCCCGCCCACACGATCATCTGGATGGGTTCACACTAATCACATATTATTGTGTGTGATGAACGCCGAGGTAAAAATGACACGTTGTGGCCCCCTGCCTTCACGACCCCATCAACACTCAGGACCTGCGACGACTGGTTGGGCAGTGAAGATCGGTCTGGAAGGTAAAGGTTGGTAGGTGATAGTAGGTATGGTAGGTGAAGGTTGGTAGGTGATAGTAGGTATGGTAGGTGAAGGTTGGTAGGTGATAGTAGGTATGGTAGGTGGGGGTTGGTAGGTGATAGTAGGTCTGGTAGGTTGGGGTTGATAGGTGATAGTAGGTCTGGATGGTGAAGGTTGGTAGGTTGGGGTTGGTAGGTGATAGTAGGTCTAGAAGGTGAAGGTAGGTAGGTCTGGGTATATATGTCTGGATGGATGAGGTGGTGGTCTTTGTGGAAGGAAGGTGTCAGTAAGGTAGTCAAGGTAAAGTCATGGTCTAATGTACTGCAACACCTTCCAATGAGAGGGCTTCGAAAAAGGATCCGAAACTATAGTTGTTGGTGTGTGCAATTTTGGTTCATAAAATTAACTCAAAGAGCTCGCTTTTATCCACCAGGTTGCAGTACATTAGACCATGACTTTACAAGTGAGTCGAGATGATTTTAGAAGAGGGCCAGATCACTACAAACAAACAAACTGGCAGAGAAAAAAAACACGCATAAATTCACAATTTTATATACGCCCAAGCAAACATATACATGCATAATCATACGAACTCACATGCACATATACACACACATTCATTCACGCGCGCATACAAGACATTCACACCTCACCTGCGCCGTGGGTGTCCGAGGTACAAGGCGAGAGTGTGAGTGGGACGATAAAAGTCTATGTGGCCACCGCACTTGCCCTCACACGCTGGGGTTTATGGTGCTTTTAAAACCAGCCCCGGGTGAGTGAGATGTCGTGGACGCGGAGTAAATTCCCTGTAAGAACGCACACTGTCACTGTTTGTCTGGCTGGGATTCGACACCTGACCCATGTTAGCGGTGAGGGGGCCGGGAGGGAGAGATGTGTGTGGAGCCTCTATCACACTAGCCTATAGGATTCACTAAATTTTTTAACCTAGTGAAAATGTACCAATGCCCTCATAACATTTCTAGGAAGCTTAGGTAATTATAATCCAATTCAAGACAAATTTCATAAATTTAAACAACTATGTATTTATTTGTGACCTTTAAACAATGAAATATACACAAAACAGTAAGGTGCCTAAGGACATATTTCTTAAATGTGAATCAGTGCATTTATCGCCATCTCATATCAGATATGCTTAGTTCAGACACGAGTATGTCTTAAAAACCAATTGGAGGACGAATACATTCTTGGTTTTACTAAAAGATGGAGGAAAAGTAACTGTTATTGGTGTGATAAACGCGACACCCATGATGCAGGGTGAAGCACTTGACACACACACAAACCTTTCTCTGTCTCGTGAGGTGTCATGTTGTTTTATTCATGTTTATATTTGCTCTCTCTCTCTCTCTCTCTCTCTCTCTCTTTCTCTCTCTCTCTCTCTCTCTCTCGGCTAGGATAATTTGGCATGAACTCTCACAAGAACATAAAGAAAAGGAATAAAGACTTTGTATTTAATCCCATGATTGTAGATAAACCAAAGTGTGTTTCCTTGGGGGTTGCAGTGTATCATCCTAACTTGGTCTAACAGCAGCTGTTCAGTATATACTACACTACTGCTTGTGTTCACTCATGTCAAGAAGATAATCGTGTATGCAAAGATTAAAAGTGAGGTTTGTTATAATTCTGCAGTTTTTCGCCTGCTTGTGTCCTATTATTTCCTTCTCTACACGGGTCTTCTGTTATACTTTCTTTTTTCTGTACACTAAGTTATGAACCTTCCTGTCTTCTATAATATGTGTACTTGTCCATCCCATACCTTTCTCTACCATGTGTTTGCTTTATCTATCTCACTCAATCCTACAGTCATATTATTTATAGGCTTGTACTCTCCCACCCTATCTTTTACATCCTTAAGCTGCTATGGACCATAATATCTAACCAGCACAATAGCCTTCCATGATCTACCCTTCTCCATCCTGATTTGGCGACTCCCTACTCTGTCCCCAAACTCTGTCCTCCTGCAGTCGTCTGTCCTACACTGGCTTTTCCTGAATTGTTTTGCCTTTATTTTACCCTACACTGCCCTGCCTTACCATGTCGCTCCCTCCTTATCTGACTATGTCCTTTTGCCTACACTTCCCTCTCTGCAAATTCCTGCCAACACCTAGCCGTACTTCACTACCCTGCCAATGCTTCTCTGTCAATACCTCCCTGCATGCCTATACGTCCCTGCCAACACCACCCACCCTCCCTGCGCTTCACACCTATAGGTCCCCAACCCGTGCCCCGTCCCACCCCGCCTCACACACCATAAACCTTCACAGACACTGTTCTCCCCGTGTTCACTCCGCCTATCTGATGCCCGTCCTTTACCAGACACTGATTTTTCCGACACCTCCAACTACCCTTACGTTACTCCATTTGACTCTAATCGTTGAAACCTGAGAACCTCGTGAAGATCTCGTGGTTTGCTTTTACTATATATTTTTTTCTGCTTTCCGTTTCAGAAAATGCCTTCTGGGAATAATTGGAATTGCAGAAGAGCCATCCATGCAGTGCTTGCCAGGTAAGTGTGTGAGTGCTTGAGTATGTGCATGCATGTTTGTGTGTGTGATTCTTATATTTTATTTATTTTTCACTGCAAAACATGAGGTGATCACTTGTGTTACTCAGGTTCCTCTCATTTGGGGTGTTGTGTGAGCCTCATAATAAATTAAGTGTTGAGTAAATGTGTTCTAAATGTTTTTCCTTTCCTCAGGCCCAATAATGTATGTATGCCTATGATTCCCCCTAGACGACACCCCTTTCCTACACCCCTTTCCACATTATACCACCTTCAACATAAACACCAGTAATTAAATTTGGTCACTTCTATCACAACACACTCTTTATTACATCACGTCGTTCATTACTCATCCTAACATCACCCCACCAACACCCATTTTAACATCACCCCACCAACACTCTTATACTAACATCACCCCATCAACACTCATCCTAACATCACCCCACCAACACACTTATACTAACATCACCCCACCCAATACTCATCGTAATATCACCCCAACTACATACTCTCATACTAACATCACCCCACAAACACTTATTTTAGCATCACCCCACACAATGTCCTCAAGACCAGTCATCACCCCACCCATAAACACCCCCGAACCCAATCACCACCCCGCCCAACACCCCACCCAGCCCCGCCCACATACTTTCACGCTCCGCCACCCTCACACTCTTGCTCTGGCCTCTCTCTCTCTCTCTCTCTCTCTCTCTCTCTCTCTCTCTCTCTCTCTCTCTCTCTCTCTCTCTCTCCTTACTTCCTTCTCTATACTCCCCTCTTCTTCCTACCACGCTCTTTTTCCTTCTCCTTCCTTAATCCTATATACTCCTCAAACTTTCTCTTCCTTCTCAACCCTTCAATCAATTCCTTTCTTCCTTTCTCTCTCCTTACCTCCTCCTCCTCCTCCTCCTCCACCACCACCCCTCACTATAGTTCATTCTCGTCCTCACATATCATACCCTAAACAAACGAGATGATACTATACACCAAAGTAACGCCGCTGTAGTTATAAAAAGATAGATTTGTTGTCGACCTTCTGTTGTCTTAGTTGATCACCCTGTCTATGATCCTGTGAAAAACGTGAAGCCAAAGTTGAGAGAGAGAGAGAGAGAGAGAGAGAGAGAGAGAGAGAGAGAGAGGATGTGATGCAGAGAAGCAGACAAAGAGACAGAGAATGTGAGTGAGAGAGAATAAGAAAGAAAAAGAGAGAGAACAACGAAAGTGTGTAAGATAAAGATACTAATAATAATTGAAGAGAGGGTAAGGAACTGGATATAATGTGGAGGAGAAAAAGGAAGAAGATAAGAGGGAAAATGGGAGAAAGGGAGGTAGGGAGCCCCCTCGGGGGGGATGGAGAGTAGGGAGATATGAGGGAAAGTGGGAAAGAGGGAGGGAGGGCAGAAGGGAGGAAGGAAGGAAGGAGGGAGGAGTGGAAGGTAGGAAGGAGGGAGGGAGGGCAGAAGGGAGGAAGGGAGGGAGGGAGGAGAGAAGGGTTTGGAATTATGAAGAAAAAAAAATGTGAGAAAATATGTGGTTGAAAGTGGGGTAAACGAAGTGAAGCTCAAAGACAATAGCGAGTTAGATTTCATTACCGGGATGCAAATTTCACCTGATTATCGCCCTCTTGATCTTAATTTCCCAAACCCACATTTCAAAATTCAATTAAAGGCACAAGAGAAGTAGCAGCAGCCAGAGGGGGGGGGAGGAGTGGTGGGGGGGACTGAGGATTGGATAAGCAAGCACGAGAGAGAGAGAGAGACAAAGAAAGAGAAAGAGACAAAAACAGAGAGAGAGAGAGAGACAGACAGACAGACACAGAGACAGAGACAGTGTGTGTGTGTGTGTGTGTGTGTGTGTGTGTGTGTGTGTGTGTGTGTGTGTGTGTGGGATGGACCAAGGCAGAGTAAAGATGAGGAAATTACAGACAGAAAGCGACTTCGACAATTAAATAAAGGACGAAAAGAGAAGAATTAAGATAATTGATGAAGAGAAAGGTATAATGGACAAACTAAGGAAAAAGAAGGGAACTACGAAAAGGAAAGAGTAAGTATTAAAGGAAGGTATAGCAAAGAGTGAAAAGAATGGAATGGAGGAATGAAATAAAATAGGGGAATACAGCTGAGGAATGAGGGGAAAGAAACAAAAACTAAAATATAAAAAAAAAAACAGATATATAAAAAGGATGCGACAGACAAGAAAAAATAAATATAAGAAAATGACAAGAAAAATTAAAGGTAAGAAAATTATGACAATGAAATGAAAGATAAGAAAATTACAAGAAAATTAAAGATAAGAAAATTACAACAAGAAAATGACGACAAGGAAAATATTGATTAAAAAAACAACAAGAAAATAAATTACAAGAAAATGACAAGAAAATTAAATACAAGAAAATCATAAAGAAATTAAACATAAGAAAATTACAAGAAAATTAAAGCAAAAAAGAAAGACGATAAAATAAAAGATGACTTCGACCTGTCCAAGAAAAGGTGAAAGAACTGGAGTAAAGAAATACGACCCAAACAATTTAAGAAAAGGAGTCCAGCTGTTAGATGGCAAAGACAAAAACAACAAAACAAAAACAAGAGTGTAAAGCTTAAAACATGAGAGAGAGAGAGAGAGAGAGAGAGAGAGAGAGAGAGAGAGAGAGAGAGAGAGAGAGAGAGAGAGAGGGGGGGGGGGGGGGGGGAGAGAGTATACAGGTGTGTGTGTGTGCTTGAGAGAAAGAGTATAAAGGCGTGTGTTTGTGAGAAAGAGAGAGAGAGAGAGTATGTGTATAAGAGATAGATATATAGATAGATATATAGAGAAAGAGAGAGAGAGAGAGTATAAAGGCGTGTGTGTATGTATGAGTGTGTGTGTGTGTGTGTGTATGAGTGAGTGTGTGTGTGTGTGTAGCGACCACCACCAATCAACCCAGGGAGGTAGTGAGTAATCTGCCTTGTAATTACTAGGGTCAGGGGGCGTCTCAGCCTGGCATGCCCTCCACCACTACCACCACCACTTCCACCACCACCACTTCCACCACTACCACCTCCTCGTCCACCACTTCCACCACCTCCATTTCCACCACCTCCACTTCCACCACTACCACTTCCATCATTTCCACCACCTCCACCACCTCCACTTCCACCACCACTACCACCACCATCCCTCCCACCAGCAACACCACCACCACTACCACCACCACCACCACCACTACCATGCCATCACCTACCTCCTGCAAACCCTTCGATCTTGTATGTTATGTGTGCGTGGGTGAGTGTCCGTGTGCGTGTGTGTGTGTGTATGTGTTTTTTTTTTTTTTTTTTTTTTTTTGTCCGTATGTATATGTGTTGGAGATAAAGGAGTACAGCGATAAAAAAAATTATATATTTTTTTGTTTACATATATAAAAATGTATATAAAAATATTTTAGATACATTTTTTTTTTTATAAAAATAAATTATTGGCTTCAGCTAATTACATTCATCCTTACAACTATAGGTTCTGTGTGATCCATTGATAAAATACGAGTGTTTACTTTGGAGCAGCTGCCAGATATTGCCACACACCAGCAAATTTGGTTGCAGTCTTTTCTTGGGCAACTGTACATAATAACAGCTACCGAAGGAATATCTTTTGTTTTATTTCATTCTTACTCACATATATTGGAATTACGTATATTGTTTCATAATTTATTCCATCAAACTTACAATATCTGTGTCCAGATATATGTGTTTATATGTCTCTATTTCTTAACAGAGAAAGCATGAGGCTAAAAAAAAACAATGCATACCTTAGAGAGAGGGAAATCATAAGGAAAATGTAACAGAAAAAGCCAAACGATATATAGAGAACACCAGGAGAGAACTGGAGATACGAACAGCAGGAGATACGAACGAAAAATACGGAAGCGAGAAAAGATTATTAATGATCATTCTCCAAACACTGTCCACACGATTGTTTACACCACCGAGGACCTATGTGCAGAATGTATTAATTATTATGGTCAGGCTTGAATCATACTTATTCTCGTTAACACACAATGACATATATGTACACGTGACTATCCTAGATTTTTATTATCATCAGGAGGACACACTCTAAGACAAAACATTCTGGGAATCTTTGAAATCTTTGTTTGTCGTCTATAGAGAAATCATACATTATAGAGTATTATTTTATTCCATTCTTTCTAGACACTTTCAAACTTTTTTTCGGCTTTGTAAATACATAAGATTATTGAAGTTTCATTGAATTCGTACTGTATATTCTTTTAACTTTATACACGCATACATTTCACTAACTTTGCATACACGGCCAGACATCTACATACAAACTACACATTATACCTATCTACACACACACACATACTCACACACACACACACAAAGGCAGGAACACATACACATTCACGTCTGCACAAAATCTACTTCTTTCTACACCCACATACCTCTCTCTCTCTCTCTCACACACACACACACACACACATAGATACACGCACGCGGCGGCCAACATACCAATCTTCTCCTGAGGCCGCTAAATCCACCACCCCGCGATCCTACTCTAATAGTTAATTTACGTGCTGAAAACCAAACCCATGCAGTCACTCAATCACCCATAAACAAGCTTGAGAAATTAGCAGCTGACTCGCCACGGGTTGCAGGTGAGGCGGGCTGGCTGAGGGAACCCACTGACGTACCATATTGACCTCAGTGTACCTGCGACGCCTTGCAAGTTACAGCTGAGTTGACCTCGATGGATGAGGATTTGTGAACTATTTTGTATGAAGTGAGGTGGAGATAGCAGTAAAATCATCTATGCTACCTTGTTGTAAATGTCCTCAGCATGATATTATTGGCCCAGGGACTTGATGGGGTCGACATTGCTAACATACACACAGATGCTATATTCCCGAGTCCCTGGGGAGTGTCGGATACGCCTAGCTTGCCCTCCCATCCAGTTTGGGGTCCTGTCCGTGGAAGAGGGGCTCAAGCCATGCCAGCACCCTTCACCCTGTAGCTTCCTCACGGCCAGCGGGGTCTGTCTGTCTGTCTGTCTGTCTGTTCCCTAAAGGTGTGTGTTGACCGATATGATTAATGTTTCTTTCCTTATTTGAGCCTCGTCCAGTTTCATATATCTTGGCTCAGCTATATACCTGCTGCACAAGGTTGCCAGTAAAGCGTTCCTTCTACACCCTATATCTTAAATATTCAGTGTGTTTCAGTGCTATTTTTCTTTTTTCTTTTTTACGTGGGATTCATTTGAGGGTAAATTAGTGGGCTCGTGATTCCTCCAAACAGTGCCACGAAACTGATCCTACGTTAAAGTAACATTAAAATCATCTGTTTCCTGACATACATACTGTATATACTTTGGAGGATTCTCAGACGTTTCCAACTCACCAATAAATGAATCTCCTTTTTACGTTTAACTTTTAATACGAACTGAAGGTGATTGTTTTGTAAGGAAGAAAACCCCCACTAAGCTTTCTCTCTTCTTTAAAATGCTCTTCATATCATATCATATAAAGAATAACATACACGAACAACGTTAAAAAAAAGTGCACCAAAATGACACCAGAGGATTTCACTATAGTTAAACACGGTAGGAGAGCATAACAAAAAAAATGGTCGTATTCCTCTACAGTCTCTCTGGATGAATGATTTTGAGACACCCACCAAGGGACAGGCAGTGAGTGCATGGGTGGAGAGTAACTGCATGTGATAGGGATGGTTGTATTCGTAGACGTTTTTCAAGGCATAATAAGAAACTGCATGTGATAGGGATGGTTATATTCGTAGACGTTTTTCAAGGCATATAATATTATACCAGTGACCCCATGACTCAATCTAGACTATATAATCACATGAAGAGATGAAGGTGCCATAACATTTTTCGTAAATATAATATACACACACACATATGTAATTTCTGGAGTACACCTATTTTCCAGCATACCAACAACACACGACCATCGGGAAAAAAAGAAGAAAAAAAAAAGAGAGAGAGAGAGAGAGAGAGAGAGAGAGAGAGAGAGAGAGACTGTATTAATTCTTTCTATGCGCATAATCCTTCACTTATACGCAGTTCCTCTCTCTCTCTCTCTCTCTCTCTCTCTCTCTCTCTCTCTCTCTCTCTCTCTCTCTCTCTCATCTTCAACACCCTTCAACTTTTCCTTCTCTCCTCCTCTATCTCCGCCATCACCTCTCCTCTCTCATCCATTATTCATTTTCCTTCTACTTCATCCTCCTCCCCGTCATACTTTCCCTTTTCTCTCATTCCTTTTCTTCCATTTCCCCCAGACCTCTCTTTCTCCTCCTCCTCTTCCTCCTCCTCCTCCTCCTCTTCTTCCTCCTCTTCCTCCTCATCTCCCTCATTTAGTCCCTTCTGTTTCAGTGTCTCTTCTTCCTCCTTTTTTTCCTTTCCTTCCCTTTTTTTCCTTCTCCTCCTTCTCCTCATTTACTTTCTCCTCTTCTTCCTCTTTTATTTCCTTTCCTTCCCTTTTCTCCAGCTCCTCCTTCGCTAATATTCCACAAAAGCCATGACTAATCAAACTATTTTAATTCAGTATTACGGAAATCATCATCATTATCAGAAACACCATCACCATCATTATCATCATCATTATCATCTTAAAATATCATCATAAACTCCATCACTACTATCATCATTATCATCATCATCATTGCATCGTAAATATCTTTCCCACCACCAACACCATCACCATCACAATCCCCATCATCACACAAATATAAATAAAACAACAAAATCATCATCAAAATCATATCACCACCATCACCACCAACATCATCACCAAAACCATCACCACTACCACAACCACCATCATCACCACTACCACAATCATCACCACCACCAACACCAACATCACCACCACCATCATCAATATCCAATTCCCCGTTCCCTCATATTATTACAAGGTTTATCATGGGTTTCATCAAGACAGCCACAAAAGGACCATAATTATATATATATACTATACTATACTATACACGGTTTGGATCTGCTGCTATACCTAAATAATCCTTGTGTCATTTCTATGGGGTCCCTTTTGTAATCCTTCTCCTCCCCGTATTCTTTTGTAATCCTTTTCCTCCCTGTATTCTTTTGTAATCCTGGTCCTCCCTGTATTCTTTTGTAATCCTAGTCCTCCCTGTATTCTTTTGTAATCCTTCTCCTCCCTGTATTCTTTTTCTTCTTACTCCAACTCGTTTTTTTTTCTTGCTTCTCAATTTCATCATTATTATCCTTTTCAACATATTCTCCTTCTTCATATTTTATTTCTCTTCTTTCCCCTCTACATTCTCCTCCTCCTCCTTTTCCTTCCCCTCTACATTCTCCTACTCCCCTCCTCCACCTCCTCATGCTACTCCTCCACCACCTCCTCCTCAATTTACTCCCACTCCTCTTCCTCCTCCACCTCCACCTCCTCCTCGTTCCTGGTGGTGGCTGGAGGTATAACAATATTCAGCAATGACGCCACTAACCCGTTATGGCGTGCACCCACCTACCCACTTACCCACCCACCTACCTACCCACCTACACACCCACCTACTCACCCACCCAGTCAGTCCCTCCCCTTTGTTTACTTGGGATGGTCGGCTGGGGAGTCGTGGGCTGCCGGCTCTGGGAAACGACTTGATGCCTTGATGTCATTCGTGGGGGGATTGGTTGAAAGGGAGGAGAAAGAGGAGGAGAAGGAGGAGGAGGATGGGAGAAGGAGGAGGAGGATGGGAGAAGGAGGAGGAGGAGGAGGAGACGAAGTAAGAGGAGGAGGAGGAGGAGACGAAGTAAGAGGAGGGAGAGGTGAGGTGCAGAAGAGGAATTGCGGTAGGAATGAAACGAGGAATTATACAGTTGGAGGGTTGGGAGGAAGGAAGGAAGGAAAGAGAGGAGGGTGATATAGGATGTAGGAGGATATAGGAGGAATAGGGGATAGGAATGATAGTAGGATGTAGGAGGATATAGGAGGAATAGGGATAGGAATGGTAGTAGGATGATGGAGGATATAGGAGGAATAGGGATAGGAATGGTAGTAGGATGGAGAAGGATGTATAGGAGGAATAGGGGAAATGAACGATGAGAGTATTTGTAGGATGTAGGAGGATGTAAAATAAAGGAAAGAAAGGAGGGTGGTAATCAGATGCAGAAGGATGTATAGAAGGAATAGGGAAAGGAATGAAAGGAGGATGAGAGGATCTGAAAGGAAATAAAATGGATTGCATGAGAAGAACTGAAGAGAAATGGGAGTAGCAGGAGAAGGAGGAGGGAGAAAAGGGGGAGTAGGAGGAAGAGGAGGAGAGGGGAGTAGGAGGAAGAGGAGGAGAGGGGAGTAGGAGGAAGAGGAGGAGAGGGGAGTAGGAGGAAGAGGAAGAGTGGGGAGTAGGAGGAAGAGGAGGAGAGAGGAGTAGGAGGAAGAGGAGGAGGGGGGAGTAGGAGAATAAGGAGGGGGAGGAGTAGGAGTAGGGGGGGAGATAAACGGGGAAGAGAAGAGAAAAGAAAAGAGGAGGAACTAGGAGAGGAATTGAAGAAGTGTAGGAAGATGCGTATATGGAAAAAAAAGAAGAGAGGAAAAAGAAGGAAAGAAGAACAGACAGAAGGAAAGGAGAGGAGAAGGAAAAGAAGGAAAATGCAGGAGAAAAAAGGAAAGGAAAACGATTGCGAAGAGGAATAAATAGAAAGAAAACAGAGGAGAGAGAGAAGGAAAGGAGAGGAAAAATTAAAAGAAATAGAGGAGAGGAGAAATGAGTAAAGGAGAGGAGAAAGATGGAAAGGAGAGGAAAAAGAAAGAAAGGATAAAGAAAGAGATGAGACAAAAGGTTATTATGGAGAGAGAGAGAGAGAGAGAGAGAGAGAGAGAGAGAGAGAGAGAGAGAGAGAGAAGTGAGGGGGGAGGGGAGGGGAGAAAGAGATCACTAGGAACGAAGCAAGATGGGGGGGGGAGGGGGGGGACGAAGAAATTGTTGGGGGTGGGGGGGCGGAGGGGGAAGGGGGTAAAATATCACTGAGAATGAGAGGGATAGAGGGGAGAAGGGGGTCGCTAGGGCCAATGGGAGAGAGGAAAAACAGGGATCATTGAAGGAAGAGAGAGAGAGAGAGAGAGAGAGAGAGAGAGAGAGAGAGAGAGAGAGGTGGGAGGAGGGAGGGAGGGAGAGGTTATTTTTCTTTTTCTCCCTCAACTCGTCGTCTTCCTCGTTCAGTGGTTGTGTTCAGATGGTCTCACCAGTTTACGAGTGTTGGTGTTAGTAGTGGTTTTGTTGTTATTGTTGTTGTTGGTGTTGATGTTGTTGGTGGTGATGGTGTTGGTGGTGATGTTGGTGGTGGTGATGGTGTTGTTGATGGTGTTGGTGGTGGTATTGGTTTTGGTGGTGTTGGTGGTGGTGGTGTTGGTGGTGTCGATGTTCTTTTGTTCTCGGGGTTCAAAACTGTTCTTTGCGACGACAATCTTCCCCTATTTTCGAGAAGTAGGATTCGGAGTGCTGGAGCCGCAGTTGCAATTTCCTCCCAGGTCAACAAAGAAGCGGTGTTGATGGAGAGAACCAAGATCAAGAGAGGTCTAGGAGAGAACGAAACGAGTCTTCTGCGCATTTCTCGGCAATTCCTATATACACGGTGCCGCCCGGAGTTCTGGGAAAAGAAGGTGAAGAGTTCTGAACCAATTTCCAAACAAACGGCAATCACGCCCGCACTCAATTCCTTTTTATAGTCTCTTATTTACTTAACCCATATTTGTAGAATTTAGGTGTCAAGGCGGGCCAGCCACGCTCTCCAGAAAAGTTCACACGTTTCCCGCTCCCTTCGCTCGCCAGGACACGACTCTCTTCCCTGGAGGTTGTATATACAGCTCCATGCTCTCTTCCCCTTCATTGCCTCCCGAACATAAACATCTGCAGGTCGTGTTCGCCTCCAAGAGAATCTCACAAGACAGTTATTGAATGCCATTTCAACTTATTGCATGAATTCACTGCCTCTTGGTCGCCTTGTCCCCAAAGTCAAATCAAAAGAGGCGATGGCCCGATACACCCAAATAGCCACGAATACAAATTGGAAAATCTGGTGGGGAGCTAGAGAGGAACGCGAGGAGGAAAGGGGGGAAGGAGGGAGAGAGGGACGAGGGGGATTAGGGGGGGGGGGGGTGAGAAAGAGTGAGAAACAGAACGAGAGGGGACGATTCCAGGCTTGTGGGTGAGGGGAGGGGAGTGGGGGGGGTAAGGAAGGGCCCGGAGAGAGGTGAAGTCAGTTATTGGTAGGGGGTGATGAGGGGGTGGGGTGGGGTGGGGTTGGGGAAGGAACTGAAGTATGGGTGAGTAAAGACAGAGAGGAAGGAAGTGTTGGGTAGAAAACAGATAGACAAACAGACAGACAGAGACAGAGATAGACAGACAGGAGGGAGTGAAATTTGTAAGGACTACTTTAAAGAGAGAGAGAGAGAGAGAGAGAGAGAGAGAGAGAAGAGAGAGAGAGAGAGAGAGAGAGAGAGAGAAAATACAGAGGAAGAGAAAAAAACATTGAAAGAAAGAAAGAGAGAGAGAGACTGGAGGGGGTCTAAGTGGGAGGTGAGGGGGGGGGGGTTGGTGTCAGCTGATAAGGCATGTATCTCTTGTCCTGAGCGCCTGGCCTGGGTGTGGAGCTGGAGTCTGACGCTGAAGGAGTTATGTGATGGGCCAGGGAACCGAGCCATGCAAGGGCAGGAAGTAATGAAAGTGGGGGAAAGAGAGAGAGAAAGAAAAGAAAGAAAAGAGAGAGAAAAGAGAGAGAAAAGAGAGAGAAAATAGAGAGAGAGAGAGAGATAGTGTGTGTGTGTGTGTGTATGTGTATGTGTGTGTGTGTGTGTGTGTGTGTGTGTGTGTGTGTGTGTGTGTGTGTGTACTGGAAGAAAGAGAAGTACTAGAACACTAAAATTATGAAAATTTGGAAGGACTGAATGGAATAAACAGTTTGAGACTCCAAGACTATATACTAACACGAATACTGCAGTTGAAGAATGAGAAACTTGCACTGGCATTTTGGATATGATATGAGAAATACTGATAGAAATAATGTAGGATTGTGGCAAGAAAAATGTAAATTGCAGAACTGGGGGGCAAATTTCCACTTCCCTCACCCAAAATGTAAAATGGGGAACTTGTGGGGAGAGGGGGTAAACTTCCATGCACTTCCCCCACCACTTCACCCAAGATTCTACTCCACATCCACGTCGACCACCCACCCTCACCACCACCCTCAACCTCTCTGTGCTCATCCATCTAACCACCTATACACCTTCATTTCCACTCCCCACCACCACCCTACCCACCTTCACTTTCGTTTCACCTATTTCCATCCCCACTCCACCCGATTTTAGGCACTCACTTCCACACCTCCACCACCCACCCATGTTTAGGCTCTCATCCACTCCCACTTCACTCCCACTTCACTCCCACTTCACCCCCCACCTCCCCCCAACAAACGGCCACCACTGATGTTCCTCGCCTTGTCAGACCTCAGAGAAAACTTACGACGTTTGGCAGACAGCGGAAGGAATGTGGAGAAAACCTTGGTGCTCTTTCCTCCCTCACTGTGAAAGGAAGAGGAGGAATGGGATGGGGATGGTGGTTATGGTGGTTGTGGTGGTGGTGGTGATGGTGGTAGTGGTGGTGGAGATAGTAACGATGGTGGTGAATATAGTATATATATATAGTAATGGAGTCAGAGGCACCAAACGATACTATATGACTAAATAAAAATTAAAAGGAAAGAAAATATGAAATCTATTGTCCAAGGATGTAAGAGACTTGTGATATGTTAGTAAATGTCGTGGGCTTATACTGAATCCACAAAAATAGGCAACAAAACAGCACCAATACTAAGCGATTCTGTTTTATGGCATATACTGTTTAGCTTAGGAGAAGTCAAAAAAACAAAACAACTCAAATCATTATTCAGTTCCTCGACAGCATAATCGATTCCTTATAAATGTTTCTTTATAATTTCCCCATACAGTGACCGAGGCAGTATATAATATGCAAGCGACCACAGCCATAAAACAATACAACACAACACAACACTGTATTATACATAAGGGGAAGGAGGAAGTTTGGGGGGGGGGGGAGAGGGGGGACGCAGCCGACCAACCCCATATAGCCAGCTCTCCGGAAATGTATGCATCATTTATAAAAGCGGACGGGCAGCCATCTGACCAGAGATTGTGAAGGGAGACGTGGCCAGTCCTCAGGGCACCCAGACACCAACGACCACATCCCAGGCAAACGGCGCCATAAAAGAGGGGCAGAGTTCGTTTTCCCTTAAGGGCCCTGTGCTGCTCGTGTATGATTGATAATTGGAGGGTTCTGATTCCTTCTGACCATGCCACAAAACGAGCTACTTTCCTATAGGTGCAGTGTTTCGTGACAATATTTGAAGGACTATTTGGTCTCCACTTTTCTGACTACATCACAAAGGTCCCTTAAGGAGATATTCTCTTTTTGGTGAATTGGAGCACCTTAATTCCTCCAAACTATGCGACGAAACAAACGACCCTATTGTTACTTTAATGAGGGATCTGTTTCGTGGCATAGTTTGGAGGAATCAGAGACCTTTCAATCACCAACAAGACAATTTTCCCTTAAGGGCCCTCTGGTATAGTCGGATAAAATAGACGCTTTTGACTTCTCCAAACCTTGCCACGAAACACCACCTATATAGAGGGAATGTGTCTCCTACGGTACTTAGGAGGAATCACAAACCTTCACATTCCCAGCAGCATCACTGATCCCTTAACGTACAGTAGTAAAGGAATTGAATCTGATGCTGAGGAAGTGTTGATGTTTATTGTTTCCTTCTGTTTATATAATTTATAGAGACACTACAACTCTCTCTCTCTCTCTCTCTCTCTCTCTCTCTGGAGATTGGTTGTGATTAGACGTGTCCACTGAGCTGACCCGTGTTTCCGTTCGACTTTGCCGTGTGTTTTGGAGGATTTACAGTAAACCAACGTTGAGTAGAACTTATAATTTGTATTTTTTATCCTTGTATCCAGTTATCTAAGTAACGTAATATCTCCGTTAATATTGAGTAACTATTTATCCAGCACTGTATTAGTATAATTGTGTTTTTATTTTTTTTGTATTCACATATTTGTTTCTTATTCAGTCCCTATACACTTGTGTTTATTTAGAGTCTATATATATCTGTGCTTAATATTATATAGTATATTATTCTACTATTTAGTGTGCTTTCGTCTGTTGTTTTTGTCGTTGTTTTATGCATTAAGAGTGGTATATAGTGCCGCACCTTGTCTTTAATCCGTCTACCTGCTCTTAACCCTTAAATTCCCCAGGGAAAACACTCCCTCCACTCACACGTTTTCTTTATATATATATTGTGTTTTTAGGTCGACGTATTGTGTTATTCTCTGCCTACATATTTGCGCTTATTTATTGTCTACATAATTGTACAAATTTCGAGTTATATATTTGTGTTTAATATATCCAGTTTCATATTCTGATATTTAACTTGCTTTCGCTGTGTTCTTTTATCTCATTCCTCCCTTCTTCCATCTATTCCCTTATTCATTCCTCCTCTTCCTAATCTAGTGTGTACATCTCCCCCTAACATCCTCAAGTTGAAAGTAATTAAATAAATTGATAAATAAGTTAATAAATTAAATAATAAATAAACTAATAACAAATAAAGTGATAAACAAGTTAATAAATTAAATAATAAATAAATTGATAAATAAGTTAATAAATTAAATAATAAATAAACTAATAACAAATAAAGTTATAAACAAGTTAATAAATTAAATAATAAACAAATAAATAACAAATAAAGTGATAAACAAGTTAATAAATTAAAAAATAAATAAATAAATAAATTAAATAATAAATTAATTAATTAAATATTAAATAAATTAATAAATTAAATAATAAATAAACTAATAAATTAAATAATAAATAAACTAATAAATCAAATAATAAATAAATCAACAAATTAAATAATAAATTAATTAATAAATTAAATAATAAATTAATTAATCATGGCACCCCAACACACCTGTACGTCTTGCTCAGGAACTTTCGGCCCCACAATTTTCGCGAACAGAGACGTCCATTTCTGTAGATTCTGCCAGCTACGTGAGGAGATGTCAACCGACCTGAAGGCAGCACACCACAAGATTGAGGCATTGAGTAAGAAGTTGGAAACGCTGCAAGAATTCACTACACTCAACGTAGGAGTGACACCAACACCGACCGTACCAGTTGACACAGCCCCTGTACTTACTGCCTCTACACCCTCACCTTCACCGACACTACCAACCATACCGTTACCTTCATCGACAACAACAACGACTTCCACTTCTCCACGGGAGGAGTTCAGCATCGTCAGGAACAACACACGACCCAGGAAAAACATCATACCCATCACTACATGTCAAAACCGATTTAAGATCCTGGCACAAGACGACGACGAAGACGACACCGAGGTCAGGCTGGTTGGTGACTCCATGGTCAGGGGTCAACTCACCGAGTTTTGTGGACGAGCACCCAAGTCAAGGAAGCGTTTTTGCATCCCGGGTGGCGGCCTAGACGACGTGACTGACACAGTGGAAGAAGTGACAAGCCAGGCCCCAAACAACACCACGTACGTCATCCACGCCGGAACCAATGACGTGATGAACACCAGATCAGAAGAGCTCCTCAACAAGTACCGACAGATGATTGCGAAATTCAAGGAAAAAACGAATAACATCATACTTTCTGGAATCATCCCCCGCAGAAAAGCCGACATCCGCTTCTACAACACCGCTACCAGCATCAATCGACGACTTGCCAGCATCTGCAACGAGGAGAACATCGCTTTCATCAACACCTGGGACAAGTTTTATTTCGACGACTCGTTATTCTCAGCTGATGGTGTCCATCTGAACCAGGTAGGAGCAGCCCGTTTTGGACGTTTGCTAAACGACGCGGTCATCAACCATCGTACAAAAAACGGGACAGCCCAGGCACAACAAAGTCAGGTAACGTAAAACTAACAAACAGAAAAACAAGGGCAAACGTGCAATCACCTAACCGAAATAGCCTAAAGGTTTTTTATGTCAACGCTCGCAGCATCCATAATAAATTCGCAGATCTAGAGGAAATAACACTCACAGAAAATTATGATATAATCGGCATAACAGAATCGTGGCTAAATACCGAAAGCAGAGACTTCCTAGCAGAGTATAAAATTCCCGGTTACACAATATTTGAAAAAGGCCGTACAAATAAAAGGGGTGGTGGAGTACTACTATATATTAAAGACGATCTTAAACCAATTCTATTATCAAAGACGCATATCGATAACGTAGATACATTATATATACTCGTTAGAAATAAATGTGGGATGAAACTTTTGTTTGCTTTATTATACAGACCCCCAGCTCAACCAGTACAAACCGACCGTGATATCTATGAGCAAATTAGCGAGATGAGTAACACACAAGAGGCTGTAATTCTCGGCGATTTTAATTTACCAGTAACAAAGTGGGGAGAACCATTATCAGCTCACTATGGACACGACCTTTATTCTAACCTACAAGAGAGTTCCCTTATCCAATTCGTTAATAGCCCAACCCGTGGAAATAACGTCCTTGATTTAGTATTTGCAACAAAAGAAGACTTGATAGAGAATATCAATGTGGGTGATGAGTTTACCAATAGCGACCACCGCATAATCACTTTCAGTATAAAGTTCAATAAAAGTGAAATAAACCACAGCTACGAAAAAATCCCTGACTTTAGAAAAGCTAACTTTCACCTTCTCAGGGCGATACTAAAAGATACCGATTGGAAATGTCTGCGAGATACTATTGATATTAATTCACAATGGAACTTTTTCACTAATGCGTACACAAAAGCGGTCAGGGATAGCATACCGTTAAAAAATCGACGTTCAGCACAAAACTTAAAGCCCAAGTGGTGGAGTAAAGATATAGCCGACTGTTTACGAGCCAAAAAGAATGCCCATAATAGAGTAAAAATCACAGCCAATAATGACGACCTTGCCAAGTTTACAGACTTACGTAGAAAAGCCAAAAAGTTAATCAAACAGAGTAAAAAGACAATTGAAAAACACGTTGCAAATCAGAGTAAGACAAACCCGAAAGAGTTCTACAGTTATATTCGACAAAAGAAAGTACTTACGTCAACTATCGGTCCAATTCTTGATGAAAATGGGGACTTTACGACAGATGAAGAGCGAATGAGTAGTATCCTAAATACTTTCTTTGCATCAGTCTTTACTACAGAAAACCCGAACGATATACCAGCTGAAACAACAGTCCAAAACGAAAACACCGAAGTATTAAATAATATCAGCATAACAGAAAATGACGTAATCAAATGTATTGATAAATTAAATGTAAATAAGTCACCTGGGCCTGACACGATCTCCCCTCGCGTAATAAAGGAAGCAAAAAGCGAAATAGTAAAACCTCTGACTCTGCTATTTAATTATTCATTACACACTGGAACAATACCTGACGAATGGAAGCTCGCTAACGTAACACCAATATTTAAAAAAGGCAGCAAATCCTTACCTAGTAACTATCGCCCTATCAGCCTAACCTCAGTAGTATGCAAAATGTTAGAGACAATCATACGAGATAAACTTACAAATCATTTAGAGGAAAACAACTTACTCAGAGACACTCAACACGGTTTCCGCAATAAACGCTCTTGCCTAACGAATCTATTAGACTTTTTAAACGACATTTTTAACGAATATGATAAGAGTAAAGCAGTAGACATAATTTATCTAGATTTCCAAAAAGCCTTTGACAAAGTTCCCCATAAACGTTTAATAAGTAAATTAAAATCTCACAGAATCCAAGGCGACACCGTAAGATGGATAGAAAACTGGCTAAGAAACCGTAAACAACGTGTGGTAATAAATGGAAAATCATCTAATTGGACTGGCGTTACGAGCGGGGTGCCACAAGGGTCAGTTTTAGGGCCAATCCTATTCCTAGTTTACATAAACGATATAGATGAAGGTCTCTCATGCATAATATCGAAGTTTGCCGATGACACTAAAATTGCTAATACAGTACTCACTAACGCACAAACTAAAGAAATGCAAGATAACCTCGATAAATTGTCGAATTGGGCGAAAACTTGGCAAATGTCCTTCAATGCAGATAAATGTAAAGTACTCCATATCGGACATCGTAACGTAACAGCAAACTACTCGTTAAATGGTAAACAAATTAAAAGCGTGGATCAAGAGACAGACTTAGGGGTCACAATATCAAGTAACCTAAAACCCAGTCAGCAATGTACGGAAGTAATTAAGAAAGCAAATAAAACTATCGGCTTTATTGGCAGAGCATTCGAGTATAAGTCCAAAGACACAATCCTCACTTTGTATAATTCCTTGGTCCGTCCCCTTATGGAATATTGTGTCCAAGCCTGGTGCCCGTACTACCAGAAAGATATAGTAAAATTGGAACGAGTCCAACGTAGAGTTACTAAAATGATACCAAGTCTACGAAACAAAACGTATGAAGAGCGGCTAAATGAACTGAATCTATTCCCACTAGCACAACGTAGATTGAGAGGCGACTTAATCCAGGTATTCAAAATAATCAAAGGCATAGACAATATGGACTGCAACAAATATTTCAATATCGATCAATCAAACTACACGAGAGGTAATGGCTGTAAAATCATAGGTAAATCTTTTAATTCACACGAATCCAAGAATTTCTTTTTTAACAGAGTCGTCAACTTATGGAATGGGCTTCCCCGTAACGTAATAGAATGTAACACAGTAGACAGCTTCAAACGTCGCCTTGATAAACACCTTGCATCTAATCCCCGACTTTCGATGTTTACTAATGAATAATTTCTTTGCCCATTACAGCCAAATTTCAACTACTTTCTATCTTTCCTATAAAATTCCTTGTGGAGTTTTCTCTACCAACTCCACAAGGTTCTGACTCCTGACTTTATTTCCAGTACGGCTCAGGCCGGAGGGATTGGAGGGTGGGGAGAGAGCCTTCTACTTTGCTATCCTTACCTACGACTATCACTGGGGAGAAATTCATTCTCTACCAGTAACCTTCTAATCAGATCACCCCGTGTGGACCGTAAGGTCTGTTGTGGTCTGTGATTCTATGTAACTCTATGTAACTCTCTCATACACACACACACAAATGTTTCTGACGTGTGGAACTGTATCTTGGACAAATGTTCATTATATTTATGAATGTTTCTGTATTTATGAACAAGATCAAGTTTATAAAGGGGGTCGAATTATTTAAAGAAGATTGTACTATTGTTTGGTTTATAATCTCGGGTGTTGATCTCTTTAATCTCTTAATTGAGGACCCTGTGATTGTGTATGATAATTACTGGAGGCTTCGGATTCCTCATGACTATGCCACGAAACAAAAAGGCTCCTTCTATCATCATATAGGTGGTGTTTCGTGACAATATATAAAGGACTCACTATAACCTAATCTCCAATTTTCTTACTACATTACGATGGCCCCAAATTGTGAACCATGTATGTGATTGTGTATGAGAAATGGAGGCTTCTGATTCCTCCTGACTATGCCACGAAACAAAATTGCTCATTCTATCATCATATAGTGTTGGTGGTGTTTCGTTGCAATATCTGAAAGACTCATTTACCTCCAATTTCCTGACAACAACAGACTGGGAAACTTGGATTTTTTTTTTTTTTTTTTTTTTTTGTCTGACAAGGTTTTGTACTTAGTAATATTTGTATGATGTAAATTCCGGCTCCTCTGTGATTCACTTTAGAACTCACACATTTATTGTTCACGTATAAAATTATAATAAGAATTGAGAGGTCAGCAATTATTATTATTTATTCTATTATTATTATTATTATTCTATCAGCACTAACATTTTCCATCTGAACTGATTGAAATAACTAATAGGATGTTAGTACGTGGTCTTCATAATTGTCCAAAACCATACTGTATATATATATATATTTTTTTTAGATCTCTGATAAGTATAATTCGACAACAAATACATTTATACAGAAGAGTCTAATACATTTATGCAGATATTCTCATTTTTCTTTTGTTTCTTTTTGTAATAAGTTCTTTATACACCTTTAGTAGAAGCCCCAACACTCTGGGGAACGTTGCCGCTGAAGGCCAAGAAGTTATTTGATACATGGTGAGAAATTAATAAAAGTATAAAATATAGGTTTAGATACTGAAAAAATATAACTGTCCCCAATACTAAAAAGTTTTCTGTAACGTAATAACATAGAAAATGAAAATATATGGTAGACTAAGTTAAACATTCACAACTTCACATAATACAGTATATTTACTGTTTTAATATCCCGCCCTGCATCAAATAATAAAAATTAATCTGGTAACGAATTTGGGAGGCTACTGATTCCTCCAAATATACTACAAAACAGATCTAACTATATTATACTCGTCTACAGATATACAATATAGTCTGTTTCCTGACATACTTGGCAGGAATCAATAATTGTATATATCACCACCTCTCACACAACTACAACAACAACAAAAACAACCACCACCACAACAACGACAACAACAATCACAACAACAACAACAACAACAACAACCACCACTACAACAACAACAACAATCACAACAACAGCAACAACAACATACTTCCCTCCTCCCCCACTACCCCAAGCCCCTTCAGTAGAGAGAGATAGAGGAATCAATTATATATATCCCTTTACCTCTCACACAACAACAACAACAACAACAACAACAACAACAACAACAACAACAAAAACATTAAACTCCCCCTCCCCCCCACCTAACTTTACCATCGTTGGCATCGTTGTTCATAACTTTACAAAACTATAAACACTTGTACAGATGTTGAAAAATAAATAATATGTTCCTTTCCATTCCATAGTATGTTTATTAACCTCAAGCTTGCATCTGTAAGGGGGTGTGGGAATAGGGGGACAGGCTTGAGGGGATTTTAAGGGGGTGCAATTTCCTCCAGCAGAATTAATTCAGACAACTGCTCAAAGTCTGTAACGCGTTTAGAGCGCAACCACTGCTCAAAGAAGTCCCTCTTTTCTCTGGCAAACTCAACATAAGTTTGGTTTGGTGTCTTACGAGCTTTACGGAACTTACATCTATACACCTCGGGTACGAGTTCATAGGCCTTTAAAATTTCCTTTTTAACCACTTCATAATCAGAACACTGAACCTCTGACAGAGCAATATAAGCACTTTGGGCTTTACCCTTCAACACACTCTGTAATAATATGGGCCAATGCTCCTTCGGCCATGACATTCTTATTGCAATTCTCTCAAAAATACGAAAATATACATCCACATCTTCAATGAAAGGGGGTACCAACTTTATCATACTACTTACATCAAACTTAGGGGTTTGTGACCTCATCCGAACCTCTGCATCAATACGTGCTCGTTCCACTTGTGCCTGAATCTTAGTTTGTTCCAACTGTATCTTAGCTAGCTCTAATCTCATTTGCCAATCACCAAGAGAAACACCACTACTGGGCAGATCCCTAGACTCTGTAACTGTATCTGCAGGCATTTCTAACTCAACTAAATTAGTTCCTTGTTGACCACTTTGTTCATAAACTTGCCCATTATCACAAATATGCAATGCAATCGATTTCACCAACTCCTCTTTGGGCAGTAACATATACTCAAGTCGCAAAAAGGAAGCTACTAGCTTAAGTTTATGAGCATCAAGTGAATTAATATCCTCATAACAAGGCATGGAATTACAAAAAGATTGCACGTCATCTTCATTAATTAAATGCATCCTAAACCACCGGCAATATACTGAGCTGTCTTCAGATAAGGGTATAGATCCTGGCGAGGTCGCCAATTTATGTTACAAACCCAGGAACTCTAGAGGTCGCCAAATTAAGTAAAATACAAGATCTTAAAAACAATATAAGTTTATTTTAACATTAAACACATTTATCCCATGAATATCAAATCCCAATGAATTCAAGTAACCCAAACCATCCAACATACCGCTCCCACTCACAGGAGTGACTTTACCAAGAAGTTTAAAATCTATTGTAAACAATGCAGGCATTATAATTATAAGCTAAAATATATCCAAGGATTCATATGATGTACATAAAAAAAAAAACTGATATATATGCTGAATTATATTTTATCTATATTTTTGATGCATCACAATGTTTTTCCAGAAAAGCATTGGGCAACACTTAATATCATGGCCCTAACCATTTTACCTGTGCTGACTTAGTAAAACTCACGTGGGCAATTATTATCCTTTCAGAAAGTTCATTCAGCCTCCCATGGCATGTCGTCATGTGGGACTCACCCGTCTGTGGTGGTCTCGTCCCCAATGCAGCAACAACGACACATGTCCAACCCAAACCACCGTAACTCGAGGAAGATGGTCGAAAGGACACATTCTAACCACGGCACTAGATCATATACAAGAGGAAATGTTAATCACAGCCCTTCAAAAGACCGATCCTATCCTTCCCGGCGTCCTCCACCATTACCAATGAACCAAGAGTCGATTTACTTGGGGAGTTTTCACACCAGTCCAGAAGACATGAGTGGGTCGTCTGTATCCACTCATGCACGTCCTCACAAGAACCGTCGTGAGAAGAAAGATCTCCCAGTGTTTGATATTGAGGACATCCTTCAAGACCATTCTGCCACTTTTCCGAAGAACACTTCCCGCCACGCTAAATTATCATCCTCGTCAAGGAAAAACAACAATTCTTTATATCTAGCTCCAGTACAGCCTGATTCCAAGCACCTGAGACCCCAAGAACTGTACCTAACACTACCATCTATCCACAGCTTTTGCTCACAATGCTCTCCCACCACCATCACAGCCCGTCCTTCACTATCACCACCTCGATCCCCTGGAAACAATGCCTCGTCTGTTAACCTCACACCGACGAAAACGGAAGAGGGTATGGTGGGAATAGCGATGCCAGTTCATGACTCCCTGGTACACTTCGCCAAGACAGCCCCCATGAACCGTCCCATCACCATGGCTGAGTTGGATGTAGACAACGTGAAAGTGAAGCTGAGGATGGAGGTGAACAAGTGAATTTTCTATATATGTTGTTGCCAATTAAGTTTAGTGCATTTTTTTTTTCTATGTTAAAAAAGATGAGGGCAAAGGCCACGTGCCCGCTTACCGTCCTCATCTGCATAGTACAGTGAGAGAGTGGTCCAAAATCATGTCCAATTTCGTTCGAGATACCCTGACGCATTGCGTTTGAATGTACATAAGTCGTAGTAAGTAGGAAAGATGGATGAAGGTAGAGTGTTCCAGAGTTGACCAGTTGTGTATATGAAAGACTGAGAGTACCGGTTAACTCTTGCATTAGGAAGTTGGACAGAAAAGGGGTGCGAATGAAAAGCTTGACGAGTGTTGCATGCTCTCCTGAGGGGAGGAAGCATACATTGAGAGAGTTCAGAAGAGCAATGTCCAGTGTAATAGCGATAGAAGAGAGAAAGTGATGCAACACTGCGGCGAAGAGAGAGAGGTTGTAGTGAATCAGTAAGAGGAGGAGAGTTGATGAAACGAAAGGCCTTTGATTCCACCTTGTCAGTAGTGTTGTGAATGTTGATCCCCCCCACACATGAGAGCCATACTCCATACAGGGGCGGATAAGACCCCTGTACAGAGACAGCACCTGTGCGGGGGTGAACATTATAACATATTATCTATTACCTGTTTAGTGGGTGTCACAATATATATAGCAGAATTAGAATATTTTTTTATGTCCACTGGCCAGATTAACTTTTTCCCTTCCCATCAAACTTTTCAAACGTTCAGGGAAAACGGCCATGCATGAACCTGAACCAAAGTGATCTGATCAGAGAACGGAGAAATGCGGACAGAGAAAATTAATGTGGCTGGTAATATTTAACGTTATCCCTGACGAAAACAACCTTCGTGGCTATATTCGCATTGTAAAAATAATGGGAACGCAGCAATGAAGAGTATTTTCATTGAAGAGAAAGTTTAACCAGCTTGTGTTTTCATATAATTGAACCTTAGTCTTATAAGTATAGCTGGATGGTAATACATGTGGTCCCTGTCAGCTGTTGTACACGACTAATTATAATTACTACTGTACTGTAATGCATAGGTCCCATAATTTTGCATAAGAATTAGAAAAGAAGAACAGAGAAAATTATACATAATTATACATTGCATACCACTCTTAACATTATAATAATATGTGGTGTACTAGAGATATAGGATTTCCTTATGAATGAATTTGGTAATAATTCAATGTACTAACTGGAAGGCTATTCATGTTGTGTATCAAATGTCTGTGTGTGTGTGTGTGTGTGTGTGTGTGTTTGTGTGTGTGTGTGTGTGTTTGTGTGTGTGTGTGTGTGTGTGTGTGTGTGTGTGTGTGTGTGTGTGTGTTTGTGTGTGTGTGTGTGTGTGTGTGTTGGGCTACTACATCTGAAACACTTAAAAAGGGGAAAATTTTGTGTTGGTCAATCTGGAGCAACTGAATCCTCCAAACTATTACAAGCAACTGGCCATCATTATTTGTGTTAACCTGGTCCTGTTTCCTGGCATACTTTGGAGTAATCATGGCACTCCAATGAAACAAAAGTAAACGATCCCTCTAATACCCTGAAACAAACAAGAGTCCAAAAAAAAAAAAAAAAAAAAACACTTTCACGTATAGAACAGTCAGGTTGTTTCAGTTATTAGTTTTATTTTTCAATCTCTATTCATTTTGACATATAATTTTTTTAATGGATAATAATAAAGCTGTATCGTTGGGTAACCTTGCAAACAGTTTTATAATTTCCATGATGTATGTATGTATGTTGCACAGTGTTCAAGACTCTACAGTATTTTTATTCATCTTTTTTTACAGTATAATACCATAAATAGGTGTGAAATATATTATGATATTTTCTTGTGACGACAATATCTTATTATCCTACAAATATAATTATACTGGAAGTTAATAACGGTAACATTATGTATTTAGATTAGTTAGCCTTCAAATTAAGTGTTTTCTTTCACGTTACACTGTACGAAAACAGTATTATTTGGGGGTAACTATAAGAATTTGGGGTAACGATAAAAACTTGGGGTAACTATAGACATTTTGGGTAACTAAAGACATTTGTGGTAACTGTAGACATTTGGGAGGAGATTACATATACAGTGCTGTAAAAAACATCAATTATTTTTAACATTATTTCATGTATTATCTATGATGTCTTAAATTTGTTCTCTTTCATGATAATATTACTGGGATTGTTTACATATGTTTACTCTTACTAATTTTCCACCAAGTATCAAATAACGTTCCCCAGAGTGTTGGGACTTGTACTAAAGGTAAATAAAACAAAAATAACTAAAAACAAAAATAGTGTACATACAATAAAGGCAAACCAATCTTGAGAGTCAAACTAATGAATGAATAATAGTTAGCCAAGTGGAGTACAACATTTCACACACATTCTCCGACATTCTGGCTGGTGTGATTATCTTTGGTTCTCAGTGTGTGTGTGTGTGTGTGTGTGTGTGTGTTTTCTTGAGCACCCACGGCAATGAATAATATACTGTAAGGGGTTTCACTCATGGGATTCTACACATTATAATATCATCTAGAGAAAAAAAAATGTATTATATGGAATAGTACAGCATGATAATTATAGTCCTATAGTTAAACCAGTGGAAATTAAACTTTAGTTGTTCTTATTTTACCCAATCAAACATAATCTAAGTCATGTGCTATTCGAGTCACGTATGCGAAGGGAAAATTAATTGCCTTTAGTTATCCAAGTAAAAAAAAAAAGTAAAAATGTAAAGTATAGACAGTGAAGAGTAGGATGTAAGGCAGAATGTTGGTATAGATGGGCCCGAGAAGGATTAGGAAGGATGGGGTGTGTACTAGAGAGGAGAGAATTTTTTTTTAATTACCTCTTTTTTCCATTATCTTTTTTTTATTATTATTTTTATTTGATTTATTAATTTTTTTTCGTCGTCGTCGTCGTCGCCGCCGCCGCCGTCGCCGCCGCCGCCGCCCCGCCGCTGCCGCCCCGCCGCCGCCACCATTGCCCCGCCGCCGCCACCCCGCCGCCACGCCGCCGCCCCCCCGCGGCCGCCGCCGTCGCCGCCGCCCCGCCGCCGCCCTGCTACCGCTATCCCGCCGACATTTTTAAATAATTAGTTATTTTTATTTTATTTTTAATAATATATATATATATTTTTTTTTTAATATATATATATTTTTTTATTATTATTTTTTTAATTACCTCTTTTTTTCATTATTTTTTTTTATTAATTTTTTTATTTGTTTTATTTTTTATTTTCGTCTTCGTCGTCGCCGCCGCTGCCGCCGCCCCCCCGCCGCCGCCGCCGCCGCCGAACCGCCGCCCCGCCGCCACCCCGCCGCCCCGCTGCCGCCACCATCGCCCAGCCGACGCTACCTCGCTGCTACGCTGCCGCCCCCCCGCGGCCGCCGCCGTCGCCGCCGCCCTGCCGCCGCCCCGCCACCGCTGCCCCGCCGCCGTCGTTTTTTAATAATTAGTGATTTTTATTTTATTTTTAATAATATATATATATATATATATATATATATATATATATATATATATATATATATATATATATATATATATATATATATTTTTTTTTTTTTTTTTTTTTTTTTAATATATATATTTTTTTATTAATTATTTTTTTTTAATTACCTCTTTTTTTCATTATTTTTTTTTATTAATTTTTTTATTTGATTTATTATTTTTTTTTCGTCTTCGTCGTCGCCGCCGCCGCCGCCCCTCCGCCGCCCCCCCACCGCCGCCGCCGCCGAACCGCCGCCCAGCCGTCACCCCGCCGCAGCCCCGCCGCCGCCCCGCCACCGCTGCCCCGCCGCCGTCGTTTTTTAATAATTCTGTTGTTTTTTTTAATTTTTAATAATATATATATATATTTTTTTATTATTATTATTATTATTATTATTATTATTATTATTATTATTATTATTATTTTATTTTATTTTTTATTTTATTTTTTTGTCGTCGTCGTCGTCGCCGCCGCCCCGCCGCCGCCGCCGTCGTCGTTTTTTAATAATTAGTGTTTTTCATTGTTTTTTAATAATGTTTTTTTAATAAAAATTTTATTAATTAATTTTATTTTGTAATAATTAACTTTATTTTTTTTCATTATTTTTTTTTTTATTTGATTAATTATTTTTTTTTCGTCGTCGTCGTCGTCGCCGCCGCCGCCGCCGCCGCCGCCGCCGCCCCTGCCGCCGCCGCCGCCGCCCCGCTGTTGCTGCCATCGCCCCGCTGCCATCGCCCCGCCGCCGCCGCCCCGCCGCCGCCCCGCCGCCGCCCCGCCGCCGTCGCCGCCGTCCCGCCGCCGCTGTCGTCAGTTATTGATTTATTTATTTATTTATTTATTATAATTAGTTTTTTTTTTTTTAATAAATTATTTGTATATTTTTTTTATTAATTAATTATTAATAATTATTATTAATAATTATTATTTTTTTTCCCATATCAGGATATCCTCCATTTATCATCTTAATAGTAAATCAGCAACTGATTTATCGAGCAATACTGTACAATGTAACATTCTACACCATGAAATATAGGAAATTAATACATCAGGAATCACTTGGTGCCTATGTTACATCTGCATGAACACAAAATTCCTCACATATACATTATTGTTTCATTGTTATTCGTTTCGCTCATCATACAAGCCTGCCAACCACCATATCCATCTCTCTCTCAATAGTGAGTGCTTTAGATGTGTATCTCGGACCGAAGTGTGTGGTTCACGACTGGGAAAGGGAACGCTGACAACACTGCAGGGGCCCTCGCGGCAGTGGAGCCGGCTGTACATACCAAAGACCCATGCAGAAATAAGGGTATAAGAGAACCTCGCTATCCTATCAATTCATGTGTCCTGTATATAACTTACAGGCAGTGGTCAGTCCAGGGTTCATTATCTTGTGTATATAGGACCATTCTCAAGGATCCTGTGATCCTGTGTATGAAAATGGAAGGCTTCTGATTCCTTCTGACCATGCCATGAAACAAGCTTCTTATCCATATAGGTCCATGGTGTTTCATGGCAATATTTGAAGGACTCATTTATTCCCAATTTTCTGACCACATCACTAGATCATTTAACAGAAATGAAGAGTGGTCTATAACTGTCTATAATACAGTATATACGAGTCGTTCCCAAAATGTGGAAACTCTCATATATAGATACAAATGGATCTGATAATGGGATTAGTTTTGCTGAACCAAGAAAAAGCACATCTTATAATAATATAGTGTCGATATCGCTCACTTACTCCGACATTACATAGTGAAAAGTGCTGTCTTTAAACCGTCGACTATTTACGAAACTCTCTCGTCTTATAATTACCTATACTGTAAACTATATGCCTGCCGAGTTAGTTTCATTCGGTAGTTACACTCATTATAATTATTTCAACATTATTTTTAACGGGGTTGATGTAAACAGATATTGTTGATAATATATTTTGTAGCCATGCACAGTGAATGTTGTCAATTTCCTGTGAAGTTTACTAATTAATTACGTTTACCTGGTTAAGCAATACTAGGCTTAATTTCTGTCGTTCTATTCATCACAGCCAAAGGGCAGCATTTAATTGTAATGATGAACAGCCCTCCTCACCAAAAAAAAAAAAATAATAATAATAATAATAATAATAATAGTAATAATAATCTCGGAAACAATCATGGTTATAAATATTGCAAGTTCCTCAGATTTCACATAATGGTGAGATATGTACACCTCACAATTTTTTTTAAAGGCACTGACTGTATGCATGACAAAGGTTACGACTATTTGTTATTGAACATTTACCAGCTAAAACCAGTGAGATGGTACAATAATTATATACCTATTCGAGGGAATTTTATGGGAATGAGTCCTGCATTCTATACCCCATCCCATCCTTGAGATTTTTTACTCTCTCTCTCTCTCTCTCTCGTGGGAATACATACATGTAATAATGGAAAATAATGCAGTCTAATTGTCGGTAAAGGAGAAGCTACTGTGATTCCTCCAAAATTTGCCACCCACATACTCTTCTGTTTATCATTACGAGTAGCTATGTCAAAAGCTACACACACACACACACACACATTTTTTATTTTCTCAAAGTTCAATTTTTCAGTACAGAAGAAATTGTACCTTTCCTTAATTCTGTTCCTTTAGTGAATATTCATTACTATAATGTATATACACAAAGCTAAATATCTTGCCAAACACCAGCCTTGTATACCTGAGAGAAGCACATACAACCATGCAGCCATGTATAGTCACCAGCACTAATAAGTTTGAAGCTTTGAACAATCCAATTCATCAGCGAACTAATTCCAATGGAGATATTATTATGCATTTATTTACTGTCTGTAGGTAATCGAAGCACACCTGGATACGTATTAGTGCTGGTGACTGTACATAGCACACTCATTCCTTCCCTGACACTCAGCTGGAATACACTAAAGGAGTGGAAGCCGACGTTCATATTATCCCACGACAAAAACTGGAGCACCTCGGAACAGGTTGTGACTTCCTCCCTCTCCATTATTTTCAGTCCCGTGTAGCCAGGCATTTCATATGAATTGGCACTAGAGATTGGCTGGTTTGTTTTGTTTTATATAATAATTCATCAGTAGCAGAGAAGAAAAATGTTTATGGAATTAATCCTTGTGTATCTAACAAATATATATATATATATATATATATATATATATATATATATATATATATTTATATATATATATATATATATATATATATATATATATATATATATATATATATATATATATATATATATATATATATATATATATTGTATAGATAACAAGTATGAAGCGATGGTTGTTGATATCAGAAATGAACCTCGATGGAAGAGGATATTCTCATCACATCCGTATATGTCAATGCTGAAATTATCTTGTCTGTCAATATGATTGTCTTGATGCTTTGCTGCTTATTTCTGTACCAAACTATCCCTGTCGGCGAAGAGGTGGAAGGTATAATCATGAACGGTGAGATTGTGCTGAAAAGATAAATCTGTTGTGGTATCCATATTACTATATAAAGTATCCTTTTATAGAACGAGGAGCAGAAATGAACCTGTGTTGCAGTTACTACAAACTTAGTTGGGTATAATAGCAAAACAGATTGTGAAACTGTGGTGCCTACATGATTATGGCTCACTCCAGCAAGCTCCAATGGCACTGCATGTGAAACAGTTAGTCTCTGTTAGTCCTCATATGAAACTGTAAACAAATTCTTCTAAGTACTTGTACCTAAGGAGGAGTCAATTAGGAGTCGGTAAGCTATGGATCCAGGAAGTAATGTGTGTGTTCTCTATACAGCTTTGCCTCAGCCCTCCAAAGCTCCCCCACTCAGACCATAACCTTTGTCTCTGCTCTTGAATACTAGTCGATACAACAAGTCTTTCCCGGAAGCACTTTGTACAATTGGACCAGAACCCATAATATGACTCCCACAACACACAAGTCCAGAGTATACACAACCCCAAGTCCAGACAAGCTGCTCCCCTCATTCATTCACAACCAACCAACCAACCAACCAACCCTCCCACTCTGTCTACTCAGTCAGAATAATTAGTCGTGAGTTCATTAAGCGCCAGTGGTTAAACAGAGCGCTTGTGCAGAGGAAGGGAGCCCCCGTCTGACTTATACCTTTATTCTCAACACGACAAGGGATAGTGCACCCACAAAGTTCCCTCTGGAGAAGTCATCATCCTTCCTAATGGTCTCTTACGAAGGTAGTTCCCCAGACCGCTGCTCCAGAACTGCCTGCGAATCAATGTCTGTGTCTCTCAGATTCGTTATGTTAATCACTTAAACACAAACAGGCTTCTGTAACTGAATTAGGACATCCGGACACTGCAATTGTGGGTGGGGTCAACTCCATTTTCTATTAAACTTCATCGGAGGGAGGAGTGTCTTGCAAACCCCGGAAATCAATTGGCTGGCTTGGGAAATGACGTCACAGAGTAGGAGGAGCTATAGTTCAAAAGGGCGGGATGTGATTGGCCGTCCGAGGGGAGTTCCGTGGGAGTGAGGGGAGAGCGTTGCATTATGTTATGAGGGAGGTGTAGCCAAGGATAATGCACGTTCAGTGATTGGCTGCCTCTGTCGATATGTGTCAGGACGGAAGCTGTAGTTACGACAACAAATCAGCTGACAGTTGTGCACCTGCTCACCCCTCAGACGGAAGTAGACACTGGAGTGGAGGGGAAGGTACAAACAAGTACTAGTAGCCACCATCGTCTACACCGCCGTCACCCACTCCTTCAGCGTCCTCTCACCGCCGCCGTCGCTGCCCCGGAAGCCACAGGTAAGGGTCCCCTGTGTGTGTATGTGTGTGTGTGGTTTGTGTACACTGTGACGAGGCTCTGTCACTACCACTTGAACAAAGAGAGTTTCCCTGTGACCTATAAACATTCTGGCGTGGCGTCATCTAATTGTTAAGGATATTATACGCCACACCTTGTTAAAAACTGAAAGAAATATTGAATTGCATTTGGAAGACGGAACAAATTTATTCAGTGTAGAGTTGTCTGGCGTTAGTCAGAGGAAGTAAACGTAAGCAGCCACCCGTTGTTCAGTTTATTTACAATCAATTTTACCCTTACTTGCAACTTTTCGATATTTGAGATTCTCGGCCATAAAGGTGGGCGATTCAATGTCCGTGTTTCTGCATCACGTGAATATTTTTAACCCAATCATAAGTGCTTCGATTCCTCCTACGTGGCATGCCGCTCCTGCCGTATGATTGTTTGCGTTTCTTGGCGTCTCCGTGTTTGTACAAGTGTCCCGGTGGTGTGTTGTTACTATATTATAATTCCTGCTGTGTCCTATCGTCGTGGACTCTATGTTGGTGTTCCTTTTCCAGTGTCTTGGGATCCATGAACCACTTGATATTTTTCCATCTTCAATGTTATAAAGTGTCTTAGGGAAAATGTCTTGTTAGTCAGTGTCCGGCCATGGAGCGTTGCTAAAGCTTGTTTGTGTGTTCATTACCGTTCTTCCGTCTATGCTTTAATTAATGGCTACACCGTCTTACCATTAGCTACTCGACAATTTTAACCCTTATACAACGGGGACATATTTTGTAGGAGCTTCAATAGTTGGGTTTAATTCGCTGTAGTGCACGACTGGTAATTGCTATATAGAGTGACTGAATACAATGACCAAACAGACACCTGAGAAATCACACCAAAGTTCCAACCAAAGTTTCACAGGCTCGTTTATACCGTAGAGCCACGAACCTGGTTTTACAGGGTAATATAATATTATAAATACAGGTAAATGTGAATAACCACAGTCCTACGAATAATATACCTTGATGTGTTTGGAATATAATAAACAACAGTGCATAAGATCCCGTTGACTGTTAATGTGTCTTTTCAAGTTTATTATGACTGATGGAAATTCCCAAAGCCTAATTAAAGGTGTTGAAAATAATATGTTGTGTGTGTTGATAAGTATATGGGGTGTCCTGTGAGAGTCAGTGTATCCTTATATATGAAGGGTTTCTTTCTGTGTGTCCTACAAGAGTGTGTTTTTGCATGTGTCCTTTGGCATGGCCCTTGTTGGTTTATATGTATCCCGGAGATTGGTGTTAGCGTGTGTGTGTGCATGTGTGTGTGTATGTGTGTGTGTGTGTGTGTCCTGGGTAACTCTTGGGATCATCTTGGTGTGTACTGGTGGTCCCTGTGTGTGTCTGTGTGTCCTCCGTCAGTACGTCGTTGATGTTGTAAGGTAGAATTATTTTACTGTACATTACGCGCATCCTGGCTGTCTTAATTAATGTCTACTGTTTTCTGCATGTGATATTTAGTTGTGAGTTACAGTAATGGGTCCCCCATTATACCAATGTTGCTGTTCTTACACGGTGGATAGTGTAAATAATACAAGTAACTTAAATTAGAACACATCAGTGAAGTGAAAATAACTAACAAACTTGGTCGTAAGTGTCAACAGAAACATTTCATTCTTTTATCAATACTAAAATTCCAAACGTATCCACATGAACAGAAAATTTACAACATCGCCTTAGTATCAATCCAAGAAAGAATGATGCGACGTAAAGTACAGATATATTTTATGGGACAATTACTGTGGATTTTAAAATTAATCTGTGAACGACAACAAAAATAACATATTATTGTGGATCGGCGTGCTCGTGTCTGTGTCGGAGAAACACTGTATTGTCTTTACTCGAGTCCTTGTCACATTTATTCTTGTAGTTAATAAGTTAATAATTACATAAATCTATTTTTTGCCTTACCATGAAAACATACTAACTCACGGGTTTATTTTATATACCGGTATATATATATATATTTTTTTTTTTTTATGAACGAAGGTTGTGTACAATGATATAAATAAAACATTTATGCGTTATGGGTTAGGAACGTTGAAGAGTATTATTAAAATGTTTGCGTTCCCGGTATGTTGTGCACATTAATATCTAATTTAAATTCACGATGTGGATAAAAAGTATAGTGTATGACTTTAATGGGATTTTTTTTTTTTTTTTTTTTTTTTTTGTGAGTTGGAAGGTCTCCGATTTCTCCAAATTATGTCACGAAACAGATCCCCTTATTAGTACCACCGAGGGCGTCTATTTTCTGGTATAATTAGGAGTAATCAGTAGCCTTACAATTAATTACCAACAAGATCATTTCCCCTTAATAAAATTGTGTTATAAATGTAATATGCCCTGCCAACTTGAATGTCCCCTTCATCGGACAGTCACTCCTTTGAAACCTTAGCAAGTACGAAATAAATAACACAAATAATCGAACTGTATATTCTTCTGCTCGGGGATTTCATTTTGTCCTTATGAAATCTGGAACTAATTTTATATGAACCTAGTGTATGTATACAGCAGTTTTAAAAATTTCTTATGTTTGTTATGTGGAAACTGGCGTCTCAGTTTTGTCTAATATTTGTTTATGGTGTATCAAATCATGAAGTACAGAAAGTGAGTTAGAGGACCGAATCCAGAGTGTGTGTTATATATCCGGGAACATTCGGGTTAACAGTGTCATTACAACCAGCCGATATTATTGTATAGGAACCGCCCAACCTCAACCCCAACCACCACCACCACCAAAAAAAATATATATATATATACATTATATATAATAAAATATATATATCAAATAAAGAAAGATAACAACTATGAAATTTGACCAGCTCGCCAAAACAAAAAACAGCTGTGTGTGTGTGTTTGTGTGTAATCGTCACATGGAGAAGTTTGTTTACGATTATTATTCTTTCATTGCATCTGTATCTGTTTTGTTTCTTGCGCATCAGTTTAAATGACAAAAATATAAAAGCGTAAGAAAGTAAGAAAAGAATAATCATGCATTGCAGATTTTTCGCAAACTGAATATATTTAAACAGTGAATTGATTTTCTGAAATGCGTCTAGCTGTGCATAATTATAATCTCTACATACGGTTAATTGGACTACTTGGGCGTGTAACTATAATGTGGTGGTGGCAGTAGTCAAGTGGAGGCTGAGACAACTATACAGAGAAGAACAACACCACGCACGACCAATACTGAAAAAGGCAGGAAGGATGAACTATTTTGGCTGCGACCCCAACATTCATTCCATAATACCCTCTGTTGGAAGTTACTGGCTTGAAATAATATAAAGACGACGAGTTAGGCTATAGTGACAAGTGACGCCTCCAACATACACCATAAAACAAACTCATATAAATTATACGGTATAATATTTATATAGATGTTGCATATACTACTAACCCCGTATTATAACACTGTATTTTCTGAGCCACATATATACATTACTACTATACATATATATTTGATTCGATAAGGAGTTAGTATACGGTATTATCAGGTCTTTATCAAGTACATATACCGGGTTATAATATCACTAATGTCATCTATGAATAAAATGATACAATTAAAGTAAATTTATGACCATGACATTTTACTATCAGGACAATCACTTTGAGGAAGGGGAACGATGGTGCCAATGATGATGTAAAGGTCCAATGTTATATTTATACATTATATTTATTTATACATTATATTTATTTATATATTTATTTATTAAATTTGTATTTATTTATATATATATATATTTATTTATTTATTTATTTATTTATTTATTCATTTATTTATTTATTTATTTATTTACTAACTTTGTATTTATTTATTTATTTATATGAGGGAACGAAAATTTATTTTGTTTGTTTTCCTTTACACTGACGTCATCGATATAACTTTTATTAGAACAATAATTAATTCGCCTACCCACAGACATCGGAAAGTTATAAACACACACACACACACACACACACACACACACACACACACACACACACACACACACACACACACACACACACACACACACACACACACACACACACACACACATCATCATCAGCCGTGGAAAAAAAAAAAAGATAAAGTCCCAAACAGTCAACCCGTCAAGCTATATAGGGGGCCGGTGTTAACAAGGGGTCCAGATAATTAGCTAATAGACACACAGACGCCTTGGGAATTCACGTGACCTTTCAGTGTGTTAGTATAAGAAGAGTTAGTATGTATGTATGTGTGTGTGATGTGAATTGTGTTGATGGAGTTGAATGTATGTATGTGAGATGTGAATTGTGTATGTATGTGAGATGTGAATTGTGTATGTATGTGTGATGTGAATTGTGTATGTATGTGAGATGTGAATTATGTATGTATGTGTGATGTGAATTGTGTATGTATGTGTGATGTGAATTATTATTGTGTCGTTGGGTTGAATGGTACAGTAATTTTTAGTTTCTTGTCATCCATACATATAATTATACAGTCGTGGACATATATTATATACGTTTCAAAACACATATGTATAACTCAGATATTTTGCTGTCTAATAATATTTCAAAGTTCTCGTATGATGATGTTTTGGTGTTGAATAGTGAATAGCTGCTTGCTGTAAATATGGGAATGGTACTTAAACTATTTTTTGGAAAGTTTCTCGGCTAACGAACAGAGGGAAGCTGTCAAACTTTTACATGAGCCACCCCAATGTGGATGAATATTATTGTACGTGACTGTACATGCAGTTATAATAATAGTACTTCCCTCGACAACAAACACACGGTGGTATTATTAAACTTACTCTTCTACAAAAAAAGGTGAAATCGCAATGCAAACTATTAAGCTACGAACTGATCAACGAAGAGAACTTTTCGTTGAAGAAGAAGTTTAAATCATTGCACCCACATACAGTCTGCTCGTAGTCAAGAGAAATTATATCGCAAAACTCACCGGCCGTCGTTTCATTAATTGAGGACAAAATATAGTGTTGTCGGATTTGTAGAATAAGATAACTCCATACTGATAAAATAAGAATAAAAAACATACTGCCTCAAAATAATTAGTTGCATGGTCTGTTCCTTGGCATATTTTGAAGGGGTTCCTGGCCGTCATAGTACCAGAAGTATATTATTACCCTGTTATTTAAGGGAACCGAAGCATGCTATTGTAACTTTTATTCCTTTTGATTGATTGATATATTATTTTTATTTATTTATTTTTTTACGGTATTGGAATCGGGTGTTTATATACTTAACTATGAACGGAGGTACACATTTCTATATGATTACCTTATCTGTATGTTGTTGTTGTTGTTTATGTGTTCACTGAAATTGTCGTCGTGCCATTACTTATATTTAAATTCAGCATGCAGGACTTTTACCTTCAGTGAGAAAAATAGTTTGGTGTTAGTAAAAGAAATCCCCATTAAAGTGGTCAGTCTTTACTATAGTCTTAAAGGACCCTGTGATGTAGTTAGAAAATTGGAGGTAAACGAGTCCTTCAAATATTGTCACGAAACACCACCTATAGAGAAGGAGCTTGTTTCGTGGCATAGTCAGGAGGGATCAGAAGCCTCCAATTATCATACACGATCACAGGGTCCTTAAGGGGAGATTCTCTTGTTGGTAAATTGGAAGGTTATAATGATTCCTCCAAACTAGACATGACAGGAAACAGGCGACCTCGATGTTACTAACAGAGGATCTAGTTGTAGTTGTTTCGTGGCATAGTTTGGAGGAATCATACAGAGACCTTCCTATTCACCAACACAATAATCTCCCCTTGAAGGAAGTCTTTTGTTACGCAGATAATAAAGGCTTAATTATTATACTGATGGCTCCATACTCTGAGACAAAACGGATATCGAGATACTCTTCCGTTTCCTGGTATGGTTTGGGGGAATCAGTATAGCCCTTCATTTCGGCCTTTAATTAATGTCTCTCTTCATGAATGATAAGAGGACGAAGAATCACAAATATATTTTTTTTAGACAATAAAGGAGGGTAAGAAGGAGTAGTTAACGCTATAGGAAGACATTAGGGAAGTATAATAGAAGGAACAAAAGTGAAATAAGAGGAACATCACGCAACGGAAACATGCAATTGATGAGGTGAATATACAACGGCTCCGTCATTCATCTCATGTTTAACCATTATTTTTTCGGGGGAATGTACAGTCACAATTAAAAGTCCTTTCTCTGGTGAATGAAAGTAGACCATTTGAGTGAATCTTATACAAAACAATAGGACAGAGACCAACGTTACATGGGCTGGAGTTTTACATCATTAAGGGGAAGTGGGAGTAGGGAGACAGGCTTGGGGGTTTTGGGGGGGTGCGGGAGTAGGGAGACAGGCTTGGGGGTTTTTGGGTGGGTGCGGGAGTAGGGAGACAGGCTTGGGGGGGTTATGGGTGGGTGCGGGAATAGGGGACAGGCTTTCTACCACCCTTCCCCACCCCCAAGCCTTCCCCCTACTCCGGCACCCCCCAAAACCCCCCAAGCCTGTCCCCTAATTCCCACACACCCTTAATCGAGGTCGTTTCGTACAATAATAAACTCCACTTATACAGTCGCGTCGCAGCTACACTATATGTCCGAAAATTAATTGAAACCCCGTGAAACATTATGAAAACCCCACGCATGAAACACCTTCCAATATAATTAAAACCATATGTTTATTTATACCCTAGTTAGTCTTTATGTTTCACCTGTGTTTCATTCACGACTATTGGGGCTCACTGTACAGAAAGTTAATACAAGAAAAATTATTCTAAATATTAACACAGATAATTAATTATATACATATAGACAATTTATTAAACGACGGGTTCTGCTCAAAATGTCTAACTATAAAAGATCCGATATGAGGTGGTGGAATTAGAACCCCGGTGCATTTTCACAACACACACACACACACACACACACACTTCATGACGCCCCACATTCCACCGTGTTGGGGATCAATAAAACGTAGCCCCATGAGGATTAGCTGCTCCGGTGACTGTCCCCCCCACCACCCCTTCCTTTCCCTTACCCCTTAAACCCCACCCCCCACCCCACCCTTGCCAACACTACCACCATCACCCCCACTCTGACTGTCCCCCCCACCACCACTTCCTTTCCCTTCCCCCATAACCCCCCACCCCCACCCCCACCCTTGCCAACACTACCACCTTCACTCTGACTGTCCCCCACCCACCCCTTCCTTTCCCTTCCCCCATAAACCCCACCCCCCACCCCACCCTTGCCAACACTACCACCATCACCCCCACTCTGACTGTCCCCCCCACCACCCCTTCCTTTCCCTTCCCCCATAACCCCCCCCATCCCCACCCTTACCACCCCCACTCCCACTCTGCTGGCATCTGTGTAAATGTATATACAGTAACACTTGTCCTCAGTTGTACGGTAATCCCTTTTGACTTTGACACTCTGAACTAATATTGGTTTCTCCTTATATGTGTTAAGGGGACATTAGACTGCTGGTAATTCTGGAGCACATGATTCCTCCAAACTATTCCAAAAAAACACCACCATTAATTTTGCTAGGTTGATTCTGTTTCCTGGCATAATTTGGAGGGATCAATACACTCCAATGTATGTACCAAAAGTATACTATCCCCTTAATTTTGTCTAGAGTTTTTCAAGATACAGTACATATAAAAGTTGACACTGCTTGGAGGACCGACTGATTGATTATATACTATTAAACATCCATAGTACGTGCAGCAAAGTACAGCAAAGTCGATGGTATATAGTTATTCATATTATATTAGCAATAACATATAATGACAATGGTGTACTGTACATAAGGCTAACCCTCCTGATGGTCCTTATATAGAGAGGGTCGGTGTTTTAAGGTGTCTCAAGGGAACTCACGATGTACACTTAGGGATCCATAATTATTTGGGCGACGGGGACAGTGTAAGTATCGAGTTACTTACAAGTATTGTGCATTTATTTTCTGTCTCTCGGTATTCAAAGCACACCTGGATACTTATTAGTGCTCGTGACTGTACATATCATAAAAACATTGTACACTTTGCTGTGATTACTCATGGAGAGTGGAAAGAGATAGAAAACAACAGTCGGGATATTGGAACACCTGGTTCATAAGTGTAAGATAACCAACCAAGGCTACGTACAGTCGTATATAAATAAATCCTTTTTCTCTCACCGCTGAACCTGCCTTCCAATTTACTGCGCTGCATAGTCACAGTGAATGTGTATACAAGGTGTTAAAGATATCTACATATATATATATATATAAAGAGAGAGAGAGAGAGAGAGAGAGAGAGAGAGAGAGAGAGAGAGAGAGAAGGGAAAGTGGTTGTGACAGACGTGAAGAACAAACCAGATGTCATATTTAGTCTAATGAAGTTTAAAGGAGGTTGGATATTACTTGATGACCATTAATGAACAATTATTATGTACTAAACGTTGTATTAATGTTGTCCAGGGAAAGACTTGAAGGTTGTGTTGTTCCCACTCTGATTCAATCACAACTTCATAAACAATAACAACAACAACATCAACAACAACACCATCATCATCATAATACCCGGAAACGGTCAATGTCACCTTACGGTCAGCTGGAATTATATATTAACAAAATCATTATGGTAAATAGACTGGTGTTCATAAGAGCTGGACGATGAAATTGGTTCACATTTGGGTCAGTGTGATTACCACTCTGGTCGGATCATTAACCTCGCCCTCACTAACACTCTGCCGTCCCTCCGCTCTCTCATTTGTTATTGTGAGGGGCTTCGGTCATCCTATACTGCACACTTTACGTTTATCTTTTGTTATTTATGTGGATGTTTTAATCATTTCTCTGTTGAAAAAAATGTTGTAGCAAAAATACTACCATGTTTGCCGTAATACACAATAAGAATATAGAGGAATTTAATTGTATTTTAGATGAATTCGGATGTTTAGGAAAACTGCGGTAATTTTTGTACAACAATAAACGTGAGTTGTCTGAAACCACACTGCTGTGAGTTATTGTTATTGTTGTAGTTTATATTATAGGACTGTCTCTCTGTTTACCCTAATGTTGTCGCAACCTGATGAACTTCAATAATCTAAATTATGTTTGATAGTGTGTAGTGCATGTGTATGACGTGTGTGTGTATGATGTTTGTCAGTCTGTGTATACGTGAGGCTCGAACAGTATACAGTCTACCACTACAAACGCGGCCACCACCCTGACAAAAGCAAAACGCAATAGTTCCCATAAATTATTTGTATAATTTTCAAAGCATGTTTCTTAAATTTTCTCATTCAGATCATAACATAATCATAACATAAGTTTTGATGTTTCAGTCCTTTTCACTTTCGGATTTTTTAAGCTCTAGTAATTTTCATTCGAGTTTGACACATCAATCAGGATCAGTCTTCATCCATGCAAATCCTAAATTCCAGAAAAGAGAGGCTACAAATTAATGTCAAATGTGACCACTAGCGGCGCTGATCGCTGACTAACCCGCTGTGCATTATATAAGTCTGGATCGATGTGAATATGTGACAGCCAATACTTCCTGGATTAACTCATGCCTCAGCACTTACTTCGTTGATAATTACACGTCTTTGATTTATAAGAAGTCCACAATTCTCTAATAAATGTCGCCGTTTGTCTTTAACACTCAGGTTCTTTTTATCTGATCTATCAAAATTACAGCTTGTGGAGGTCTCTTCACTCTGACCCTCTGACTGTTTCACATAGGATATCAGTTCTTGTTTGGCTCTTTAGGCGGGCAAGGTAGGAGTGGAGCCAACTGTACTATACCCCTGTCATTGGTTATCAGTCTTTAGGGACCCGGTAATCGTGTATAAGACCATGGTGGCTTTTGATTCCTCCTAACAATGCTATGAAACAAGCTCCTTTCAGTAGGTGTTTCCCTGCAATATTTGAAGGACTCATTTGTCTCCAATTTAATGACTACATCACAGGGTCACTTAATAGAACTCCAATAATACACTATAATATTTTACCTATAAGAAAATGTGAATAATGGCGAAAGATAGAATGAAAGAAAGAAAGGTGATTAAGCTATTGGGAATATTGCTACGTGCATCTTAAATTTTTCCCCGCACTGCTGAGCTCCAATGATGCAAGGGTTTATTTAGTGAACTTACACCACGAGATTGCTCAAAGGATATTCATTACCGAGAAGATATTATAGTGTTCAATTCTCGTTCAAGGCGGAATGGGAGATTACATGGATACATACCGAAGCATACGTATATATACACCTATAGACACTCATGCACGGTGATTTGGGACCCTCTTACTTTATACAGATTCTACGGGAAAGAGAAGAATGGTATAGAAAGGTGACGAGGGAGTGAACACACCTTGACAATTACTAATCACCCATAGTTTATATTAGGAGTTTGAGTGATTTAATTAAACATCGGCAAACACTGATACATAACATTATTATTATTATTATTATTATTATTATTATTATTATTATTATTATTATTATTATTATTATTATTATTATTATTATTATTATTATTATTATTATTATTATTATTATTATTATTATTATTATTATTCAGTATACAAGTTCTGTTTGATGACATAGTATGGAGGAAGCAGTCAGTAACCTCCGATTCTCCAAACTTATTATACCCAGCTAAAATGTGTAAATAAACAAAACAAAACATTAGCAAACCCTTACGTACGAAAAAGAAGACGGTGTATACTCTGTCTCCATCGATACCAATTCTGAGTGGGAATAAAAAAATAATAATATGCCATGGGTCGAGAAATTGCACCAAGTATATATATTTATTCTCCCCGGCTGGATTTAATAGACACGTGAATGAACTCCAGCTGCCGTCGTTTGGATAAATAATAAGTTTCGTCCGGTGTATCATATCGTATCATACCATAAAGATACACGACATGTATATAGGAAATGAGTGTATATATAGAATGGACGAGAAATATAATGACTAGCTAAATTATCAAATAGTTGAATATAGACAGACCTTATAATTATATAGCCTAAACAATAAGCAAAGTCTCCTTAATTAAGGGGTTAGTATACTTTTGATAAGACTGAAGCGCCTTGATTCCTCCAAAGTATGCCAGGAAACAGACCCACGTGAAGAAAAATAATGGTATCCTCTTGTCTGGAATAGTTTGGAGGAATCATTTGGGTCCAGATTTAACACCCAAAACAATAAGTAAATTCCCCTTAATCAAATAGTGTTCATTTCTCTAAAGTTGTATTAACTAATTTTTATACAGGGACCTGGGAATACGACACGTGTACAAGGAGAGATACGATCATTGGCTGTGGACTGGCGAGCGTTTATATGATGTACTCTATACGTTAACAAGCATAATTATCAGCTCGTAACATCCGGGTTCTCTCACCACCAAGGTTATTTATTTATGTGGGGGGGGGGGGGTATGGTATTTGTAGTGGTCAAGTTTGCATGGAGGAGGAGGAGGAGGAGGAGGAGGAGGAGGAGGGCTATACCGATTCCTCCATATTGCATGTACTGTAGAGAGAGAGAGAGAGAGAGAGAGAGAGAGAGAGAGAGAGAGAGAGAGAAATATGTACACTCGCAATCCATTTGACATACTGTTACTAGTGAACCAATTATAACGCTTATCCTGTTTCATATTTGCTTGAGCTCGCTTAATACTATTACTAATACTAATACTAATACTTAATACTTAAAATTATTTGAAACAAGTCTAGCTAGATACATATTTTAGATTACAAGTGTACTGTAAAGTCATGGTCTAATGTACTGCAACACCTTCCAATGAAATGGCTTCGAAAAATGATCCGAAACCTTAGCCATTTTGGTTCATAAAATTAACTCAAATAGCTCGCTTTTATTCATCAGGTTGCAGTACATGCATTAGACCATGACTTTACATACCTGGAAACAATCTGCTTCACTATATATATACGAGTAGAGAATCTGTTTGGTAGAGTAATGTAAGGGAATCAGTAGTACACTATACAGTACAGTAACTTGCCTTCACTCCCGCATTACCCACATCAGTTTTATCATGCCTCTCGTACCTTACATAATATTTGAATGTTAGATAATTTGCCAACATAATTATAGACAATACAATATAGCAAAATGGAAGGCTGTGTTGGATTCCTCTAATACACGACTAGAAGCTCTGGAAATTGTAAGGGAAGTAAGTGATTTTCTGTTGTCAATTTGGAGTCAGTGTAGGCCTCCAAACTCAGCTATAAAACACATCCCTTGTATAATTGCATATGGAGTCCTTAAGGGGATCTAGTACGGTATATATAGTGTTGATAAATGTAGAGGATCTGATCATATAATAATATACAGTAGTTCTATATATACGCTAAATGAGACACCGGTTAAATCAGCAATAATAAACGTCTATTTTACACAACATCAAGTACAATATATACATATATACGTGTCTCCAGCAACTAGAATAAATAGTGCTGATAAAACCTGTATATAAATCGAGTTATGGTATCGCATTTCCCATCGACCTTATTATTGGGTACAAATATACTGCATGTGTTAGTTCATTCTAAAGATTACGTAACATTGTGTGTGCAGTAATGTATGTATTAAAATTTAGCGATAGTACTGTACTTCGTGGAGTCATAATTAGGAAATGTGTACTGTGCATTATAATTTCTAAGATAACATGAATCTCTTACTGACACATAGATTCTCATATAGTTAACAAATCACCTTAATGTTACTAATAAAGGATCTGTTTCTTGGCACATAGTTTGGAGGAATCACAGACTTTCCAATTCACCAACAAACGAATCATCTCCCTTTAATGGAGTTGTTTCTGTCTCTTATGGCCAGAGTATAGTGGGCTCCTGATTCATCCAAACTCATCCACGAAACACATCCCCGACCAACCAGAGATAAGCAGGTCCTCAGTTTCTTGGCATCGTTTGGAGGACTTAGCTGCCCTTTAATTCACACAACACAATAATACCACCATTATTCATCCTCTCACAATATTATCCATTTTTAAATACGAGAGTCAGGCTACTTCGGTGCACTGTTTTTCTCCAATTCGCATGAGTTCAAGTATAAGTTACGATATTACAAATGTAGAATAATTCACAATATTTTAGGACACTTCACTTCCACTTTTACGAGGAATCAATACCTACATACAGTATATAGAAATACTTGTACGAGTTACTATAACGAAATAGATAGACAATTGGAGTAACATAATAATTATATGGATAGATAATAGCCCATCCTTCTCTTCTAACTATTATAATTTGACAGGGTTGTAATCCATGATATTCTAGAGAGGCAGAGTGGTCGTAGCTTTGATAGACATATGTATATATACCGTATAATTATATAGGAATGAATAATGAGGTCAAATTGTCTCCAATTATGAAGTTGACTTGGATGATTGTATAGTTAGACGCGAGTTAATGTGTAGAAGTGAAGGAAACTGTACTGCTCCTTCAGACGACCACAACAACAACAAAAGCAACAACAACATCAAAAACAGCAACAACAACAACAACATCAAAATAAGCAACAACAACATCAAAATAAGCAACAACAACATCAAAATAAGCAACAACAACACCATAAAAACCGCCGCAACAACAACAACATCAAAAATAGCAACAACAACAACAACAACAATATCAACAAAAATAGCAACAACAACAACAACAACACCCTTTCGTCTTCGTGGCCCATTATTAAGTAATCGACGCACCTCATTTGCCGCCACACACACTCACACACTCACTCACTCACTCATTCACTCACACACGCACACCGCATTATAATTATTAGTCATGCACAAACACACAGACACTAACACACAACAACAACACACACACACACGCACACGTTTATGCACGCGTCCTCATTTAAATATTCAACCACACACACAAACACACACACACTTGTGCAAACGGGCCCATTATAACACACACACACACACACACACACACACACACACACACACACAAACATACACACACACACACAATGCTACACTGTATTATAACCACACCCATGGCCAACTCATTGTTTACATATGACACCACAAATTAGCCATGTAATTACGGAAAATTGCCTATCGAACAATGAGTCAAGGTATAACAAGGGGTGTCAGCACTGTGGCTTCATGTGCTCCAGTCACGACAACCTCAGATACGTCAACACCAGCAACCAAACCAAACCTAACCTGATCAGACCAGACCAGACCAGACCTAACCTGATCAGACCAGACCAGACCTAACCTGATCAGACCAGACCAGACCAGACCTAACCTGATCAGACCAGACCAGACCTAACCTGATCAGACCAGACCAGACCAGACCTAACCTAACCTGACCAGACCAGACCAGACCTAACCTGATCAGACCAGACCAGATCAGACCAGACCAGATCAAACCTAACCTAACCAAACTTAGCCTGACCAAAATTAACCTGACATAACCTAACCTAATCTAACCAAATTTAACCTAACCAATTTTATAGTCTGACCAAACTTTACCTGACCAAACCCATCCCAACCTAACCTATATATAGCCAAACCTCTTGCGAATTTTCGTTGAAATGTTATACAACTAACATATGTTCCAAGAATACATAACGGCCATATCGACAATGAGTTACGACGTAGATTATTCACAGAAGTAAAAACATTCATTACAGACTAACCAGTAGGTCTAATAATTGACTCAAATGGTGTATTTCAGCTCTCAAAAATTCTGCCAACAAAGCTTGGGTTTTCTGTATTATCTATTTTTACCAAAACAATGCTGACTTTCTTTGTTAGTTTATATACGAAATGAATTTAAATAATGAACACGAGGTACAATACAGTAGAGTTACGCATAGTTACTTTCTTTTCACTCTACGAATTTCGAACCAGTGGAATGAACCTGCCAGCTATTTGAGTCACAGTCTTGCCAGCATAATACATATAATCTCCCTGGTGTTGGCTACTGTAGCTTCACAAGAGCGACAGAAACTCTATTCACCTAAAGTCCTAAACTATGCTACCTCAACCAATAACTCTCCTACACCATAACGTCACCATCAAAGAGCCTATAACAACACTTTCCTTAACTTCACCATCAGATAACCTTCAATAACTCTCCTTCACCTTGACATCACCATCAGAGAGCCTTCAGTAACTCTCTTCCTCACCAACAGAGAGCCTATATACAACAAACAACACTTTCCTTTGACCGCAGCTGTATATACGTATATGTATGTATGTATGTATGTATGTATGTATGTATGTATGTATATATGTATGTATGTATGTATGTATATATACGTCAACAACTTTTGCACCCTCACCATACGTGCAAGTATTTTGAAGGGAGAATCATCACCGCCAATGTAAACCCGCTGTGACGAAAAATAGACTGTGATTCCATTTCCGTCCCTCCCCTCCAGGATGTCGGTGAATTGTGTTGTGGATTTATGTCCCGCCACCGGTAGATAGCCACTATTTTCACAGTTAAAATTGACGCACCTCACCATTCGAAGATATATAACATTTTTATTTATTATTATTATTGTTATTATTATTCTTTTCATATTTTTTTTTCATTTTACTTTCATTTTTTCTTTATTTTCAAGTCGTGATATATTTTGGTTTGATTTCTTTTTGAGGATAAATTGACACTTCACCATTCGGAGACCATTTTTTTTCCTTCTTCTGTTTTCATGTTTTTTCTTCTTCCTTTTTTTCTCTCTTTCTTTCTCTGTTTTTAAGTCGTGATATATTTTGGTTTGATTTTTTTGAGGATAAATTGACGCACCTCACCACTCAAAGATATTTTATTCTTCATTCTTCTCTTCTTTTTCTTATTTGTTTTCTTTATTTTTAACTCCTATTTATATTTATGTGGATTTCATTTTGAGGATATATGATTTTCGGGAGCATTCTTCCGAGGGTATCAATTTTTTAGGATAAATCTATGGGAAACATTTTTCTCTCCGAATTTACTTTCTCGGTGACATTGTTTTGGTATAAATTTACAAGTTATTATTTTTAGGATAATTTTCGGGAATAAAGTAATATTTGGAGGGTACTGTACATGAGTGGAAATATTCTCTCTCTAATTTATATGTAAATTTTTAGGTAAACTTTTCTGGAATGTTATTGTAAAAAACATCAGTTTACATTTGCCTCTCAAAAAATATATAGAGAGAATATCTCGTCTGTACCATAAAATTGGGAACAGATTTCAGCTGAATCGAGACATTTTTTGAGGCTTCTGTTCTTATTTTTTTTTATTTATTTTTTTACTTTTTTTTATGTCTGTATTTTCTGGCTGCCCCGTAACTGCGCGACAGGTCACAATCATCTTCTCTCCTTTTCTCCCCCGCCACTTGGTAAACTCTACACCTCACCTCCCCTCCCCTCCCCCTCCCCCCTCCACATCTCCTTCTACTCCCTCCACCCACCACCTCAGTCCCCTTCTCCCCTCTCCCACCCCAGTGTGACCTGCCGCGCATGAAGTGTCCAGGCAAATACATGGGAAGGATGGTTTTATTTTAATGGCTACTACTACCACCTCTACTACCAATACCAATACCACTACCACTACCTATACTATTACTATTACTACTACTACTACTATTACTACAACTATTACTTTTACTACTACTACTACTACTACTACATCTACTACTAAACTAATACAAAATTTAACTAGGCAAAGGGCTGGAATATCCTCACTCAAATAGGGAAAATGATACATAGGTAAATAATATTAATAATTAGGATAGGGGGAAAGGGGAGGGGGGGGGGGGTGAAGTCTGTACGTATATCCCATGCTGGGATGAATGAAACGCCTCCTTCCCCCCCCCCCCCTAGGATGTAACATTAGGTACAGACACCCTTCCTCCCCCCCCTCCCCCCCCTCCCAGAATGAAAAAAAAAAAAAAAAAAAAAAAAAAAAATTAATTAATGCCTAATTTAGTCTTTTTTTTTTTTACATCTCCTATTTCTATTTCTTTTTCCATTTACTTTATTACTTACTCTTCCATTTACTATATTTCTTACTTTTCCATTTACTTTATTACTCATTTTTCCATTCAACTTTTAACACTTACATAAATTACAAATTTGAGGTCAACACTTATCACTTGCGCTAAAAACTTGCTCAATTAAAATATACTTCAGCCAGATTCACACTTATTTCCCCATCCTTCCATCCATCCATCCATCCATCCATCCATTTTTATCTAGGTTTTTTTCATTTACTTACCATTAAGACTTCATAGAAATAGTGTAAATGCTACGTCGCCTATATAGAGACCTCACACCTTAATCCTCTTAGTGTTCCAAAATTGGCAAAAAAAAAAAAAAATACTCGAAAAAAAACTAAAAAAATAAAAAATAAAAAAATAAAAAATAAAAAGCTGATATATAGATTCCGGAGCATTTGATCCCTTGTGAGTAAAAAAAAAATGTGTATGTATATATAGAGCGAAAAAAGTGGTACCCATCGTTTATTCCTCAATCCTTTCTGCGTCCCCCCAAAAAATGTATCACACACACACACACACACACGCACACATATGAACACAGGCTCACACACACACACATGAACACAACACAGGCTCACACACATAGACACAGGTTATTACATACATGAATACAGGCACACACACACACACACACACCGTCAGAACAGAAAATGCCGAAAACGTATACAACCCAGCCTTCCATTCCCTCACACCAGGCGGCACCACAACACGACATCCACAAGCCACGACACACACACACACACACACATGTACACTCACAATCCAAAATATGTGTGCATGTGCTTGCTTCAAATAGCCTGATCGAGAATTAAGCGAACTCAAGCAAATATGAAACAGGATAAGCGTTGTAATTGGTTCACTTGTATGTCAAATGATTCGAAACTTCAACAAGGATAAAAATTGTATTGTATAGTTATTATTACATAGTATAAAGCGTCTTGACTCCTACAGAATGTCAGAAAGGGGAGGGAGGGTCTATTTTGTGGCTTATTTTATGAGGATCAATGGTTTCCAGTTAGTGTGTGTGTGTGTGTGTATGTGTGTGTGTGTGTGTGTGTGTGTGTGTGTGTGTGTGTGTGTGTGTGTGTGTGTAAACTAGGGAACGCAATAATGGTCATATAACCTCACATTTAAATCCAATACTAAAAAAGAAACATAGATACGTATCCCGAAATTAAGAGTTAACAGAGAATAACAGTCGGAACACAGAAAAAAAAGATGAAAAAAAGATGAAGAGGACAAAGAAAATTAAAAAAAATAAAATACTCATGAGAACAAAAACAATAATAAAAATATAAAATCAAGGACATCGAGAACACACACAGAAAACATAAACACACACAAGCAATAGAAAACACTAAAGAAACAAGACAGCTAGTATAGTATAAAACCCGAAGAGAGAGAGAGAGAGAGAGAGAGAGAGAGAGAGAGAGAGAGAGAGAGAGAGAGAGAGAGAGAGAGAGAGAGAGAGAGAGAGACCCGCCCTCCTCGTTCACATTCTATACTGACGAGGAGCGGCGTAATGAAGCGAGCGACGAACAGAGCAACATAACGTGATCATATGGTCAGTAAGCCGAGGGGAATTACCATGATAAAACTAGGTAGGCGAGGGGGAAAGGAGGGGAGGAGGAGTAGGAGGGAGAGAGTGTAAAATGAGTGGAGCAGAGGAGTGGAATGAGTGGAGGAGAGGGGGAGAGGAGGGAAGGTGGAGGGAGAGTGTAAAATGAGTGGATGAGAGGAGAGGAGTGTAGTGGAGGGAGAGAGCAAAGGAGAGGAGTGGAGGGAGAGTGTAAAATGAGTGGAAAAGAGGAAAGGAATGAGTGGAGGGAGAGAGAAATGTGTGAAGGAGAGTAGGGAAAGAGATGAAGAGTAGGGAGAGAGAAGTAGAAAGGGGAAGAGACAGACGAATAGGGAGAAGGAGAGAGGATATAAGGAAGGAGCTTGGTGTGGCGAAGAAAGGGAGAAAGCTACATGGTTTATTGGTGAAGAGAGGGAAATAGAAAAGGAAGAAGAGAGAGAGAGAGAGAGAGAGAGAGAGAGAGAGAGAGAGAGAGAGAGAGAGAGAGAGAGAGAGAGAGAGATTATTTATGAGTGCTTGTGTGTGTGTATGTACGAGGTGTGTGTGTGTGTGTATGTACGAGGTGTATGTGTGTGTGTGTGTGTGTGTCTGTGTGTGTTCCTTTCATTATATAGCTGTACAAATCCCCTTTCATCAGTAAAAGATATGGATAAGAACGGAGTGTGTGTGTGTGTGTGTGTGTGTGTGTGTGTGTGTGTGTGTGTGTGTGTGGTGTGTGTGTGTGTGTGTGTGTGTGTGTGTGTGTATGTGTGTGTGTGCCGTGGTTATACAGAGTGCAAAGTGTGATAGAAGAAAAAGGATACGACGTTCCTGAGAGCAAAGTGAGAGAGGAGGAGGAAAGGAGGGAGGGAGGGAGGGAGAGAGAGAGGTGGTGAGCGCAGGAGATGAGGGAATGCGATGATGGAATCTGGGAGGCTGCGGTGTGGGCAATCAGATGAGAGGTGGATAGATTTTTAAGATAGAAAGATACTAACACAGATAGATAGATAGATAGATAGAGATAGATAGATAGAGATAGATAGAGAGACAGACAGACAGAGAGAGAGGGGGGAGAAATTTAAAAATGACAGACAGACAAACAGAGACAAAAAAATACAAACAAACAGAGATTAAAAATGACAGAAACAGACAGACAGACCAACAGAGATCCAGAGAGAGCGACAGACAGACAGCGGGCGAGAGGAGAGGAGAGGAAGGCTTGAGGGGCTGTGAAGGGGGCATATGAATGGTGTGGTGAGAGAGAGGAAGGGCCACGTAATAGGACTGAGCAGAGGCGTTGGTGCGAAGGGGAGGCAACAGGGAAGGAGATTAAGGGGAGACAACCACCGTGGATGCCAAACACGGTGAGAGAGAGAGAGAGAGAGAGAGAGAGAGAGAGAGAGAGAGAGAGAGAGAGAGAGAGAGAGAGAGAGAGATTAAAGTAGGGTATTTGCATGGGTGAAGCGATGTTGAGAGTATTTTCATTATTGATGGGTTTAGAAGAGAGCAGAAAGACAGTTAGACAGACAGACACGTAGATATATAGACAGACAGATACACACTTGGTTAGAGAAAATGATATACAATGAAAGATATAGACAAGCAGACCCACTGAGAAATAGAAAGACAGTCAAAAGGCAATCACACATTCACCCAAACAAGAGACTGAAAGGGAGTGAAGCAACTGACATATACTGTATAAAGTAACTATAACTCACACCGTCGCAGGATTTGTGAACCGCTAACTACAAATGTCACAAACCATCTCACACTCGTCCTTATTCATTCCACCTTATATATTATGTTTAAGAGTGGCTTCGGGTGTCTTAATTAAGGGGAAAGTAAAGTGTTGGTAAATCTGGAGCAAATGATTTCTCCAAACTTTATTCCAAGCAACAAATTACTATATTTTTATTCATCTGGTCCTGTTTCCTGGCATATTTTAGAAGAATCGAGGGACTTCAGAGTAACAAAAGTGAATTACCCCTTAAAACCAGGCTCGAATAGGACTATAAGGATACCGTCCAGAGAGCCAGCCACCAGCCAGCCAGCCAGCCAACCAGCCAGCCAGCCCGCCAGCCACCAGCCAGCCAGCCAGCCACCAGCCAGCCAGCCAGCCACCAGCCAGCCAGCCACCAGCCAGCCAGCCACCAGCCAGCCAGCCAGCCAGCCAGCCACCAGCCAGCCAGCCAGCCAGCCAGCCAGCCAGCCACCAGCCAGCCAGCCACCAGCCAGCCAGCCAGCCAGCCACCAGCCAGCCAGCCAGCCAGCCAGCCAGCCAGCCAGCCAGCCACCAGCCAGCCAGCCAGCCACCAGCCAGCCAGCCAGCCACCAGCCAGCCAGCCAGCCACCAGCCAGCCACCAGCCAGCCAGCCGCCAGCCAGCCACCAGCCAGCCAGCCAGCCACCAGCCAGCCAGCCAGCCACCAGCCAGCCACCAGCCAGCCAGCCAGCCACCAGCCAGCCAGCCAGCCACCAGCCAGCCAGCCAGCCACCAGCCAGCCACCAGCCAGCCAGCCAGCCAGCCAGCCACCAGCCAGCCAGCCACCAGCCAGCCACCAGCCAGCCAGCCAGCCACCAGCCAGCCACCAGCCAGCCAGCCGCCAGCCAGCCACCAGCCAGCCAGCCAGCCAGCCAGCCACCAGCCAGCCACCAGCCAGCCAGCCACCAGCCAGCCAGCCAGCCAGCATGCATCAAGGTCCTGGACGACTCAGCATTCTTGGTGTAGTGTTGAGGCCGAGAGTGAAAATATTATTGAGTTTGGTGGCTGTGTGTTGATTAGCCCTCGCCCGACTGACCTCCCTTGCCCGTGGTCGGTCTGTCTGCCTGTCTGCCCTACCTTCCACCCCTGCATTTCCCTTTCCCTTCCTTGTGCTAACCTTCCTTTCCTTTGCTTTCATTTGCCTTCCCTTCCCTTCCCCGCTCTGCTTTGCCTTTCTCTTCCCCTCCAATGCCTTTCCCTTTCCCTTCCTTCCATCCTTCCCTTCCCCTCACTTTCTTTCCCTTTCCTTTCCTTCCCTGCTCAACCTACAGAATACCACTATCAGCACATTATCCTGTATCAAATCAAAGCAGCAGCGAATGGGCAAACCGAAACAGATTCTAACCATAAGACACCAGTGCTACATGGTATAAACTTATATTATATTAGAAGATTGTTATGGGGTAAAGTCAGTATTCAAAGTGCATATCCAGACCCACTTTAAATCTCGTCAGTCACAGTACAACAGACGGTGAAACAGTTGTGGTAGGAAAAAGTGGATTTGGTATTGTATCAAACGAATGGAGACTTCAACAATAGACAGATATTAATTTTGGATCACGAGTATACCGTACTGGATAAAGGACAAATCTGAGGTTACTGATTCCTCCAAACTATTACACGAAACAGATCTGCTACTCGTATACCATGACAGGCTGTTTCCTTACATACAGTAGTGTGGAAATGCAGGCAGCCTACATTACGCAGACTGTATATTCCATCGAAACCATAATCTTTATCCATTAAATTCAACAGATAGGTGAGGGTTGCCAGATGTCTCCTGAAGTGTGAAGGAAACAATGAACGTGACTGTACACTGTCTCATTATCCATTAGAATATAACACGTAGTTTATTTCCATTGGAGATCTCGCGTGTACAGTACATTTGATAATTTTATCTTCTATTTGCTTGTATCAAACCGAAAATAAATACATCGCGTACAGAAATAACGAGAACTGTCGAAATTAAACGAGATATTGCGTGATTGACAGATAAAATGAGAACACGAATAATAGAACAAGCATACATACATACAAGCTGAATAAATCAAAACAAACAACAAATGTAAGTCACTCAATAACATTTACATCATTAACTGCATTTTATATTATAAAATGCATTTAATTATGAAAATGTTACCGAATTCATAGATTTATTATTGTATATTTCATTGTATTTTTATATTCCTACTGTGTGTAATCTTGTTTAGGATAATTCTTCGGTGCATAATTTGGACATTCTTTATGTTATTATTGTTATTATTTTTTTTATTCCGGCAGTAATTCAATAACAACAACGTTCCCTGCAGTGGTCGGATCCTCCATTAATATCCCGGCCAAGTTTACGATTCTTTTTTGTTTCTATAATTTGGTGGGAAACTCGACACTCATTCTTTATCGGACAAGGAAGTTTTACGGTTGCTGAGCACGGTGGTGGAGGATGGTGGGGGTGGGGGTGGAGGGGTGCTGTAGGAGGGAGGGTGAAGAGGGAGCCGATCCATGGGGAGAGTATTGGCATGTAGTGGTAGTGGTGTGTGGTAGTGTGTGGTAGCGGTATGTGGTTGTGGTGGTCGTGTGTGTTAGAAGTGGTGGTTATCTGTGTTGGTATTGGTAGTATACATGTGGTAAAGTCATGGTCTAATGTACTGCAACACCTTCCAATGAGATGGCTTCGAAAAATTATCCGAAACTATAGCTGTTGGTGTGTGCAATTTTGGTTCATAAACTTAACTCAAATAGCTCGCTTTTATTCACCAGGTTGCAGTACATTAGACCATGACTTTACATAGGGGTAGTGATGTATGGTTGTAGTAGAATCGGTGTGTGGACATATATAGTGGTGGTTAATTGTGGTTGTGGTGGTTTGTAGCTTTATTTTCCTATCTTAAAATGTCGTGCATGGATGGTCGTGGCCTTGATTTGATTTGATTTGATTTTCCACCTGATATATAGTTTAACCATTACATCAACTACTAACATCAAAACTCCAGGAATGAGAGGGAAATTATGTCTGTCCTATCGAGCATACAATCTGATCCTGAGTAGAACGACCTTGGTGCATGCTGACGAAAATATCATATGCTGCGACCAAGCCATAACAAGCCTTCGTTTGTTTTGTTCGATAGATGACTGCATGGAGACCCTATAACATTAATATATTGTACACATGTCTGATTTGCCTTGATAAATCTTTGTGGACATTTCTATATTTATGACAGCAGCTCGGTTAGTGGCAATGAACGATCCAACCCCATACACCCTCATCATCCTTCCACCCCCTAATCTCCCCCTCCCCCCCCCCACCCTTCCCCTACACCTCACCGTACACTGCCATGCCTGTATTTTCGAAGCCTCACCTGAGACTTAATTGCTTTGGTTCACTTAATTTGTCCGAGTTGGGTTCTTTCCCTCGCCGGAATTGATTAGCCAATATGGATTCAGAGAAAAAAGTGGCGCGTTATGCAAATACCTCAGAGACGGAAGAGCTGCCAGGGAGTTGTGGTGAGGACGGGACTAGTGATGGTGGTGGTGGTGGTGGTGGTGGTGGTGGTGTTATTGGTGGTGATGGTCCATGTTTGGTGATTGTGGTGTTATTGGTGGTGGTGGTGGTAATGGTCCATGTGTGGTGCTTGTGACTTGTGGTGTTATTGGTGGTGGTGGTGGTGGTGGTGTTATTGGTGGTGATGGTCCATGTTTGGTGGTGGTGGTGTTATTGGTGGTGGTGGTGGTAATGGTCCATGTGTGGTGCTTGTGACTTGTGATGTTATTGATGGTGGTGGTGGTGGTGATATATGACAGACGTCGTCAACCTGTAGCCTTAGATTGAAAGTTAAGGGGATCCTTGAGTCCATTGGAACACCTTGGTTCCTCCGAAGCATGCCAGAAATATGAACCAGAATAACAAAAATATTGGTGACCTGTTGCTTGGAATAATTTGGAAGAATCAGTTGCTATATATAGATTTACCAACACTGTACTTCCCCCTTTATTATCCTTTTGTTCGGTTTGAAAATAAAAAATGAAAGGGAAAGGCATCTTAAGAACTAAAGAGTTTATTTACTATTACTCTAGAGGTGGAAGGAAGACGAATTTCTTTTTTTTCTTTTTTTTTTTTGCTATTGTATTTCTCCACCACCGTTTACAAACCGTATGTTATATAGGCTACATGTTTAGAGCAAATCTACAAATGTTTAAATGTTTTATACCCATTCGTTGGCTGTGTGTTCGGCTTAGTTTGTCATGGTCTGTACAAGATTTACCGAAGTTGTTATTGAAAGAGAAAAACCGATGAGTGAATCGGTGCATATTCTTCTGGCATATATATATAGAAAATTAGACTACAATCCCGTATCTTTAACAAATGTTCCAATATTCTGCATTTTAGTATCGGGAGTCAGATCTTACTATATGATTGCAGCTCTTGAATATATACACGCGAGTGGGGAAAACCTGATAAAATCCTGTAATCCAGATATCAATAGATTAACGACACTGCATGCATTCAATATAAGTCTATCCTCAACACACCAACTGATGTAAAATGTTATACAGACAATATTTCCATGCGAGATACGAACCTATTAGAAAATGTGTTCATGTTTTGTCCATGCAGGGTACAAAGATAATTGTTTACATTTACTATCAGCAATCATTATCATGTATATTGTATTATACTACTGAAAATAATTTATTCCTTTACTTGGTATAGTGACAATTAGGTGCAGTCATCATCAGTGTACACATTCCTATCATATTGCACTCTATAAAATACGTTCAATTAAAAGAACAAAATTATATAAAGTCTCATGATGTAAAGTAAAGGTGTGAGTGGAGTGCAAATTACAACCCAACATTGCCTTTCTCTAGGGTATAGTCTCTCGGATTGGGACTCTCTTGATATTAAAGTATGATTAGGGAAAAGCATTTACTGAGTGATTACTGCATAACTATTTCATTACAGTTATTATGTAAGAATATTATCTCTCTGTCCCTGTCTCTGTCTGTCTCTGTCTCGGTCTCTGTCTCTCTCTCTCTATCTCTCTCTCTCTCTCACTCTCTCTCTCTCTCTCTCTCTCTCTCTCTCTCTCTCTCTCTCTCTCTCTCTCTCTCTCACTCTAAGCCATGCCATCGTTGCGTGCGCCCTTCTACCACAGAGACGAGGCGAGCAAAATCAAAGAATAATTATGTAAATCGAATTATAGTATATTTTTGTGCGGGTCTGCTGGTGGTGCCGTGGAAACTCCCTCGCTCCCCGGGATAAAACAGACGCTCATTTCTAGGGACGAGAATTCCTGTTATTAATTTAAGGAAGGGAAGATAATGTCTGCAAATTACAACCCATGTATCCCCGAGTCCTCCAGAATTATTATTAATGCCACGAAGCAGATTTCCTCTCTCTCTCTCTCTCTCTCTCTCTCTCTCTCTCTCTCTCTCTCTCTCTCTCTCTCTCTCTCTCTCTTTATATATAAGTGATGATTGCCAATACATGCAGTTTTAGGGGAAATCATTAGTACACAACCTGCTCATATAACTCTATACTTCGTCGATAGATTTGCGATGTGTGTGTGTGGTGTGTGTGTAGTTTGTGTGTGTGTGTGTGTGTGTGTGTAGTGTGTGTGTAGTGAGTGTGTGTGTAGTGTGTGTGTGTGTGTGTGTGTGTGTGTGCGTATGTTTTCTCTTCCTTCATCGTGGTTCAGTTTTCAGTTTAGTGCACATCTTGTTCTTACTTCTCTGGCTGATTTTCTACACTGGAGGTAAATGTGAAACAACAGATTAATTACTACAACAATTCTGGTCCTGATTCCTGGCATAATCCTACTATTGAGGAATCAAGCCACTCTTAAGTACATACAATACCAAGAGTACATTATCCCCTTAACCTGTTCTTAAAACGATTTATAATGTCGTCAATAAGTTTAGATCTGAGACTCAGGGATTTTAAAGGTTATGTATATTGTCTATATCATATTGTTTTGTGAATCAGTTTTGGAGGAGCCTTACTTTACTGACAATGTTTTGCGACTGCTTCTTCAACAGTGGCGAAACGTTGTCAGTAAAGGGGAAACGTTGTCAGTAAAGGTGAAACGTTGTCAGTAAAGGTGAAACGTTGTCAGTAAAGGTGAAACGTTGTCAGTAAAGGAGAAACGTTATCAGTAAATAGGGAAACGTTGCCAGTAAAGGTGGTCCGTTGTTTATAAAGGCGAAAAGTTGTGAATAAAAGCGAAAAGTTGTCAGTGAAAAAGAAACGTTGCCAATAAATTCTCCTCTTCGAATTCTTAATCACTCTCCTACAAAGTTGTGTCACGCTTCTTGTTCCGTGGGTCGACATTGATTCAGTTTCTTGCATCGGCATCTGCATCAACGGTTGTGTAAGCATTATGATGGTGTCAATCCGTTTAACTGAGTGGGAATCGGTTCGGATGTTCGAATGATCACACAGAGAATGTTAAAGTTTCGACGCTCGCTATTTCTTTTTCTTCATCTTCTTCTTCTTCTCCTCCTTTGTCCACATCTTTTTTTTACAATCCTCTTTTCTCCACCACCCTCCAACCTCGTCCTCCTCCTCCTCCTACTCCTCCTTTTCTCTCTTTTCACCTTCTTCATTCCTTCACCTCCCATCTCCCATTCTATACTATACAAAATTCCTCTGCATCCCATTCCTTCCTTCATCACACACACACACACCCCTCCCTTCGTCCTTACCCTACACTTCCCTTCCTCGTCATGAACTCACTCTACACATATTCCTCTCCCCTCTCTCCACCCCTACCCTCCCAAGTAACCCTCCCCTCAACCTCTCTCTTCCTTCTATTCCATCTCACCACCTACCAAGTCCCTCCATCCCAATCACTCGTCTCCCACCACCACCCTAATCACAGCCATCAACACCCAACACACACACACACACACACACACACACCACACACTCACACACACACACACACACACACACACACACACACACACACACACACACACACACACACACACACACACACACACACACACACACACACACACACACACACACACACACACACACACACACACACACACACACACTTCTATACCTCCCCTCCCACCCCATATCCCCCTTCCCCTCCACCCCAATCCCTCATCTCCCTTCTACTCTACACATATCTCCCTCCCTCCCTCCCTCATCACCTCCCCCCCACCCCTACCCCAATCCCTCATCTCTCTCCTGTCCTACACCACATCTCCCTCCCTCCCTCCCCCCACCCCCACCCCAATCCCTCATCTCCCGGCGAGTGTAAAGAAAAAATCCCTCGTCGTGGCGGAGTGGTACGGAGGGGATTGGATTAGCACGCCTTGGTTAACCCCAACGCAGATTAGTCGAGTTGCAATCAGTATGCTAATCATGAGTAATGTGATTGTGATGCGACTGAGACTGTGATTGTGTTGACACTCAGAGACGCGGGCCAGGGAAGGAAGGAAGGAAGGAAGGAGGAGGAGGAGGAGGAGGAGGAGGAGGAGGAGGAGGGAAAAAAGAAAAGGAGGGAGGATAAGGAGGTGGAATGAGTGAAGGAGGAAGGAGGAAGGGTAGAGGAGGATACAGGATGAGAAGGAATGTATGAGGAAAGGAAGGAAAGGTAGAGGAGGAAGAAGGATGATTAGGGGGAATGAAGGAGGGTAGGAAGAAAGGAGAAGTAGGATGAAGAGATGTGGTGATGGAACTAAAAGGAGGAGAAGGAATGGAAAAAGGTGGAGAAAAGGGAGGAAATGAAGGAGGAATGAGAAGAAGGGGAGAAGGAACAAAGCAAGGAAAATATAGAGGACGAACGAAACAATGCATGGTCAGACCAGAGGACGAAGGAAATTGTGTTCTATTTATATCCGACTATAATAAGATTCGAGCTTTTGTTTTGAGAAATTGGTGGCATTATTATAAATCAGTTTGTTTCAGTAGGTAAACACAGAACTACAGGTTAAGTGTAGGCTTTCCAAAATTATCGCTTCCTTCTACACCATGCAGGAAAGTATAGAAATGTTTATATGTTTCCAGAAGGTGTACAAAAGACGAGAGAGAGACCTGGGAGGTTTGGAAAGAGATGCGTATGTATTTGTGTATATTCCCCTGTGATGGTGTGAATATGGAGAAGTGGGTAAAGGAAGGCAAGGAGAAGGAGGGAGAGGGGAAGAGGAAGTAGGAGGGGAAGAGGAAGTGGGAGGGAAAGGAGAAGGAGAGGGTGGTGAGGGGAGAATGTGACGAGAAAGTGAGGGGGGGGATGTCGAATGATCAGAAGAGAGAAAGGAAATGTAAATATGCAGGGACAGTGAATGATGAACGAAACAGAATTGAATTCCACCAAGTGATATCGTGTAACCCTTCTGAAGTTATTGAGCGAAGCCACTCCTCTCAACAAGGTTTGTCAGCAGTCACGAAATGACTTGAACTCGCAACCCCCTATTCGTGAGACGAGAACGTTACCTCAGTACCAACCCATGAAGTACTCAAGGGAAACTGAGCATATGGAAGGAGAGGAAAGAAAAGAATTAAAAATATGAAACAGTAAGGAAAAGGATGCAAGAAATGTGATGGTTAAGACGGTGAGTGAAGAAGGAGAAGAAAGAGTGAGAGAAGTGTAGAAGAAGGGGGAAGGAGCCAGGAAGAGGGAGAGAGGAAGAGGGAGAGAGGAAGAGGGAGAGAGGAAAGGGGACAAAGGAAGGAAGGGAAGGAACCAAGATGAAGGAAGAAACAAGGGGACCTGAGGAAGGGGAACAGGCCAAGAAGAGGGAAGAAACAAGGAGGGACTAAAGGAGGGGGGAAGGAGCATGGAAGAGGGAGGGAGAGAGGGAAGGAGGAAGCAAGAGGACCAAAGGAGAGGGAGAGGGGAGGGAAAGAGAGGGAAGGAGAGGGGAGGGAAATAGAGGGGAGGTGAGGGAGGGAAGGAGAGGGGAGGGAAATAGAGGGGAGGAGAGGAGAGGGGGGGGGGAGAAGAGGGGGGGGGAGAAGAGGGGAGGGAAAGAGAGGGGAGGAGAGGGGAGGGAAAGAGAGGGGAGGAGGCCAGATCATTGGAGCGGGTAGCGGGTAATCTTGTTCCAGTGAATTAATTAAGTCGGTGGTTTATCGAGGCTCCAGAAGCGGGTAGAGAGCGTGTTAACCTCACCACCACCACTACGTTTGGTCCTCCGTCCTCCGTCTTCCAGGCAAATTTGCTTCGTTTGGGTTCATCTGTGTCCTACATGCCTTGGAAAATTAATTGGAGGACGGAGGAATGCTTAATTTGATCAGAGGACGGTGGAAAGGCATTACTCGTGTGATACACGCCTTTAACTAATGAACTCTCTCTCTCTCTCTCTCTCTCTCTCTCTCTCTCTCTCTCTCTCTCTCTCTCTCTCTCTCTCTCTCTCTCCTCCCATCGTCAACTTGCTCTCACCCAGAAGAAGAATAAGACAACTTGACACTCACGAAGCAAACTGCCAAACTCAGCAGATCGAAACTGGAGTCTAACTAAAGGAAGACAGATACACACGCTCGTCTGTGATTGGCTGGGAAGTTGTGTGTGTGGATGCTGGCGGACCAATCAGCGGGCAGATGCGTGTAAGCAAACTAAGGTCCGTCGCGGCCGAAAATGCAGCTTAAATGTGTGAGGTTGGGACGGAGAGTCGCCTTGTTACCAGCGCGGCGCCTCCCGTGGGACTCAAACTGATTAACTCTCTCCAATTGTTCCCAGCGTAATTACTTGCAATTTAATTAAGACAATTAAAAGTAATTAATTGAATTCTACGGCGGCTGTGATAGGCAAATAATGAGTTGCACTGAGCCGGAAATCCCTCGGGAAGGCGGGGAGTAATGGAGAATTAATTAAAAGCAATTTGTTGCAGAACCTTGATATTCATGGTATGCATGGTGTTGAATAGGTCAGAAAGACGCACAGGGCCAACCCTTAACAAGAAGTAATTCAGGGCCCAGTCCATTGTGGCACAGATGGCATCACCTGACTCCATCCATGTCCCTGCACCTGACTCCACCCTTGTCCCTGCACCTGACTCCACCCTTGTCCCTGCTTCTGTCCCTGCACCTGACTTTACCCCTGCTTCTGCCTCTTCACCTGACTTCCTTCTATCCCTGCACCTGACTCCTTTCCTTCTTCGCCTGACTCATCTATACACGTATCTCCTTTCCTTCCACTGCACCTGACTAAAACCCTTCACGTGACTCCCTTCCTTCTCCTTATTCCTTTCCTTCCCTTTGACCTGACTCCTTCCCTTCACCTGACACCTTTCCTTCCCCTTCACCTGACACCCTTCCTTTCCTTCACCTTCCCCTGACACCCTTCCTTCACCTTCCCCTGACACCCTTCCTTCCTTCACCTTCCCCTGACACCCTTCCTTCACCTTCCGCTGACACCCTTCCTTTCCTTCACCTCCACTGCCGTTCATCCAGCCTACATAATGTTGTTTATAATATTGTCATTGGTTATTATGTCCATGGTGACGTATATGGACTCACAAACATTGACCTACAATGTTATAACTCACTCCATGTTTGTTTTTCTCTCTGTATGACATGTTTTTCTTTCTAACACACACACACACACACACACACACACACACACACACACACACACAACACACACACACACACACACACACACACACACACACACACACACACACACACACACACACACACACACACACACACACACACACACACACAAATACACGCACCCTAATGCCACCCGAACTCCGTCAAATCGATTCCGGGTATAATATAGGGAAGACTTCGGTGCCGAGGACGACAATCTTCCGAGACGTCTGGTGAGATTCCACACACACCTCCCAGCTCAAGGGTCAGGCTCTGTTTTCCACCGAAGTCAAGTCTTTCATTGCCAGGGTTCGGATCAGATGTTCTTCAGTTTTTATTTACCAGAATCAAGAAAGTCGTCCAACCCTCACACAACCCATGTTTTCCACCGTCCTCAGTCTTAATTAATTAAAGGTCAGATGTGCTCCGGTTTTACATTATTTACCAGAATCGTGATTGATTGATATTAGGAGCCGCAACAGCGATGTCATATAGCGCCAGAGAAAGGTGATAGAGAGGTGTGACAGCAAGCAGGAAGGAAAACCAGAATCGTGTATGTCCTCCAACGCTCTAGAATTAAAATTAGTTTGTAGATACGAAGGAAGTAGAGTATCTTCGCTAATTTCTGAAAACAGGTTTCATGGTCCACGGAGCAAGCAATAGTTTGATCGGAGGATGAAGGAAAATGTGCCAGCGTGACAGGAACCTCCATTACTGTAGCTCACTTGAATGTCTTTTGTGCGTGTAAGCAGCTTGAGTTGATATAGTTTATTGTTGAGTGAAGTAAGTGGTTCGTAATGGAAGGTTTTAAGAAGGAATTACTAGTCGTGTACTCTGTTGCAATGTGGAATGGAATCTTGCATGAAACACAAATTGGTATCGGTAATGTTGTTGTTTTCTTCATTTTGTTATGGCTTTATTTGAGTTTCTTTCAGTAATGCTGTTGGGTCGAGTAATGGATATACAGTGCAAACACTTGGCAGAAATTTACCGTTTTCTATACACACGGTAAAACATATATAAAATGTATTACTCTCCTTTCTTGTACACACAAACACTCAGTCACCAATACGTAAGTACATACCAGCACACCATTTTACTATCCATGCTCACTTACGCACACAAACATAAATGCGTACATTTAAATTTAAGCACACGCACTTCACCTGCAGGCAAAGTAATAATATTACATCCCCACCCAACCACTTATTTCCTTTCTCCCTTTGTAAGTATACACACACACACACACACACTTATATATATATATTATTATATATATATATATATATATATATATATATATATATATATATATATATATATATATATATATATATATATATATATATATATATATATATATATATATACAGTATATATATATGAGTATTGTATGTATTTATAGAACTGACAAACACACCAACATACACTGGTGTTTCTATAGATATGTCCATCATTTGGTCGTCAATACATGTCCATTAGTGAGACGTGAATCGCACACACCAACTACAAGTAAATCCTCACTTCCGTCTGTTTTCAAAACGTGCATTTACCCAGACTGAACCACCAGTGGGTCGCCGGCCCTTCCGTCCATCCGTCTGTCAGTCCGTCCGTCCGTCACATCGTGAGCGGATTCCCCTCCTCAATAAATACCGCAGGATTACACTCCATACCCTCACTAAATCCCCTCTCATAATGGATTTTGTGAGAGCGATTTAAGCAAGAAGAAACCCCAGAATTAAGCCTTTTCACCCGAGGAGGATAATCACTCTAAGCTATATTGCATGTCCATTACAGTGAAAGTTGGAATTAATCGCGAGCCGGGGACATCGGGCTGGATAATTAATGTCGCGGGGCAGGTTTGGGCGGGGCGGGGTTACACGGGGTGGGACGGGGTGGGACGGGGCGGGGTGAGGAACAGGGAGGGGCAGGAAGGGTGTGGGGGAGAGGACGAGGGAGGGAAAGGGAGGAGTGGGAAGGGTGTGAGGGAGAGGACGAGGGAGGGACTGAGCTGAAATGAGTCTGGGAGGGAGCAGTGGGGAGTAGGGGAGGGGGGAGTATACGGCCGTGAGGGAAGTAGTAGAGGGATGGGGGGGAGAGAGAGAGAGAGAGAGAGAGAGAGAGAGAGAGAGAGAGAGAGAGAGAGAGAGAGAAAGGAAAAAAAACAAGTAACACACAAGAGAAAAAGAGAGTCTGTAAATGTGAAGGAAAGAAGACTCATCCTGGCCAGAAAGATGTAGTACCACGAAGGAGAAGGAGATAGAGAGGAAGGAGAAGGAGATAGAGAGGAAGGGAAGCAAACATGAAGGAAAGAATGGATAGATGAGGAGAGGGAAAGGGATTGGTTCACTCCTGCTAGATAGAAAGAGAATGTTTAAGAGATACGGATAGAAGGAAAGGTTGGCTAAATTAAGAGAGAAAAGTAATTGGCTCGCTCCGGGATAGAATGAAAATGAGAGAGACAGATAGAAGGAGAGAATGGATAGATGAGGAGAGGGAAAAGGATCGGTTCACTCCGGGATAGAAAGAGAATGAGAGAGACGGATAGAAGGGTGATTGCTACTTGAACGGTTTTGTGTTTATCCTTTCACTCTCGCTTCCTTGTTTTCATTCCTGCTATAATTTGTTTGTCATGAAGGAGCACTAATTTGTCTATTTCTATTAAGGGACTCTGTGGTGTAGTCAAATAATTGGAGGTAACTGAGTCCTTCAAATATGGCCACGAAACACAAACTATAAGGAATGAGCTGTGTTTCGTGGCATGGTCAGGAGGAAACAGAAGCCTCCAATACTTATACATGATTACAGAGTCTTTAAATTTGAAATGAAGTACGCTGGGGTTCCGAAGTTTATGTAGATTATTTATACAACTTGAGGCATAACTTGAAATACAACACTGAGGAATGATAATTATAAGGTATAACTTGACTATGGTGTGCTTAAGTAATCTTCAATATGCTTCACTATCATAATACCGATTGTTTAAGGTGCTTCACTACAGTATATTAACTCTCAAAGGTTCTTCAGTACCCTATACCGACTCTTTAATTAATGTGCTTCACTACAGTATACTCCCTCTATATAGGTTGCTTCACTACCATATATATTAACTCTCCAAGGGGCTTCACTAACGTAAACTAGTTCTCCAAGCCAATCATAGTGTAAAGTCGTGGTCAATATACTGTAGTATTGTCCTCAGGTGGTGTCTATATAACATGTCTTACCCACAGTGTATCAATAAAGACAGACATTAACAAACGATCAACCAACATACAACATGACTTCTGTTGACGCTGTTGGTAAGTCATCCATTTCTTCCGTCTTCCCAGCACAGCAGAACCCATCCTCTGGAGGGTGCTGGCTATGGTACAGTAATTACATGTTTAATAAGATGGATATTAGGGAAGAGAATTAGAAAGTGGAGGATGATAGTGGTGTGAAATGTTTAAAACCTTTGTATATTTTTATCTCACTTTCTACAGGCGACATTATTTGCTCTTTTCTTTTCGGAGTCAATCACTGCTGGGTTTCACAGTATTCTGGTTATTTATTTTAACTCACATAGAACAGTATGTCTTAAATATAAGCTTGAACCATTGTAGATGATTGATAGTTTCACAGGCAAGGCACGTGTAGAGGATGAAGGCCAGGAGGTGTGGTTGAGGAAGTAATTAATAAACAAGTGAGGTCTATAGTGTAACCCGCCTGTCCATCTCTCAGAGTGAGGATATTTACACTAGTGGCTACAAGGCCCTCACCATCGCTTAGTGTAATGAACCGTGTTGTGTACCCATCCCTTCCTCAGCCCCTCTTCTCCTCCTCCCCCTCTTCTCCTCCTCCTCCTCCTCTCCTCCTCCTCCTCCTCCTCCTCCTCCTCCTCCTTCTAATGATTGCTTTGTTAACAGAGTATAAACAAACAGCCTCTCAAGGAGCAATAGGTATGTTGCTGTTTGCGGGTCCTTTGTTATTATTGTAATCCTCTTCCTACACCTTTTTCTCCTCCTTTAATTTTTCATGTCCCTGTCTCGACTCTCTAACTTTCCCTACCATTATCTCCCTCCTCCCGTCTTCCTACTTCTTCACTGCCTTTTGTATGCACTGCCTTTCCACATCCCTCCAGACACCCAACGCGACCACCCATTCTCACTGTTCATTGCTCCTCCATCTGTATCCTGGCATTTTATTCTCCACTCTATATAAAAAAAAAAAAAAACTTCCCTTCTCTGTTTTCCCCCGTCTACCTTCATTTCCATCACTATTATCATCATCTCTTCTTATCCACCTTAGAACAGCAGTCCCCTCTATTCACTCAACTTTTTCCATCCACTCTCTCTTGCACTTTCCTCTATCTATCTCCTTTCTAACTTCTCCTTTCTTCGTTCACCAAAGTCTCTTTTTCCTGTTGGTATGTTGTTTCCTGTTCGTCTCTACGGTTAATTAGCATCACTTTCAGGGCACTCTCTTGTTAGTAAACTTGTATTCATGTATAGATTCTTCCACAGTGTGCTGGGAAAAGGACTACCCACAAAAAAAAATACGAGTAAGGGGATCTGTTCTGTATCATAATATAGTTTTGGGGAATCAGCAGCATCCCAAACAGAGGATTTAACCCCCTTAAGCCAATTGGTAAGATATGATTGGATAACTAGTGGCTGTTTGGAATCCTTTAATTTGTGTGCCTTGAAACTGACTCTATTCAATACTCTTGGTGGTTTGTTTTGTGCCACTAGAGTCTCTTTCTCTCGTTCTCGTTCACGTTCACGTTTTGGTTCTGATTATCGTTCTCGCTTTCTCATTCCATCTCGTTTTTGTAATCAGATCATCATTCCTTTAGATTTTGTTCCTTCGTTCTTTTCAGGGATAAACATTTGGAACGTGAACGGGTAAATAACTGCTTCGTGCAAACTTACTGTACCACAAACCAACCCTAAATCACTAAGATAAAAAACAATATTAATGTAATCTGTTTCTCCTTTCTCCACTCAACCATCTTTATCCCTCCTCTCCCTCCCTCCCTCCTTCTTCCTTCCTTCATTCCTAATCCCCCTCCCCTCTTCCTTTCTACTTCCCTTCTCCATATTCTCCATCCATCCATCCTTCTCTCCTTCTCCCCCATCCTCCATCCATCTATCCATCCATCCTCCTCTCCTTCTCCCCCATCCTCCATCCATCTATCCATCCATCCTCCCCTCCTTCTCCCTCATTCTCAATCCATCCTTCCATCCTCTTCTTCTCCCTCATTCTCCATCCTTCCTCCCCCTCTTGACAATCCTCTATCCATCCCAAAACCCGGTCCTTCTCTCTCTCTCTCCCATCCACAGAACCATCTTACATTGCTCCTTCTTCCCTTCCTCGTTCTTTTCTTTCCTCCTTACATCTCTCTCATCTTTTATCCATCCCTTGCTCCTCCCCATCCACCCAACCATCTTTAAAAATCTCTCCCTCCTCATCCTCCCTACCCCTCAACCCTCCCTCAACCCTCCCCCCCCTTCCCAAACTCAGTGAAGCAGTGGAAGGAGGGGTGGGGAGGGCGTGGAGATTGGGGGAGGGACAAGGAATGAGGAGAGGGCGAGGTTGGTGGGGGTAGGGGAGAGTAGAGGATGGTGGGGGGAGTAGAGGGTGGTGGGAGGGGGAAAGAAGAGGGTCGTGGTCGTGGAGAGGGGAGAGGGTGAGTGTGGTAGGGGGAGAGAGTGGTGGGAGGAGAGGGTCGTGGGGGGAGAATAGATGAGAGAAAAGGGGAGAGAAGAGTAGAGGGGGACGTGGGAAGAGAGTAGAGAAGAGGGTCGTGGGAGGGGAAAAGAGTAGAGAGGGGGGCAAAGGGGGGAGGGGAGGAAGGGGGGAGAGAGTAGAGAGGGGGGAGGAAAGGAAGGGGGGGAGGAGGGTTAAAGCTTCCACAACAACGCTATTGACAGTCTCCATTTTTGCTGACTCCTTAATCCATATTTTCGCTGCCCTGGGAAATTAAAAAAGAACCAGCGTCTAATCCCACGTAAAATAATTTAGCTCCAACTTTTTCAATTAACGTTATCGGATTGTGTGTAGGAAATAAGGAGGCAGAGTCCGCGGGGTTGGAATAATACTGACGGTGCTGAGGTAGGCTCTCTGGAGGTGGTAGTGGTGGTGGGGGTTGGTTGGTTGGTTGGTTGGTTGGGGGTGGCTGGGATGGTTATGAGAGGGGGGGAGATAGAGAGGGAGGTATGGAGATAGATAGGGAGGGAGGGAGATAGAGAGGGAGGAAGATAGAGAGGGAGGTAGAAAGGGAGGGAGGGAAAAAGAGGGATGGGTTGGTTGTTTGGTTATGGGAAGGAGAGAGAGAGAGAGAGAAAGATGAACTGGTTTGGTTGGGGGCTAGTGAGAGAGGGAGATAGGAAGAGGATTGGAATGGTTGAGAAAAATATGGGAATATAAATATGGTTGGTACCAAGGTTTGTTGTTGGTTGGTTGGTTGGTTGGTTGACTGGGGTGGGAGAGAGTCAGGAAAAAGTTGGATGGTTGTTTGGTCGGTCGTAGGAGGGTGTTCTTGTCTATTTTACTGATGAACCCCAAATATTACCGTTCAGAGAGTGTTTTGTGCGTCGGAAAACAGACGAAGTTACCGAAAGTTATACAAAATTTGTGAACGAACTATTATTTCTAACCGTAAACACGAAATACTACTAATATTAACCACGGTAATAATAATAATAATAATAATAATAATAAAAATAATAATAATAATAAAAATAATAATAAAAATAATAATAATAATAATAATAATAATAATAATAATAATAATAATAATAATAATATGATAATAATAATAATAATGAATTCAATTTTAACATACACACACACATACACTACCAATTCCAAACCTTATTAGCCTATGCCATGCCATCTGTTTACTCCCTACGACCCCTGTGTTCCACCTCACACACACACACACACACACACACACACACACATATATATATATACCCCTCACACCCCAAAACACGTGTCGTACCTCCCTTCCCCAACACCACACCACACTCACACTCACAATATTCAACCACACCCACTCTCGTCCCATCACACCACACCCACTCTCCTCCACACCACACCACACCACACCATACCATACCCACACCCACTCCAGTGTCCCCACTCACCATTCTCCCTCTACTCCCCACCACCCACAATCCTTCCCTCCCCTCCGCTGCCCCTTACCACCACCCACAACACTCCCCCTCCCCTTGCCTCTACCCATCACCCACAACACTCCCCCTCCCCTTGCCTCTACCTACCCCCACTCTCTCTCACTCACTCCCTCTGCTACCAAAACACAAAATGATTATTATATAAATTGCACGGCCGATCAGGCAACAAGTTAATCAGAATTCCCCCCAGCGGGCAGAAATAGAGACCTTTTCGCTAAATTGGATATTATTGGACGTTTGTATAATCCGCGGCGTGATATTGGAGAGCTGCCACCATTTCTGTTTGGCCGCTAATGAAGTGTAAGCCTGTGTTTTTCATGCTTGGTTGTGGTGGCAGAGAGAGAGAGAGAGAGAGAGAGAGTGAGTGAGAGAGAGTGTGTGTGTGTGTTTGTGTGTGAGAGAGAGAGTGTGTGTGTATGTTTGTGTGTGTGAGAGAGAGAGAGAGAGAAAGAGCGAGAGAGATAAATTTACAACGTTACACATATATAAAACAAATTGATATGCAGACACAGATAGATACAAAGGTAAATATATACACAATTTTATATCAATATATATACTTCCACAAATAAAACGGTAAAGAGAGATATCCACATCATAAATGCACCTGTAAAGAGAATTATGCATACATATGTAACAAATTGAATGATATGGAGAGAGAACTACACATTCAGAAAGAAAAAAAAAAGTTTAAAGGAATGAAGTATGAGTCAGCAGATATTTATCATAACTTCATAATGGGGAACTTCTCTATTTGCTTTCTATGTTAATACTCTTTTTTTTTTTTTTTACCATATAATGATTTAATACCATATCTAAAACAGGGCATAAAAAATGTTCAGAATGCTCAGTTCAGTTACTTATTGGTGAATCAGAGAGAAAGGATACAATAAAATATAAGGCTTAGAAAAAGAATAAGAGATATGAAAGGAAAGAGAAAAAAATAAGAAATATATAATGAAAAATAAAGAATAAGAGATAAAGATAAAATATAAGAAATAAAGAAACAATAGGAGAGACAAGTGAACAAACAGCATATCCAGTTTTTAATTAAGGATCGTATATTTTGGGTGAATTGGAGGGTTACTGTTTCCTCCAGACTAATCCGGGAATGAGAACACTTCAATAAAATAAATAAGTAGAGGTTTTGTTTTGTTTGGTAGCACTGTTTGGAGGACTAAGTATAGACTCCGTTTCAACATAGACACATAACCCACTGAAGGAAGGTAATACGGTGCCGACATGAATGATAGAATCTCTTTTTTTTCTGGTAAATCTAAGGACTACAGATTCCTCAAAACTATGCCAGGAAACAGATCGCTTGTGTAGACGAGGAGGCAGGCCATCTGTTTGGTTGGATTGTTGTGGAGGAATCAGGGGCACTCTAGTTTTTACCACACATAAGGAAAGACCATCCTATTTATATTTAAAATTAGTTATATGGTCTGCATGTTAGGTAATATTAGTAACTAGGTAATATTAGTAACTAGGTAATATTGATAACTAGGTAATATTAATAACTAGGTAATATTAGTAACTAGGTAATATTAGTAACTAGGTAATATTAGTAACTGGGTAATATTAGTAACTAGGTAATATTAATAACAAGGTAATATTAGTAACTAGGTAATATTAGTAACTAGGTAATATTAGTAACTAGGTAATATTAGTAACTAGGTAATAATTTTTTCTTCACTGCAGAGGTCAGAACGTAAAGTTGTAGGTTATGGAAGTGGACTGCTGTCATCACTGTCATGCTCATTATTTATGCATGCTGCTGATATACTATGTTTCACGCGCAATATTAGTATATTCTTATAGTCAAAATCTTGCCGATAAGGAAAGGGGACACCAGTTTAATACATTGTAAACATTCTATATCGCGTGTATGATAACATCGATACAAGCATACTAAAACAAGTTACGTAATGTATAACTTGATCGCATATATGCATACATTAATACAGTATAGAGACGAGCACTAAAAAGTATACAGCTTTGGCTGAAACTTTGTAAAGTCCAATTCACCAACCAAGACATTCCAATGGATATCTTATTGTGTATTTATTTACTGTTTCTAGGTATTTGAAGCACACCTGAATACTTATATAATGTAACGACAGCTTATATAATTATATACCCTTCCTCCTTTGACCACACAGGTCCCAAGTGAGAACGCCACCGAGACCAACCATGGAGGGTGTGGAGCCTCGCCTCACCTCACCCTTGGCCTCCTCTGTTCCCCTGGCACCTCCTTCATGCCTCGACCAGCAGGAGACTACTCACCTCACCAAGAACAACCAGGTTAGACCAAAGTTCTCAACGCAGATTTGCCAAGCTTTCCTTTCATTAATTACAATGCCCTGGCTTCCTCCCTAAATGGATGTTGTGTACAGTACAGTACATTTGTCCACCTGAATGAGGAATTTTCCGGCTTACTTTTGCCCAACAGTAGGTTCCTGTGACCTGACGCTATGGGACTGATCACCATTTTCACTATTTTGATGGCACTGTGCTCCTATTACAAAATTTTCCATTTCTTATGGATGATATTGTTGGCCTTCCTCTTTTACCTTGTAATGGAGGTTATCTTGACAAAAGGCAAATTATGCTATAGGAAACAGCTTTGCTTAAGACAGGTGGAAAATACAGTACCGGTATATTCCAACCTTTTTAATTAAAACGAAAATAACACAAACTAACTTTACATAGTCTGTCCTAAGTTTTCCTTAATAAACCAAACCATATTAAATATGACTTGTCTAATTATAGCATAAGTTAAGCTAATGCCATCCCAGTTAAAATAAATCTATCCTATTACAGACTATCTTATCAGAATAGAAAAGAATGGGGAATTTTTCTAAACTGGTGGTTGCCACCTGCGGTTCATCGCGCACACAAGCAAAATAAAATAATCCTTCAGAGTCATTCTATACACCAAAAAAATGCATCGAGCTTAAATGATACATATTTCTACACAATTCTTTCTAAGTAGTAAAACACAGGTAAAATAGTACTATCGTGATCAAAAGGAGTTAAGTTGATTTTCTGGTGAAATTGGCATTCAGATAATTTGGCCATCTCGGGATTAGCAAACAGGTACACCATTGATTGGATACAAAGTAAATGAAAATACAATAAACATAAAAAGAACATGCAGGTGATAGTTAAAACTCCGAATTACATAGATCAACTTCCTGGTTTATTGAAATACATATTTCAATTGCGAATAGGCAACTCGAATGTGCTGGCGAAGTAGTCGAATCATGGAGGGAATCAAAACAAAACAAACGTGTTTGTCCGACTGGCGCACCCTTTGGTTATTGTTACGTGTTTGGTTTGATTCTTTTATAAGAACAATGGACTACGGTAGCTGGACGTTATAACAGCTGAAGGAGGAGCTGAGGAAACGAAATGCACGACTTTCAGGTTCCAACTCGCTGAGTCTCGCTCGGCTACTTTTGCCTTGTCGCTCACTTGGTGAAGGAGATGCTAATATCTCCACAAAAATAACTATATCTATATATTACCATGTTACTGGGTATGTTACGTCATAATATGTAGTACAGTCTTAATCATATTTATTTGTATTGTCCAAATAAATAGATTTTAGCCTTGGCATATGCCTTACTTTAAATATCGACAGCAGAAGGTCGATAATCACGAAACAAAAATATCTAATTTAACCAACTTATCTCAAAATTATCCATACAGGGTATTAAAAAAAGTCGATGCAGGATTTCGAAAGTATCATAATGATCAAAGTTCTATGCATTTGTATGCTGATGGGATTTTAATAAACAATATTTTAGCTCATGTCGCATGAACTGACTGCACAGCAGTGACATCTAGCGGATTAGTTCCAGAAATTCCCAAAGTTAGTCTATTCTACATCTAACAGTTTATCCTAAACTTTCCTAACCAAACTTAAACTAAACAATCCAACTATAATAGATCAATGTGTGTGTAATGGTAAATAGTCTGTAGAGAAACTCTGAGGCCAGTTGTGGAATTCCATTATTTGCATATGATTGTATATAATTTGCAATTCTTCACCGGACTACAAATCGATACCCTCATGTTTATAGTTTAGGTATCGTGCAATAACAGTCAACATATATATTCAATTAATGAATCACAAATCATATAATTTAAAATAGAGCAGGAGGAGTTGTAATGCGACAACGACAACCTCATTAAAACACACCGAACGAGGACAGAAAATGAAAACTTAACAATCAGACAGAACCAAACTAACCTTGTATAGTATAGTATAGCGATGCTCTCTCCAGTCACTGTCCTCCTGCTGCTGACATTATTTCTCATCACCTCCTGGAAATGTAGAGAAAGATACCAGATTACATAATTATACAACATGTATGCGAACTTCACTGACAAACATTGGGAATTTTTCCTACATTGAAAAATTAACCCACTTTATTCTATAGTAATATGCATAAAACTCATATTTTGAACACATAGTGGTATACGCCCAAGTCAGTACACCCCGTCCCTCCCTACCCCTTGTACCCTTTGTCTCCCTCACATGTATTATCCTAACATAAAACATGAAAGGCTTCACCTCGTGAATATACGGAGTACAGTAGCCTCAACATATCTATTTCACATATTATTAGTCATAATTATGGTTTTTTTTCACAATATGAATGATATATAAACCATTCTGATATGAGCGAGATTTTGGTGGTGAGTAAACCTGTGAATATATAAAATCTATCACTTACCTACTGAGCTGCAACCCTATCAATTTAATTCTACATCATAATATATTTCCATATTCCTTTATACCGAGTTTCACCAAATAACCAAGAGAAATGGAGTTGTAAACCAATACTTGTATTACTAAATGAAACCAGAAGCAAAAGTTGTAATAAAGCTTCCAAAGCATGAAAAGCTGTGTTAGCCCAGTCACAAATCATAATTTGTCTTCAGATCTTATTGATTTATCAGATTATCTGACATAGCACAACACAGATCCAACATATATTTCTGTTTTGATCGTGCTGTCTCAGTCCAAGAACTAAGGATGCTGGACACAAGACGAAAAAAGCAGATGCTCGTATATTCAACCCTACAGCGATATAAGCATCAGCAGCAACAAGAAGTAGAACATAAGAGCATACATCCCTGCGGAGGGCTGAAGGATGCAGGCAAGGCAACTTCTGAGGGCAAGCACAGGAGGGGCGTGGAACAGAGCGGCCCCCATGGACTCTAGGTCAACACGGGGGCGCTCTCTACTCACCGCTACCCCTTTGCCCTCTGACCCGTGCCCTAATCCCACTTACAGTCTAGCCGAGTCTTAGGGCGCCGCTGCCAGAGATCAAAGGGCAGCACGGGGCTTCTTTTGTGTGGTAGTGAATAACACGGGCGGCTTGAATACACCAAAGAGACATTCTTAATGATGAGGCAGGTGAAGTTGTTGGCTTCCATTCCTTTTACTCATCTTAGGACACAGCTTACCTACTGTAATGTATATATACAAAGCTACTCAGTTATACACACACACACACACACACACACACACGTAAGTATACTGTATAAGTCTGGGTTGGCTGGGAGAGGATGGATACATACTTATACATCTGGTTGTAACTGTACCTACCTTCCCGTAATGCCAAATAAGCTAAGGTCGTAATAAGTCCATATTTCACTTTCATTCATATCAAAATGCCAATAAATGCCAAAATCCATTCCTAACCTACTGTGGATATTGTGTCTCGAACCCCCATACCCGCAAAAAAAAAAAAGTGTATATGAAACTATACTGAAGCCCATCGATAACCCAGCCACACTATTATTATCAACTACTGAAGCACACTATTACTAACTACTGAAGCACACTTGACAACACAGCCACACTACTAACTTCTTTCTCTCTCTCTCTCTCTCTCTCTCTCTCTCTCTCTCTCTCTCTCCTATTCACCAAGTATTTTCCCTTTGGCTCATCCCTGGCTGAGCACCAGTGTGGCAGGCGAGAAGTCTCATTGGAAGGTGTAAAGAGTGGGGTGAGATGCTGTGCCTTGAGCCGTGTCTGGAGAGGGCCTCAGTGTAAACAAACTTAACATACATAAGGTCCAAGCAAGCGTGGTCTTCCTCTTCTATCATCCTGTCCCCTCCCTACCTCCCTCCCTTTTCACTATCTCCTCTCTCCCATCTCTCTCTCTCTCTCTCTCTCTCTCTCTCTCTCTCTCTCTCTCTCTCTGCTGGCAGGGTATTTACACGTGGCGCGATTGTGAGGAGCAAAGAGTCAACACTGAGATTTCCCGCGCGTTTGAGTTTGAATCTCCCGCGCGATTACATCAAAGGCGCGCGGGTCAAAGGGCGCCAATTAGTGAAGATTTCTTGCCGAGGCGGGGAGGGGCCGAAGGTATTATGAGGGATGTTTGTCCCTCCCTGCTCCTCCCCTCCGCCTCTTTGTTGCTTCCCTCTACCTCGCTGCCTCTGCCTCCCCTGCCTCAACCTAGGGGACTCAGCCTCGGGGTTTCTTCTACCTTAGGGCTTCTGATCTCCCATTCTTTTCATCATTTTCTTTACATCACCGTCTGTACTTTCCTGTCTCTACTTCGTGGTTTTTATTCATCGAGAGCTTCCTTGTCTCACCACATTGAGGTGACATTCGTATGTAACCTCAGTACTGACAACCAAGACCAATAGAATACTAATCTATTTGTCTTACTGATAACGTGACGTATAATATCTAGTTCGGGTGGAATTCACATCCATATATACAGTATCTTTAATAATTTCTCTTCTTTCCCATTCAAGGCAGAGTATTTTTTTCAATCTGCTGTTGTTTCCTGATTACCAAGCCTCACCCTGGCCACACTCAAGATCAATAGAATAATAATAGTTCCACGACCGAATTCAACATAACACTCTTTGTCCGGCCAAATCTAAAGGTTTTTTTTTTAACGCGTGTCGACGAGCAATGATTTGGGAGGGAATCGATCTGAAGTGACGACGCTAAAGAGCCTCTCTCTCTCATTCAGTTTGTCAGTCTATCTCTCTTGTTGTGCGTGTGTGTGTGTGTGTGTGTGTGTGTGTGTGTGTGTGTGTGTGTAACGTTTAATCTCCCTAGCTCTCTCTCACATAAAATTATTATAATTATAATAAAATGATTATAATTTCTCTCTGTGTGTTCTAACGCCTCCATGGTCCCTCCCTCCTGACGGCGACACAGCAGGTGGGGACGGTGATGCTGTACGGTGTGCCCATCGTCTCACTCAACATAGATAACATAGAGCGTCTGTGTCTCGCCCAGATCTCCAACACTCTATTGAAGGTGAGGCAGCTACCTAGACGCCTGAGTAGCAAGGTGAAGGGGAATGTCAATAGGAAGATGTAGGAGTGTGGATATGAAGATGAGTATAAGTAATCATAAGAGTAAGAATTAGGGTACTTTTATGCAGATCTACTACTGAAAAACTTAAGAACTGCTTCCATACAGCACAAATTAAGTTGAATATTACCAGTTAATCCCTTAATGAGCCTGCTATATTATATTATGTGTGTGATTTTTTTTCTTTACTTGTCATATATAAAAATCGTCACGTTACTCACTGCTAACTGGGTCGTACAATATATAAAATTCTGACACACACACACACACACACACACACACACACACACACACACACACATACCACATAAGCATACATACACACATCAATGTTATTCTTCCCCTCCTTGCCACACGCACACCCTCAACACCGCTCTAACTCCCCCTCACTCTCCCCACACACCAACCTGTGCTTTGTCCCCCCTCAAGCAGGAGTTCAGCTACAATGAGATCCACAACCGTCGCGTGGCGCTGGGCATCACCTGTGTCCAGTGTACCCCGGTGCAGCTCGAGATTCTCAGGCGAGCAGGAGCCATGCCCATCTCATCCAGGAGGTAAGTAAAGAAGGTAAACTTTTCTCTTAGTCCAGTGGCCGTGGCTTGAAGTATAAATGTAAACAAGGTAAATGTTCCAACTAGTACACCAAGCCTGGGAATACTAATGTAAACATTTGTAAATGCCCTGCTTGGTCCACTATATATTATGACTCATGATCTTCCTTCCTTTTACCTTCCGTCTGCTCCTTTTCTCCCCTCCCAATTTCCTCTCTCTTTAATCCTCTTCCCTTCCGTCTCTCCTGCAGTAATCCAGGTGTACCTTATACATCAATGCCATTTTAGTTTTGCAATCAAGCATTACACTTTATATTGCCACACATAACAGTCACTAATTACATATATAAAGATAAAATCCAAAAAATATTTTGATTTTATTAACCCTTAGGTGCGGGATGATCACAAAACGCGAGGCTGAACGGCTCTGTAAGTCCTTCCTAGGCGACAACTCCCCTCCTAAGCTGCCCGAGAACTTTGCCTTCGATGTGATGCATGAGTGTGCCTGGGGCTGCCGTGGCTCCTTCGTCCCCTCCAGGTGGGTTATAGTGACACGTGTCTGGCCCCGGTGTATAAGTGTTGATGCTAATGGTAATATTCATGCTAATGTCCTGAGTGATCACTGTGTGTGAGTGTGTGTATGTGTGTGTATGTGTGTGTGTGTTTGTGTGTGTGTATGTGTGTGTGTGTATGTGTGTGTGTGCGTGTTACTCGGTGATTCTGTCACCCCTCAAAGTACCACCTCACATTCCTCTCTCACATTTTCAGATACAATTCCTCCAGAGCCAAATGCATCAAGTGTTTCTACTGTGCCATGTTCTTCAGTCCCAACAAGTTCGTGTTTCACTCACACCGGTTGGCTGACAGTAAGTATGTGCAGCCGGACGCCGCCAACTTCAACTCATGGCGGAGACACATTCGGTTGTCTGGTGACCCTCCCATGGATGTGCAACACGCCTGGGAAGACGTAAAGGCAATGTTCAATGGCGGTACTCGTAAGCGACTAATGGCAGCCAATTCACAGGTAAGCCCATAAATTCCTCAATGTCCTTTCATGTGATTTAATGTACAAATATTGGTCTGATCTAATCTAAGCTCAATTTTCGTCACCAACACTTTCTCTTGGCAGCGCCGTGTTTTCCCACAGACCTCCAGTTCCCGCCACACTAAGTCCCCACGCATGGAAACACCGCTAGCCAAGCCGCCATCCTTCCCACCTCCCGCGATGAAGGCAGACCTGCCCTACCCTCCACCCTATTTGGCTCCGCTGCCCCCACCATACCCTGCCCATCACAAAGAAGCCCACCAAAGCTTCGTAGATTATTTGTGGGGTTCACGAGGGTCCCTGCCCCCTCTGGGACTGCCCTACCCACTGGCCTGGCCTCGACGTCCTCTACCCAGCTTCCCTCCTCTGCCCATCTCAGAACCCAGAACAGACACCGTTCCCGACACACGGCCCCCTGACACTGACCCTCCAGCACTACGCCCCGCTCATCTCTCCGCCTTCACGCCTGTTAATCGAGTGTCACCACCACCAGCTGTCAGCACGGGGCGGGACGTTGGGGCGCCTCTTCCAGACTCCAGCAGACATTCTGATGACGAGACAGTCGACATCGAAGCTACCGATGACGATTCAGACCAAAAATCTGACACGTACAAAGGCGACTCATACAAGAACGAACTGTACAAGACTGACTCATACAAGACTGACTCGTACAAAAGTGAGAGTTATAAGAGCGACTCTTACAAACATGACCTTTATAAGAGCGAGGGCCTGAGGGCAGACACAGCGAGGCTGGGTGGAAGGCAACAGGGAGGTCATGAGGGTGACCATCCGAGGAGCGAGGACCAGGTGCCAGGGGAGGCGGAGGTGGAGGAGTCAAGCCGTCCCTCCAGGCATGAGGACCGTCATCACCATCACCACCAACACCAACAACAGAGGGAGGATCAACACCTACCACACCCACCAACCAGGACCACCAGCCCACCCATCACACCCGCCACCAGCAGTATGGAGCCGCCCCCCAGACCATCAATTGAGGTGAGCCATATTTCTATATCAAATTAATGTCTTTTGCCACCAGTGATCAGTTTCAACTCTTGGCTTATGGTAGAGAAAACCCATACATATCACCACTCATGCCCCCTAACCAAGTATACAAGTATAGGAAAGAAAATATAAAACAAAGACACAAACCAAGTTATAGCAGTGACTCTGGTGGTAGATGACAGGAGTTGGTTTCTGACAGTAAATTGGAGTTCATCAGTTCACTTCACCGACACCTTCCATGTTAACATTTCACTATTCTTTGTATTATTTTTGATAGTGTGAGTTCACCCTTAATGTGAGTAACCAAACTATGCCATCATTTCCCTGTCCTTTTCCTTCATTTTCCACTCACCACGTCCCATCTTCTTTTCCCCCACCCACTACTCCCTCCTCTATTCCATCGTCTTCCTTCCCCATTTTTCCACGCACTTCACTTTCTCACAGTATAAGTACCCGATATACCTAGGTCACTTCTTAATTAACTTTCAGCTATTCATCAAAAATATCTGAGAACGTTATAACCTCAACAACTGTATAATATTATATCCTGATAACTTAGCCATAATTCTCAACGAGTCTCTGGATCTGAGAGGTACAGTAGTTACAAGGAAAAGAAGTACCCTAGAAGACCTTACGATCCATACAAAAAGGGTACTGTACCTGTGGGTTTAGTTGTACAGTATGTCTCTGTCGCCTATAATTGCATGATTCCTGATGTGTTGTACTATGGGTCTATGTTATTAATCTGTGACACATGATAATTGTCTAGAAGGTGGAGGGACGGACTAGTTAGGAAGGAGGGTAAAAAACAGAAAACAGATCATTTAGGAGTATTACGACTGTGTATAAGAACCGCTTGCATATTACTCAGGATAAGATTCATGTTCTCTGTCACCATGCAGTTTTCAGTGTAATCGCTTGTCCTAGATTTATGGTGCAGTGTGAGTATAGTTTTCATCAGACAACATAACATATATGACTGTAGATTATTATAAGCCCGTCTAGAGTAACCACAAGAGCCATGTGACTGTATTGAGCTCTGATGGTTACGGACGCGACTTAAGTCCAAGAGTGCACATATGACACACACACACACACACATTATCATTATATGAATCATTTTGGGTGATGTAAACTCCCCTCACATTCAACCACAACCATAACTCCACAAGAACATATCCCTCAACAACACGATCACACACACACACATACACACACACACACACACACACACACACACACACACACACACACACATAAATATTCCACGTCGATATTTATTCCACTCAAACCATTACCGCCACGAGGAAACAAACACACGTAAGAATCCGGGTAATGGTTTAGGTGAGTGAGGAATGTAGCGTATAAAAGGTTAGGTGGTGGTGCGTAATGTGAGTACTGTGTGTGTGTGTGTGTCTCTGTGTGTGTCAGTGTGTATGTGTATGTGTGTGTGTGTGTGTGTAGCGGAAGAGGGGAGTTGTGTGCTTGCCTACGTGTATATGTATGATGGTGTGTATTATGTGCATGTAGGCTATATGTGTATATGTATGTGTATATATATATAGTTTTTTTTATTGTCAATGTTTGAACAAAGTTGCTGTATGTGTGTTAGACTAGGTGTTTGATGGAGACAAGAGATACATAATAGTGTGTCGTTGAGGAAGGTCAAGGTGTAGGGGACGGGGCCAAGTGAGGAACATAGAGGGAACACTGTTAGGCTCAGGGACGTGTGTTATGTTCCTTTTATAAACATTGGCATAAGAATGAATAAAAACAAAGGAGACTGTGTGTGTGTGTGTGTGTGTGTGTGTGTGTGTGTGTGTGTGTGTGTGTGTGTGTGTGTGTGTGTGTGTGTGTGTGAGAGAGAGAGAGAGAGAGAGAGAGAGAGTGAGATAGAGAGAGAGAGAGACCGAGAAAAAGCGACGTGTATACCCATTACAGACACTCAACTCTGCTATGCAAATGAACAGTGGGTCTGGTAATGCACGGTGGAGTGGTTACTATAATCAATGATCAAGAATGTTTACCCGTCCGGTGCCTAACCCAGTGTGACCGCCAATAATGTAACCGCCTGTACACATAGAGAAAATCGGCGGTAAACAGAATTACACGTGGCGGGGAGCGGCGGGAAGAAAGGCTACAGTCATTACCGAAGGAGGTATTGACGGGCCGGCGGTGACGATGACGGCGACAAGGAGCTATAGGGGGATGACGAGGCACTGTTGATAATTATTATTATTATGATTATTATGATTATTATTATTATGATTATGATTATTATGATTATTATGATTATTATTATTATTATTATTATTATTATTATTATTATTATTATTATTATTATTATTATTATTATTATTATTATTATTATTATTATTATTATTATTATTATTATTATTATTATTATTATTATTATCATTATTATTATTATTTTTCTTTCTCTCTCTTTTTTTTTTAAGACCGATAGTATATAAAGAAATCGAGAGTGATTGATTGTCGGTGCTTGCTAGGTAGACAATGTTTGGGGATATATCAGTGCTTGTTTTAATACATATATTTTTTGTATTTACGTTTGTTTTTTTTTACCTCTCGTGCATCATACATCGTTACTGTCACTACACATATTTCTAAACGTATTCAGGAATAACTTAGGCTATTTATTATCATTGGAAAATCACCATATAGGAAACCATGTTCTTATACACTACTTTTCCTTTCACTTCTTCAGTCTTCTCTCATTCATTCCCTTCTTCTCTTTCCTTAAATTTAGGCTTGCTGTCTGTCCTGCATGTCCTTCCTTTCCATAGCTATCTTTTTTTTTTTTTTTTTTTTTTTTGTGTGTGTGTGTGTTTGTGTGTGTCATATGATCCTCGCTGTCGGTGTGTTAGGTGTGTTTTCCTTCCAGTCAATCAATTAATTAAGACAGTCAATAAACTCTTCTTGCTTCTTCTATCATGGGACTGAAGGGTTGATAAAGTGACCAATTACTATTATAATTATTTGTTGTTGGTTGTAGGAGGAGACAGCTCGAGAAGTTGTAAGAAAATGTGTGTGTGTGTGTGTGTGTGTGTGTGTGTGTGTATGTGTGTGTGTGTGTATGTGTGTGTGTGTGTGTGTGGTAATTGTTTTCTCTGGTCACCCTTATTAATTTCAACCCCTTCTGTCATCATTATCATCATCATCATTATCATCATCATCATCATCCTCTTCCTCCTTCTGCTGCTAATACTTCACCCCTTATCATTATTATTATTATTCTCCTCATCTTCCTTCACATTCTTTCCTTCCTCCTCCTTCAAGCACTCCCCTTTTTCTTCTTTTTTTACATTTCCTTCATATTTTTTCCCTCTCCTTCTCTTCCTTCCCATTCTTTTTCCTCCTCTTCCTTCTGCTTCTAACACTCTCCTTTTTCCTCTTCTCCATTTCCTTCACATTCATCTTCTCCTCCTCCTCCTCTTCTTCCTCCCTCCTCCTCCTCTTCTTCCTCCTCCCTCCTCCTCCTCTTCCTCCTCCTGCTTCTCCTTTTTTTTTCTCATTTTATTACTTCACTATCGTTTTAATCATCTCAGTAAATCAGATAACACAGTGTAATCCAACAATCTCGCTTCAATTCCTTATCCTCTTCCTACTCCTTACGAACCTCCTAATCTTTCTTATCAACCTTCTCCTTCCCCACCTCCTCATACTCCTTTCCTTCCCTCTTTCCTATCCTCCTACTCTTTATTATACTCTTTCTCCAACTCCTCATACTCCTTTATTTCTTTACTATCCTCCTACTCTTTCTTATCCTCCTCCTCCTCCTCCTCCTCATATTCATTTCCTTCCCTCTTTCCTATCCTCCTACTCTTTCTTATCCTCCTCCTCTTCCTCCTCATCCTCATATTCATTTCCTTCCCTCTTTCCTATCCTACTACACTTTCTTATCCTTCTTCTCCTTCCCCAGCTCCTACCTACTCCTTCCCCATGCACCCTCCCTCTTCCTTCGTATTTACCCACCACCACCAACAACAACAACAACAACACCACCAACACCACCACCACCACCACCACCACCACCACCTCGCCCCTCCCTCCCGTTATTTGTCCACCATTGGGAGTGTGAAGCCTCTGTCATCTGTTACCCTGACCACCCGTAATGCCACCCAGGAGGACTGTAGATACTATGTGCGTATCCCCTTCCGGACAGTAGTGGCGTATGTGAAGCTCAGTGACGTTATTCTCACGATGTCACTACTCACACGACGTCACTACTCACACGACGCCACTAATCACACGACGCCTCTACTCACACGACGCCACTACTCACACGACGCCACTACTCACACGACGCCACTACTCACACGACACCCTTGCTTAAATGATGCCTCAACTCGCACCTACTCCTACTCTTTCTACAAACAAATTCTACTTTTTAATTCAATAGCCACCATTCAGTACATGAGTGTCGTAGGAGCTCCATCGCACGGTTAGGTAAAGAGAGTATCACACTAACACAACAATTTCCTCCGTCCCCTGATCCATCTAATACTTGCTTTAACCTTCATTCAGTTTTCAGTAAGTTAGAAAACCCTGAACCAATCACGTCAGGCCCGGAAACGAAGGCTGGAGGACTGATGATGAAGATAATAAAAGCTTATACTAATAGAATCTTACTATAATATAATTTTACTATAACAGAATCTTACTATGGTATGTTAGGAACTTTCATACGCCACTCCTGTTCGCAAGGGTTCAACAAGAGACTGTCCGGCATCATAAATTGTGTGTGTTGTGTGTGTGAGTCGAGTGTCGAGTTGATCAGTGGGTCACCCTAGGGAACACCTCCACTCTATGGACACGGGAAATTTACAATATCGGGCGTGTAAAAACCGCTAAATTGCCATCACTGCCGCCATCGCTCTCGCAGTCACACCCATTTTTAAACGTCCCGGACGCAGCCTTAACCAAGAAATTTTGTTGACACAGCTCACCAGAGGCCACCACGCACCGATGCCAATTCACCCATTTTTCGACGCCTTATATGGTGACCTTTGCTTGATTTACAGCCTTTTTGTTTGGTACTTGAGAATGTGGAGTTTAGATGTTGTTGAATTCAAAGCATCACTATCCATTCTAATGCTCCAGAAAGTACTCACAAATATCGGAAAATGTTCTACATCGACCACTGAAGCGGTCCTAATTGACAGCCGTGACGCCACGTGTTGACCCAGCTCCCCGGGTGAGTGTAAGGACCGCACCCAAATTCAATTAACCTCTTGGCTAAGTTACTTGACTTTAGTATTACATTTTAGCTAATGCTCGACGAATATTTAGGAGGGGGTCATCACTAACGTATACATATAAAATACAACATCAATTAACTCATAATAAAACCTTTTGTTTTGGTAATATACTGAGCTATAGACATTATTATGACGCCAGACGGTTTAAAATGACAAATTAAAGGAGTCAAGTTAATTTAGCCGTAAATACGATAAATAAAAGTCCTGAATACTACAAAACTTTCTCCGATGTGGGATCGCCGATATCTTCCAACCAACAGCTGCAAGACGGAGAACATTTTAGAGTGAACAAACGCCTGAGTCCTGGTTAACATCTACACGGAGTCACACTAACGGTATACAGATTATCGGGTGTCTCATAACCATCAGAAGTGTGTTTGGAGGACTGAGTGGAGTTCTGTTTGATCAGATAACAGTGGAAAATTATACCGGCTCTTAAACATTGTCGACAGAAGCCTTGGAAGACTTGTACTGTACCTGGGGTCAGTTTTGTTTCGTTCATAATAATTAATTTCATGAGTTTCCAACCATCAGAAGACTGGTTGGAGGACTGAGTGAGCCTTTGTTTGACCAGATAACGGAGGAAAATGATACCGCCTCTTGACCACCGTGACAAGGAGCCCCGGATGACTTGTGGTGGGGGAGGGGGAGAGCAAACAGCCCAGCCATCGACCCAGACCGCCGGTGGGAACATAATGTTATGAGGTTTCGGCGTGAAATGTGATTACAAGTAATTGAGGGAAGTGGTGGGACCCGCCTGGATGGTAAACAGTCCGCCCTCCTCACTCCTAATTGTCCTCACCTCCCTCCCACTCACAGCTCCCTTCCTTCCTTCCTTCCTTCTCTCCTTGTCTCACTTCACCTTGCCACTCTCCTCCCCACTCTCTGCCACCCCTCACCTCCTCTCTTTCTCTCCCTCTATCCTTCTCTCTCATCAGCGACTCTCCTGCCGATGACTAGGACACACATCACGTTTTCCAACCTGGCACACCGATACAAATAAAGGGATGTTAGGGTATCTCACAAATACTACTGTGGTTGTACACTAAACGCCTGCAACTCAATTTGGAAGTATGAATGAGTTTTCTAAGCCTTTCACCTGAGTGGAGTTGATCTCTCTACGTTCACATTACGAGTTCACCTTCCCCCAGCCCTAATTCATTCCATCAATTCATCCTCTCTCCACCACATAGTTGCTAATTTTCTAACCCTCTCCTCTCTTTTCCCTTCTTTCCATCTGTTGCTCTCCTCGCCCCACTTACACTAAGACCCTATCTACCTCACTCACCTCATGCCCCTCTTCCCGTGTAGCCCCCCTGGTCCACCCCTCTTCCCGTGTTGCCCCCCTGGTCCACCCCTCTTACCCTTACCCCTGCCACCCACTACTCACGAGAGTTGTAATTATCATAACTGCCTGTTAGACTCCCTTCCCTTCCGTGAATCCCCTCTTCCTCCGTTAAAGCTTCCCCCTCACCCACCCACAACCTTCTCCTCATACCCCTCCCCTTCCCAAGCTCTTCTCCATCTCCATACATCCGTTCACCCTCCCAGGCCCTCCTGTTAATTTTTTAAAATAAAATTGATGAAATAATTAAAATTTAAATAAACTCTACGGTCAATGCACGATTATTCTTTTCAAATAATCTTCTGCATCCTCTACTCCTCCTCCTTCAACTTCTCCACATCCTCACTTGTTCTCTCTACTCTCCCTCCTTTTCCTCATTCTCCTCCTCCTCACTTTTACTCTCTACTTCTCCCTCCTCTTCCTTCCCCTCCACTTCCTGTATTTGGCTATACATCACAGGTGGGAGATTCGTGGAACACCTCCCATCTACGACTCTATCACCTTCATGTATAGTGTACAATATCATCCATTACCTCTCCACCGCAACTATGACCTGCTTACCCTCCACACCACACAAACAAACAAACAACACACACACACACACACACACACACACACACACACACATGAATATGAACACCACACACACACATTAAACCACTTGCATATGAACACACACACACACACACACACACAGAGCCATTTTGCCTTGTTCCCTGAAGCACATTAGATTCCCACCATCAGCGTGTGTGCATTTTTAAGTGAACCTGGCAAATTATAGGTGCAAGTGTAATTTGTAGAATGGCTGACTGAAGGGTGTGTGTGTATGTATGTGTGGGTGGGTGTAATATGTTGTGTGTATGTGTGTATGTGTGTAATATCTTGTGTGTGTGTAATATCTTCTGTGTGTGCGTGTGTGTATGTGTGTGTGTGTGAGTGCATGTGTAATATATTGTGTGTGTTGAATATCTTGTGTGTGTGTAATATCTTCTGTGTGTGTATGTGTGTGTGTAATATTTTATGTGTGTGTGTGTGTGTGTGTGTGTGTGTGTGTGTGTGTGTGTGTGTGTGTGTGTGTGTGTGTGTGTGTGGACCTGACTTCACACCATTACCCAAATAGATGGAACAAAATTTAAAAACACAAACACAAACACACACACACACAAACAGTCGCGGAAATAATCTTTGTCATCCTCTCCCTCTCTCTCTCTTCCCATTACTATATTACACAATAACCTATAATCTACACTGAAGTTTGTACGATTCACTCACTCCCCATAAACATATATAAAGGTAAAATCGACTGTTTATAATCCTCTCCACTTAGCTGAATTACAGAGCGAAACGGAGTAAGAGAAGTTTTTTTATTTATTTAATATATATATAATTTTTTTATCGCCGTCCACAGCAGCAGCAGCAGCAGCACTGAGGAGGAATAACATAAAGTCTGGTATTGTTGTTATCATCTGGTTACATTTAGGCAGACTACTAAAGGGTTTGTTTAGAGGGTGTCGTCGATCCTGGCGAGGCAGTGGCCGTGACGCAAAAATGGGTAGATTTTTGTCTGGGACGTGTCTGTGTGTGTGTGTTTATGTGTGTATGTGTGTGTGTGTATGTGTGTGTTTGTGCTTTCGTATGTGTTTATGTGTGTGTATGTGTTATTAATTTACTTGTATGTATGTTTGCATATGTGTGTATGTGTGTGTGTGTCAGGGTACCTTTTGGTTTAAGCAACAAAGCATCACTGGTTCATAACACTGACTTTAATGGGTATACTTTAGTGATAGCCGAACAAGGGAGTGAGTAGACACACTGTTTGTTCTAGGGACCATATAAGTGGGTGTAATTTTCGCTAAAATGTATAGAGTGGTGATAGTGGGGGTACGGCTTCGTGGCCACAAGTTTAACGAGCTTATATAATGACGGCTGGATAAAAGAGGTGAATAACTTCCTTCCACGAGGACCTTGTATGAGTTTGCCAAGCTTGGGTCCCTCTCGCTAACGATTGCACGAGTAAAACAGAGAGTGAGAGAGAAAGGAGAAAGTGTTACATATAGTTGTGTGTGTGTGTGTGTGTGTGTGTGTGTGTGTGTGTGTGTGTGTGTGTGTGTGTGTGTGTGTCCTTTTTATTCTTTAACACCGAGGAGGTCAGCGAAGGGAAGGGTTAGTTAGTGACAGCTAGATAGGGGAAATGTACACACGACTTTGGGTGGAACGTAATTGGAAAGTTATCGTCAGAGTATAAACTATAGTGTGTGTTGATTAGTAACGAGACTGTAATAGCTGATAAGAGGAGTGTTTACCCGTATACTCCCTGTAATAATAGAAGCCAGCAGGTTTATTAATGTTGTACTGTAATTGGGGGTAATCTCTCACCTTTCTCTGCTAGGTATATATAGGGACTAATTGGCTTGCTTGCTCTTTTGTCTGGATCCTTTAAACCCCAACATTTATCTGGACTATTTTTTTTTTTGCTACAGAGTCCATCACACAATTATAGAACCTTCTCTCGTCCTCCGTCCTTCATCTTTCGTTCTTGAGCAGATTTACTCCGTCTGGATGAATTCATGGGTGTCATTCAATCCCCTGAAAACAGATCAAATGACTGAGAAACTGTTTGATTGGCCTGAGGATGGTGGAATAGTTAGTGCGAGTGTAATAACAATATAATTTTCCCTGCTAATAAACTTCAAGACACCAATCCAATATACATTTCCAATTATTTTCCGGTAAACACTTAAGAGTCATATTCTCTTACCGTAACTCAAGTGATTTACTTACTCTCGAATATCACAAACCTCATCAGACTATACTCTATTTCCGTCTACAAAAAATATCGATGGTAGATTTTGTAAGTTGCTTCGAAAATGTGTTTTGGGGTGTTTGTGAGGGAGCCATATGCTGTAAGGGAGTTAGTTGGAGGGGTAATCTGATTCCTCCAAAGTGTGATACAAAGTAAATCTCCCACTGAATTACATAAATGGAACATATTACTTCTGTTTCCTGGCATAGGGTGGAGGAAACACTGGCCCTCCAATTCACAAACAACAGATGAATCCTTTATAAAAACACTTTGAACCACTGAGCATACTCCAAACACACACACACACACACACACACACACACACACACACACACACACACACACACACACACAGTATTTCCCTATCTCCCTCTGTCCCTTTATATCTTCCCCCTTCCTCTCTCTCCACTTCCATTCTCCCTGTGTCCTTGTGTGTCTCCTTCCTATCTCCCTCTCTCTCTCTCTCCCCACTTTCCCCCTCTTTGTGTGTCTCCTTCCCTCCCCCCCCCCGTCTCTCTCTCTACTCTCCCTCTCTCTGATATCTCTCCCCCACCCCTCTCTCTCTCTCTCTCTCTCTCTCTGTGTGTGTGTGTGTGTGTGTCGTCCCCTCCTCCAGCAGCACTTAGAGCGTCCAGGCAGGGAGGTGATAATTACCTTGGCTATCAACACGGGGTGAGGTGGTAGGGGGACGTGACTCTACACTCATTTCCTTCCCTTGTCCTTTATTCACTCATTTCCTTCTCTTACCCTTCATTCACTCATTTCCTTCCCTTGTCCTTTATTCACTCATTTCCTTCTCTTACCCTTCATTCACTCATTTCCTTCCCTTGTCCTTTATTCACTCATTTCTTTCCCTTGTCCTTTATTCACTCATTTCTTTCCCATGTCCTTTATTCACTCATTTCCTTCCCTTGTCCTTTATTCACTCATTTCCTTCCCTTGTCCTTTATTCACTCATTTCTTTCCCATGTCCTTTATTCACTCATTTCCTTCCCTTGTCCTTTATTCACTCATTTCCTTCCCTTGTCCTTTATTCACTCATTTCCTTCCCTTGTCCTTTATTCACTCATTTCCTTCCCTTGTCTTTTATTCACTCATTTCCTTCCCTTGTCCTTTATTCACTCATTTCCTTCCCTTGTCCTTTATTCACTCATTTCCTTCCCTTGTCCTTTATTCACTCATTTCCTTCCCTTGTCCTTTATTCACTCATTTCCTTCCCTTGTCCTTTATTCACTCATTTCCTTCCCTTGTCCTTTATTCACTCATTTCCTTCCCTTGTCTTTTATTCACTCATTTCCTTCTCTTGTCCTTTATTCACTCATTTCCTTCCCTTGTCCTTTATTCACTCATTTCTTTCCCTTGTCCTTTATTCACTCATTTCCTTCCCTTGTCCTTTATTCACTCATTTCCTTCTCTTACCCTTCATTCACTCATTTCCTTCTCTTGTCCTTTATTCACTCATTTCCTTCTCTTACCCTTCATTCACTCATTCTCAGTTTCATTCATTTTTTATTTTCTCCATTTTTTTCTTATCGTTCATCTCCGTCGTTTCCCTTTTTTTATTCCCACCTTTACTTAGTTAGATTATATTAATCATTTCTTCACACACACACATACATTGATGTGTGTGTATGTGTTTGTGTGCGTGGGTGTGTACGATATGTATGTGTCTGTATTAGAATAATTAGTTGTTTATCTATCTCTTTAGAAAACAATTCACTTTGTTAGGTAATGGTAAATACGTATGCTATATCCATTTATCCATATAAGCAATGATTGACCATATTTACGATATTTACATTCATTAAGTATTCTCATATTGCATTGCATATTGCATTCATTAAGTATTCTCATCTAATTCATTAAGGGACCCTGTGTTGTAGTCAGAAAATTGGAGACAAATGAGTCCTTCAAATATTACCACGAAACACCACCTATAGGGAAGGCATTTGTTTCGTGGCATAGTCAGGAGGAATCAGAAGTCTCCAATTTTCATACACGATCATAGGGTCCATAAGTATTCTCATCTAATTCCAACTCAACTCTTACTTTAAGCAGGATGAGAGACCTTATTTTTATTTGACTAAGCCCTCACACTCACCACGATAATAAAAATAAAAAAATGAAAATAAAAACGAGCTTACAATTAAGTGGTTGAGGTCGACTAGTGACACACCACAACCATTTATCTGTCTCATCCCATTTTTTACCCTCTCGCTTTTTCTACTTACTATGGAGGGAAAGTTAATGAACCTATTATTTTTTCGGGTTATGTGTATATATTTTTTTTCTTTTCATTTTTTTTCTGGTTATGTGTATATATTTTTTTTATTTTCATTTTTTATTTCTGGGGTGTATTTCCACGGTCCATCTCCCTTAATTGTCTAGTTTTTGTTAATTAATTAGTTTGCAGGGTCGATGTGACGTCAGATCCTTAATTCGTCCCCCTCCCCCCTCTCCCCCCCCCCTCCCCACAGACTCAGAAACCCACGAGTGCTTTCGGTAAATTCCTCCAAAGTGGGACACGAAACAGACACTCTGGGTATGACTGTTTGTTTATTTCTGGTACAGTTTGAAGGACTTGCTTGCCTCCAAACTCTTTAAACTTCATTGTATAACAGTATCACATTCCCCCCTTCTGGAGTTTCTGGCATTCACGTGACCACTTCCCCCCCCCCCCACACACACACACACATTCCCCCTTCCCATCTTACCTCTCTCTCTCTCACACACACACACACACACACACACATACACACACACACACACACACACACACACACACACACACACACACACACGCGCGCGCGCGCGCACTCACACACACACACACACACACACACACACACACACACAACCAAAGGAAGGAACTACGCAGACCATTTGAGAGAGAAAGAGAGAAAGAAGAATGTTTCAGTAGCCTGGTGATGTTTGTGTCTGAGAGAGAGAGTGAGAGAGAGAGAGAGAGAAGAAGAGAGAGAGAGAGACATCAGGAACCTAGTGATGTGTTTGTGTCTGCGATGGTGATGTCTCTCTCTCTCTCTCTCTCTCTCTCTCTCTCTCTCTCTCTCAGCCTCGCCATCACATCAATTTACCAGCAGGGTGAGTGAACGTGAAATAACCCGCTCTGTGTTTTTTATGCCAGGAAGGACCTCATTTAAACACTTTCCGCCCCACCACACGACGCGCAAATTTCAGAATCTGATTTTTGCACGGGTAACTAATGATGATGATGTTGTTGTTGTTGTTGTTGTTGTTGTTGTTGTTGTTGTTGTTGTTGTTGTTGTTGTTGTTTGTGTTGGTGTAGGAGGGGTTGGCTTGGGTTCGGTTGGGTTTGGTTAAGTATATATGTTTTAAGGAAGGTGGGTTTGGGTTTGGTTTGGGTTTGGTTGGGTTTGGTTAAGTATATATATTTTAAGGAAGTTGTGTTGGTTTAGTTTGGGTTTGGTTTGGTTTGGTTTGGGTTCGGTTAGGTTAGGTTAGGTTAGCTTAGGTTAAGTTTATATGTTTAAGGAAGTTGTGTTCGGTTTGGTTCGATTGGTTGGGTTAGGTTGGGTTGGATTGGGTTGGGTTGGATTGGAATGGGATGGATTGGGTTGTGTTGGGTTGGATTGGATTGGGTTGGGTTGGATTGGATTGGGTTGGGTTGGATTGTGTTGGGTTGGGTTGGGTTGGATTGGGTTGGGTTGAGTAGGGTTATTTTATAATCGAGTTGTGTTGGCTGGGTTTTATTGGCTTGAATTGAGGTGTTAGTTCAAGCATGACATTTAATTTATAGACTCAACAATTAATCTGCTATTCGAAATATTTATTAACTTTTCAATATCAGTCTACAGTTTCCCATCGATAACAATAATCGTCTTGTGGCACTCGAAACAAAAAACATACGACTTGAAAGGTTATAATTATATCAATACAGTGTAAACTTAAGCTGTATAAACGATGGGAAAACATTCGTAATATAAAGGTGTGAAGTCATTATAAAAGGGTGGGTAAATATTATCATTCTATCACTTCCCTTGACCATTATTCTCTCCTCTTCTCGTTTACTCTCCCTCTCTCTCCTCTCATTTCCTCATCACATTTCCTCTCCTTTTCTCATTACCTCTCCTTTTCCTCTCCTCTCATTTCCTCTCCCTTTCCTCTCCTTTTCTCATTCCCTCTCCTTTTCCTATCTTCTCATTCCCTCTCCCTTTCCTCTCCTCTCATTCCCTCTCCCTTTCCCTGCCTGTCCACACCTAAGCTGCTCCCCTTCTCTCCCTCGCCCCGCCCCTCTCACAGTCCGGACATTTTTTCCCTTACCCCTTCTTCTCTCACCCCTGTCACCATTCTCACTCTCTGTCCCCCCCATGTACCCTCCTTCACACCCTTCAGTTACTCTCCCTAACTGCTACCATATCTTCCTGTTCTCCCTTCCTCTTCTGCACTCCCTCAATCCCCATCTCCCTTCCCTCCTTCTCATGCTTTTTCCCTCGTGTTATTCTTTCCTTTCCTCTCTTCCTACTCTCATACTCTGCACTCTATCAGTCTATCTCCTTTCTCCCCAAATTCTCTACCCTCATACCCCGTCTCATTTTCCCTCACCATCTCCTCATGCCCCGCCTCGCCTCCCCTGCCCATCCACCCTTTCCTGACTCTGGTGGTAGCAGGGTGGGGTGGGGTGTCGTGCGCGGGTGGGCTGGGTGGGTTCAGATCAATAGTGACAAAGGTGGAGGAGAGGGGCGGAGGAGGGGGGCGGAGAAGGTGGATGGGGCCGACTGTGGAAGGGAGACAGAAGAGAGGGGGACTGGTATTGGTGGTGGTGGTGGTGGTGGAGGGAGGGTAATGGAGGAGGAGGAGAGGGGAAGGGTACAAATAGGAGGGGAGTCAGTAGTGGAGGGTGATAGAGGGGGAAGAATTAAGGATGAGGGGAACGGGGGAAGGGGACTGAGGACTGGGGGTGGGGGGCGCGTGGCAGTACAGTGGAGCGGCGGAGTGAGAGTCTCGCCCTATGAATGTTTGATGACTCACACTGATCACACTCAATGAACGCTTAAATAAACACGCTAAGAGAGTGAGGCGTGTGGAGGGGGAGGTGAGAGAGAGCGAGAGAGAGTGAGTGGAGCCGGGCAGAGTGAGCAAGAAAGGAGAGGGTGGAAGAGGGAGAGAAAGGTGTGAGTGGAAGAGGGAGAGAAAGGTGTGGGTGGGTGAGGGAGAGATAAGTGTCGGTGGGTGAGGGAGAGAAGGAAACTGGAAAGGAAGGAAAGGGTGTGAGAGGTAGATAATATGTTTGAATTAGTGAGTAAGAGAGATTGTGAGGAAGATAGAGTTTAAAACGGAAAGTATAGCTGTGAATTAGTGAGGGAGAGAAAGGAAAGTGAAAGAGAGATAGAGAAGAATGCATGGGTGTGAATGAGTGAAAAGTTTTAAGAAAGGGTATAGTATGAGAGGGAGAGAATGGGTGAAAGAATGAGCGAGCGAGAGTGAGATGAGAGGATTATGAAAGAAAGAGAAAGGATGTGAAGGAGTGTGGGAGTCAGGATGGAAAGAACAGGTTAGAAAGTAAACACTGAGACGACAACAACGACAACAACTACAACAACAACAACAACAACAACAACAATAACAACAACACCACCACCACCTACAACAACAACAACAACAACAACAACAACAACAACAACAACAACAACAACAACAACAACAACAACAGCCTGAATTCGTGGTACAGCCCAAATGGAAGATGTCTGTCTCCCTCCGTTAACTAGTGCTCTGTACTTGCTTACCATTGACAACAGTACCAGGGAAGGCAGACAACGGTAACAGGAAAAAGAAACAACAGTACCAGGGAAAACAGTAACAGGGAAAACAGACAACAGTAACAGGGAAAACAGACAACAGTAACAGGGAAGAAAGACAATAGTAACAAGAAAAACAGACAACAGTAACAGGAAAAACAGACAACAGTAACAGGAAAAACAGACAACAGTAACAGGAAAAACAGACAACAGTAACAGAGAAAACAGACAACAGAAACGGAATACATAGAAGGGGAAGTCGACCTCAAGAGCCCCATTGATTGTGACACGTGTGGCCTGCCTTGGGTAATTATTATTATTGTGTGTGTGTGTGTGTGTGTGTGTGTGTGTGTGTGTGTGTGTGTGTGTCTGTGTGTGTGTGTCTGTGTGTGTGTGTGTGTGTGTGTGTGTGTGTGTGTGTGTGTGTGTGTGTGTGTGTGTGTATGTGTGTGTGTGTGTGTATGTGTATGTGTATGTGTATGTGTATGTGTGTGTGTGTGTGTGTGTGTGTGTGTGTGTGTGTGTGTGTGTGTGTGTGGGTTCAGTCAAGGAGAAGAGAGAGGGTTGTGTGTGTACATGAGTGGATGTAGAAAACCTGTGTGTACAAGGATTATAACAGATTATCCTCGGAAAAAATATATAAAAAAACAAAATCGAGAAATGAATACAGAAAGAGTAAGAGAAAATACAAAGTTGAAGTGTAACAAATATTTTCTCGGAGGTTCCCAAGAGCCATCGACTTTCCCAAAAACTTGTTAATCCAATACTGGGCGTTCCAGGAGTCAAACTTTATTCCCAACAATTTTAACTTTTCCAAAAACCCTTGAGTAAAACAGGCAATTCCAGACCGGTTAAAAACTTAAGATTAAATGTGCAGTCGTCTATGTAAAACTAAAACTTGGTCATCGAAAATTCAAAGGTGAAATTTCCTGGGGAGCCACAGAGTTTGCCGAGGCAGTGTAGCGGCAGAGTGAACCCGAGGCGGTGGTGGTGGTGGGGGCGGAGGCGGCCTTCCCTTCTCTACCCCCATGCCTTCCTTCTTTCCTTCCTTCCTTCGCCAGTTTGTTCTCAATACTTTTATACTTCCCTCCCTTTGTCAGTTTATTCTAATTACCTTTCTACTTTCCTTCATATTTCATGCAGTTTATTCTCGATACTTTTATACTTCTCTCCCTTTATTAATTTATTGTCGATACTTTTATTCTTCCCTACTATTGTCAGTTTATTCTCGTTTACTTCCTACTTTCCTTCTTCCTATTTCAGTTTATTCTCGTTACCTTTCTAATTCTCTCCCTTTGTTAATTCATTCTCGTTACCTTTCGACTTCCTTCCCATTTTCAGTTTATTCTCGTTTCCCTTCTCCCTCCCTCCGTCACTTCACTACCTTTTTTCCTCTCTCCTTTAACTCACTATTGTTTCCTGATTGCCTTCCTTACCTCACACCTTTACTCTATTCCACCCGCAACTCATTCTTGTTCTTGTTCTGTTGCTTCTTCATCTCTCTACAGTAACTTAACGTAAACTAACCTATACCTCCCTACCAACCCACCCACCCACCACAACTACTCAGACAGTTGATTTTTATCCTTCTTCTTTCCTCTCTCCCTTTTCATTATAGTCTCTCTTTTTCACCTGTTTAAACTCCCCTGCTTCTTGCTTGACTTGCAATCTATTTACTTTTGTTCTCCCGAAAATAATCGTTGTATATCCGTTAGTAAGTTAGGTGCATATTTTAGGGAAAATTTAATGACAAAACTCATGTATCGTACAATATATGGCTGTGTTTAGTTCATGTATTTGATAGCCTTGATCTTGCCTTCCAAAGTCCTACTACTGTAACTATATTTAAATTATCTTTCCCGTGTATTTCATTTCTAAGTTAGAAAATTCAACACTAGTTCTTATTGACCCCCTTATGAAAACTTATTCAGATAATTAGAACACAGAAATAAAAAGCTAAACTAACAAAAAATGCAACCCTTGAATTTCGAATCTCCGTGTTTACGACGACATTGTTCCTGAATACGACACTAGATCTCTTGCATCACAGCCCTCCATCCCTCTCCTTCTCTCTCAATGTTTCTCCCTCTCTGTGTCTCTGTCTTCCTGTGTGTACCTCATTACTCTTACACGGGGGTCATTTGAGAGCACCATTCATTATGTTTTTAAGGCGCCCCACACACCGCTCTTTTGTCCACCAGTGAATGCAAAGCGTGTTTACAGTTCATTAAACACAGACACCCGCCCGACCCGACCCTCCCTCTCGTATTTGACAGGTCCTTGTTTAGCCTAAGATTTAGGGGTCCCGGATAAATAGATTCTCCTCTTCTTTCACTTCTTCCTTCCCCTCACCCTTCTCTTTATCATCCTCTTCCTCCTTTCTCTTTTCAAGAAGCCTTCGTCTTTACTATACTTTTCCTTACACATGTTGATTAGTTATCATTATTTAATTAGATATGTTGCTGGTTGACAGTCTTTTGCATTCAACTCCTGCTTCTTCCACCCCTCACTTCTCCTCTATCTTTCATAAGAACCAATAAGGCTGCTGCCTTTTTAAAACCTTTGTCGTATATTCCTTTTCCTCCCCCTCCTTTTACATAGTCTTGTCTTTTTTCTCTTCCTCATCCTATAGTTTATGTTCTCCTCCTTTTCCCTTCCTCTATTCATCTCCTCCCCTTCCAACACCCCGAAGTCTCTCACTACAATCCAAACAAAACTCCATTCCTTTACCACTAAATGACAAGAGACTCCATCCATCAGTGCTGCCTCACCCTTACCTCTTCCTAAACCAGACTTGTACCTTCCTTCCTCTTCATATCCAACCCGTTACCAACCACTTTGTTAACTCTCTCTCCCACCGATCAACCTTTTAACTCCCTTTGTTTAATCCCTATCTCCCCTCTCCCTCACCCTTATTCTCCTTTCCCAACCCCACAAAGACCCTCTCCTTCCCCCTCTTCCCGTCTCCCTCCCCCTATTACCCTCTATCCCTGCCCCTATCTTCCAGTCTCCCTACCCCTTCCCCTACCTATTCCCCCCCCTTGTTCCTCTGCCCCCCCCCCCCCCACCACCACCACCGCCTAGAGCTGTGGGTTGATTATGTTTGAGTGTGTGTCGGCCGTCCGCCTCTCCCGGCTGTTTGCAGGACACATTTTGACGGGGTCCTTGTTTTAGTAGGGGAGAAGTGAACACACACACACACACACACAAACACGCACACGCACACGCACACGCACACGCACACACACATGCACACACACACACGCACACCACACACACACAAACCACACACACACAAACCACACACACACACATACAATTTTAATACCCGTCCCATCATTCTTCTTATAGTTCAATCTCTACTCACCATCCTATACTTGGAATCTTTAATAACTGTTCCACTTTCCTTACCTCGCCCCCCCATCCACATACCCTCATCTGTCCGTCCCTCCACTACTCACCACCACCACTAGCCACAGTACTTGCCCTTAACCTCTCTTCATTCTGTTCAACACCTTCCCTACCTCTTCACCACCACCACCACCACCACTACCAACACCACTCGTACTTGCCCTTACCCTTTCTTTATTCTGTTCAACACCCTCCCTACTTCTTCACCACCATCAGTACCTCACACTTCTACTTTTCGTCTCCTTTCAGTTTACATTCAGCTTGTCTCTATTTTTCGTGCGAGATTATCCTTTTCCTAAAATAGTGTTGTCAATGAGAATTATCTTGGAGGAGCATCACAGCACTATATCCCTTAATCTATATCCAGTAACAGCTTATCGCCACAACTCTATTTCTTCAAGGCGGTACATATTCTGAATTGAGGGTTTGTTTCAGTAACCGTGTATAAGGAAAGATACTCAAGTTTTTTAAAGCATCTGTTGGAATAATGACGACCATATCCATAGGTCTCGGAATCCACAGCTTAGAGGTGACATAAGATCCAAATATAGAGCGTGAAAAGCCCCCTTGGAAAAAAACATGCAGTCTTCAACTTAGTGTTTAGTTGGTGGTAAATGGTGTGTTTGTCCAATCTCTCTCATTGTCATTTAAAGACGTGGAGAGGCCTGGCAGATGTTCTTATGTTGAAGGAAATGTGGGGCAAGTTTTGGTTCTAGAGGTAAGAGCAACAGAAGGTGGAAAGAGATGAAAAATATGTGTTCTGGAGGTGAAGAGTGACGGAAGGTGTGGAATATATAGGTTGGAGGGAACCAGAAGGTGTGGGTTATACAGGTAGTGAAGACTGGAAGGGGTGGGTTCCAAAGGTGGAGAAGCCTGGTGTGAGAAATCCCCGATGGAGTAATGGAGGGTAGGGAATGGAAGGGAGGAAGCATAAGGTGTTAAAAGAGTGAACAAGGAAAGAAAGGAGTATAATCAGAGTCGGAAAAGCGAGCAAGGAAAGGAAGGGAATGGGGAGAGGGAGAATCGAAAGACAGAAGTGATAGAGAAAGGGAAAAGGTGGACATCAAGAGTCAAAGAAGTGAACAAAGGGAGGGGAAAGAGAAGAGCAGATGGGAGGGGAAAGGGAAAATCAGGGGAGAGGGGAGAGGAAGGAGCACGGGGAAGGAAGAGAGAAAGGCAGGGGAGAGGGGAGAGGAAGGAGCACGGGGAAGGAAGAGAGAAAGGCAGGGGGGAGAGGAGAGGTGAGCAAAGAAAGGCGAGAGGGAAGAGTATCAAGAGTCAGAAGTGAGCAAGGGGTCTCAATTAATGCCTCGAGTGGTGGTGGTGGTGACGACAACAGCAGCAGCATCAACAACAAGATCCTCTCGAGTGTTGTTGATCTCTCGTCTGACTGGCTGGCGTCTTCTTCCTTCTCATCCCCTTGTGTTAGACTTGGCATTCAATACTCCACACTCCAGACTTAAAGATTTCAGCAGAGGAGAGATGTAGAGGTGACGAGGAGACGTGGTGGTGGTGGTAGTTGTGGTGGTGGTAGTTGTGGTGGTAGTTGTGGTGGTGGTGGTGGTGGTAGTTGTGGTAGTAGCACCTCCGACTCACTCACTCACTCACTCACTCACTCACTCACTCACACCACTCATTATATATGGACAGAGAGAGAAAAAGAGGAATATATAAAAATAAAAAATAAAAAAGAATAAATAATATAACACGAAAATACCCGTTTCACTCACAAACTCGAGGATACTCCATCCTTGTTAGTGTTATCTGTCAAATGAATAAAATCGTCTAGCACAAACACACATCCAACGTTGCTAAATACACACATTAATGGTTGTAATGATTGTTAGCCCAATCCTGCCTACCATTTTTTTTTTCAACTAACTGACGACGGACGAATATTTTCCTGCTTCAATATAAAGAAAATCACGTGGCGTTATTTCAGTCTCGTCACTAAAGATGCAAGGGGTCGTTTTACTTAGAATATCAATATAAATGCTCTCCCCGTCCCCGCTCCTCCTCCTCCTCTACCCCGACAGTAATCATCGTTTGGTAGTCATCAGTGAAAAATATCGATGTCTCCGGCTGTCAGTAAAAAAAAAAAAAAAAAAAAAAAAAAAAAACTACAATTCTTGCCGATGAACTGTAAGCCATCAACTCCTTCAAACTCTGTACCGTAGAAGATTCCCAAAGTGTAGATGTTACATTGTTCCTTGGTTTGGAACACTTACTTTGGAGTGTCTATTTCATCAACAATATCTTGCCTCGGAATAAGAGTCTCCAACAACCTGATGGGAATCCTTCAAGTGCTGTTGCGAGGGGGATCGATCCAAGGGCGTCGTCCCCTCTCCCTCCGTCAGCGCCACCACCTTCGCCATGTAATAAGCTCTTGACATCAGCTGCAATAACCCTGCCAAAGACGCTGGTAATTGGCTGGCAAGTCCGCCTCAAGATGCCCCTTGCAATACTCGGAAATAAGAAGGCTAATTACCACAGGCATTGAACACACGAAGGTAAGTCGGTGCTGGGAGGAGGATTAAGTCTGAGGTTCTCAAGTGCACCATTTACACCTTGTTAAGTTTACCTTCGAGGACCTTCCACCGAGGTTCCTAATGCTGGAGACGCACTGAAGGCGCCTTTCACCGCCACTCCAATTAATATCATCTTTTCTATACTGAGAGGCAGCCGTCTTGACTCAAAGGAGACGAACCTTCCGAGTTCCACGTTTGATTACTTGGTTGTGTGTCTTGTAAAGGAGAAGGATGGTAAGATTCAGCCGGATGTATGAAAGCCTATACTGAGACCTCCAAACAGAGCTACAAAATTAACCATCTGAGATAGTGAGATAGTTTGATTTCTGGTGAATTATAAGAAATCAGGAAACTGTAATATTCCGATAACATTTAACCTCCTTCAGGGTCAAGAGTTGTACAACGTGAACCCTGGAAGCCAATCAGGAAAGTACGATGAATCGGGAAGTTTATGAAACATTGTTCCAAAACCCAGAACAGCCATACGTAGATGAATAACATTTTTATGACTCATCAAGGAAGAATAATAATCCTGCAATTCTCCGACAACATCGTACTCATTCAAATGACGACTAAGCGGCTTTCTTCACGCACGTTTATAATTCCCAGAACTCGTAACACCGTTCATGCAAGACAGTAAATTCTGAATATATGTATATTTTACTTTCGACTGCCAACCTCGGGAAAAAAATCTAACTTTTAGAAACAATATCTTGAAATTAATAATAATCTCAAGGAGTTTCAGCATCCCTTATGATGAATTAGCTATAGTTAAAATACAGTCGACTTTCTAAAAAACGTAATATATTTTTATTGTAGAATGGGTGCGTGTGCTCAGTGTGAATATTCTTGTTGTTCATAAGAATGCTTTCTGGGCCTGCGACTCTGCTACATCACTTCCATTACAGTCCCTTTAGGAAATACATTTGAATATTTTTTAAATCATTTATTAATATCACCACTGATAATATGATCATATTTTAAAAGGAAAAAAATATTTAAAAAAAAAAGTAAATAAATAAATAAATAAATAAATTAATTAATTAATAAGTAAGTAAATAAACATATAAAAAGTCCCAGACCAAACTACCAGAATGCACAAAGGAACAAAAGCGAAGAATAATTTTTGTTTACAGCCCCAACAACAACACTTTATGACCATATTCTCTTTACAGCCTTCCTTCGTCCAAATAAAGTTCACCTGACAAATTAGGTTCGGTTTGGTTATCAACGTTAGATCCCCTTCCTTAATTTCGTCGTCTTATAATGGGGGTCATAATTGCGTCATAATGGGTGTCATCTTTAGTGTCTCATAATGGGTGTCATCTTTTGTGTCTCATAATATTTCTTCGCAGCTTTTAGAATCACAACATAAACATTTCCAGAAGCTAAGGGAAAACATTCGTACTCAAGGGGTTTTGGGGGGTGAAAGTTAAGTGCTATAAACTCCTGTAAACTTTTCCAGGAAAGAGTACCTCAGTATTCGAGGATTCCGTAATACTTTAGATCGCACACAACAGATGACTCCCTTAACACAGGCCATATTTCTTCTTTACACAGCTGCCACCCACGTCTAGTGATTCTCCTACGAGTGTCGCCGCAGCTGCCGCCGCCTCCGCCGAGGAAGACCCCCGCCTCCGTCTCTTCCTTCTACGGGAAGTGGAGGCCCGTCGGCGAGTGGAGCAGGAGATGGCCAGACTCAAGTACACGTACACGTCACACCTCCACCACAGCCTTCATCACAGTCTCCACCACAGCCTCCACACAGCACTCCAGCCAGCACACCACCTGACCAAAGGTGAGTCCTTTACTCTTCATATCTTGTTTTTAAACAACACCTGGCGACTCTAGTCTTCACCTCAGACTAACACCAAGCAGATTTACTTATTGGTAGAAAACGTTTAAAATGTGCTATTATTCAACTTATAGTAATCCATTAAAAAAGGACAACCCAAGTCATAAGGGCTAACGCTTGAAGAGTAAGAGTATTTGATAAACAAGTATATCGTTCCTTCATCTTCTGTCCTTCAGTTTCGGGCCAGATTAAGTTTGTTCAGAAAGGGAAAGTCCATCGGTCCTTCCCCAAAAATTCACATCATCCCCAAATTTAACCCAACATTTACAACTTACCAACAATTATGACATCACAACATTTGTGACATCACAACACTTACAACCTCCCAAAGACGCCCTCCAAACGAGACACATGCACAAGTTCGTTAGTGCAACAGTAATCAACGCTAAACGAGGCAGCCAACAGCCCCCACGAGGAAAGGGATCCATATGTTACCCACCTTTCCCTCCTCCCCTCCCTCATTCCTTATCTTACGTCTTATCAACCATTAATTATTCCATATCAAGAGTGAGGACCACTTGCCTGTCCCCCTCCACCTTCCTCATACACACACACACACACACACACACACACACACACACAGTAAACGGGAGCATGAAGAATTCGTATAACTATAATGGATCGTCATGATAAAGTATTTGGAACCACAGCTCTACCTGACTCCACCTCAAAACCAACACATTCACTGCCAACCACTAAATCATCCAACTCTCCATCCATCCATTCATCTATCCATCAATCCCTAGTTATCAGTATTCCATCTTCCTCCTCTTCGGGCTATTAATATATACAACTTCCTTCCCCACTGTTATTAAATCACTTCTGTTATCATCACACCTGTGTCCCGTTCACTAAATACACCCACCCAGCACTACCCTCCACCACTACCCACCCAGCACTACCCTCCACCACTACCCACCCAGCACTACCCTCCCAGCACTACCCTCCACTACCCTTCCTTCAGTTTATTCCCATCCTATTCAGTCCTCTCAACTCAACAGACAACTACCCCTTCACCTCCTTCAACCCCTCCAATTCCATCCCCACCACCAACAACAACAATCATTACCTCTAAACCTTTTTAATCGACACCACTATCCCTACCACCAACAACAACTACCCTTATGCCTTCCTCAACTCCTCCACCACTACCACCACCACCACCAACAATAACACCAACCACCCACTACTCCTAAACCTCCCTCATCCCTACAATCACCACCACCATTACCACCACCACCACTGTCACACACACCTGTAATCATGTAACGTCCTGATTAACACGAGTCTGTCACGCCACTCAGAGCAATCAGACACCGGGTACAGTCAAGATTAAATTTATGCTCCCCTCATCTCAGAGACTAAGACCCGTATTCATTATAAGTATCCCAGGTTTACCAACACTCTGCTTGCCTTTCTGTGACGGCCATATGTGTTTTCATTCTCAGTTGGGAACCAGTGCATGATAGATGTTAATTCCCTTTCTTAGAATCCATTTTGAACAGCGCTGGATCTGCTTGGGTCTTACACCCGTAGTTTAAAAAAAATTGAGGGTCCTTACTGGAGCTTTATGAATTCTACAAACTACTCCAGGCAACAGATACCCTATTAGAAATACTGAAGGGTTCTGTGGCCTGGATTAGATTGGAGGATTCACAGAGCTCCATTAAGGGCCCTCAATATTTTTAAAACTACGGGTGTAAGACCCAAGCAGATCCGGCGCTGTTCAAAATGAATTCTAAGAAAGGGAACATCTATCATGCACTGGTTTCCAACTGAGAATGAAAACACATATGGCCGATACAGAAACATCTTGGATATTTTGACCAAGGTAAGGATCCCGTCGACGAAGTGTCATAAATAAAACACCTGTGTTATACTAAGGCAATGCGTTTGTAGAATAGCCTGGAGGAGTCAGTGTCTGCATTTCATCCACAACCAACGAATACGCCCTCTCAATACTCTTGGCCTCGTATTAGTAACTTATGATAAGAAAATCGATCTGCATACCATAAAGAATAATGTAAACTGATGGAACTAAATTTAGGCGCCCTACTTCTGCCCTCATCAGGAATATGTGTGAAGGCTTTTCTTGCCATCCTTGACCTTCACTTCTCGATCAGATGTGCATATTCAGCAGAATGTGCGGCTCGGTTTCTTTGGTACACGAGAATGGTGAACTATTCATTTGTTGTATATGTGCATGTCATAAGGATCTGTATTTGTGAGCCTATGGGTACCTGTATAGTGTGTGTGTGTGTGTGTGTGTGTGTGTGTGTGTGTGTGTGTGTGTGTGTGTGTGTGTGTGTGTGTGTGTTGTATTATGAAGTGTACCGTAGAGTGCCACGATAACACCTGTGAGGGCCTATAGATGGCACTTGACCACAACTCCGTGACAACACACCTTAGTTAAAACTGCACCAATTACCACCTCGTTTACGGCTCCTATGATAAAATCTCACGTCGTAATTGGAGGGAAGAGTGTCTCGTGTCTCCTAGACTTTTACTCTTGTTTTCCATCTCTTACTACTTTATTTCTTTTATATTTATCCTCATTTCATCCTTGTTATTTCACTCCTCCTCCTCCTCCTCCTCCTCCTCCTCCTCCTCCTCCTCCTCCTCCTCCTCCTCCTCCTCCTCCTCCTCCTCCTCCTCCTCCTCCTCCTCCTCCTCCTCCTCCTCCTCCTCCTCCTCCTCCTCCTCCTCCTCCTCCTCCTCCTCCTCCTCCTCCTCCTCCTCCTCCTCCTCCTCCTTCTCCTTCTCCTCCTTGCTTTACTTTTTCTCCTCTTACATTCCTATTTCACAGTTAACATAAAAACAGAACTCGAATTAAAACTAACAAAAGAAAATGTGAAAAAATCCTCTGAAAAAATATTTGTCTCAATTTTTGCCGTACAAAAATAAAGAGAACAGACGCCTTCCTACGCATATCCAAAGTTTCAATCCTTACTATCTATACTTTCACATACTCATCCATTAATTAACTTTACACACACCCCTTATCTACCAGGCCTAACTTCACACATTCTTTCCTTCCACAATTAAACTCGTACATTTTTTCTTATAAATCTAACACCCACACTCTTCTTTATTTCAGCTATTTACCATCATACATTTTTTCCCATGGTAATCTCCTTTCGTACTCTTTTCTCTCTCACAAATATTATACTTGTCTTACACATACATAGCGAGATACGTGGTAGAGGCAAAGAACATAATTATATACCAAGTACTTGTCACTCTTGGCCAACTTCCTCTAAATCTTACAGTAAAATATATATTCCCTTCCTTTCCTCTAAGCACCTCCAACTGCTGGACTACACCTCTCTCTCTTTTATTTTTGTATTTTTTTTTACGGTGAACTAACAACGCTGCAGTCCAACTCCCACACCGACACCCCCTCCCCCCCTCCCCTGCATGCGATGATTATATTTTAATTTTATGCATTGCACCGCCCTTTAAAGGCGTTAGTGCATCCTGAGAAAAAATCAGGTTCTGGAATATCGGATTAAAAATGAAAGGGCCTGGGACTGCGGCTGGATTAGACAACAGGGTCGACTCAGTGACTGTCAATTCTGTATTAATCACTCGCAGGCAATCTGGAGGGAAACTCTCGGGACTGCCAGGCTGGTGTGTCTGATAATTTGCATATTAAATGGCAAATTAACACTCGCTCGACATCATCAGGCGAAGCAATACACTTGTGTACATTTTTTATGCTTTCATTTTGATGATCTACTTTAGGTCTCACTAATGCTATACGAGAAACTCAGAGGGAGATTTCATTAACCATCTTTGTGTTTGTAGAGTTATCTCGCTTCCTGCAAGTTTATTAAAAAGCTACAAATAATTTGGTTTGGCAGGAGTATGGTCAATGGTCTGTAGGGAAAGTATAAAGAATATCATGTCTCACTGACATTGATTATTTGTGTTGTAAAATACAGATGCATCTCAATCGTAAGCTTATTATCAGTGGTGCTTAATTTAACAATATAAGTATGTCCATACACGTTGTATGGTCACGGATGTATAAGAACACAAACTATAAGACCTTTGAGCTTATTGGGGAAGAGATAGAGTCAACCAAGCAAGCTACAGTTTTTGTAGTAAAGGCTATATGTAATAAAGACTATAACGAAAGATTCCTTCATCCTCCAACAGAGTTTCGAGATTATACATCAGACCTGAAAATCTGAAGAGAACAAAACATATACTCGACAGAGGAGAACGAAAAAAGGGGGACGAAAGAAACAGGCGATTGTGTAATAATACTGCACTCGACTCGACTTAATCACTCGACCCATGCATCCCTCCTCCTCATCATCATCATATTCCTTCTCCTTCTTTTTCCCCTTCTCTTCCTCGTCCTCCTCCTTCTCCTCCACCTCCACCAGCTCCTCCGCCACCACAGTCTTTATGCCTCCCCCGTCCCCAGCTAATACACCCATAAAATTCTCTGCGACAGCCAATCTGCTTAACACATACGGCATATATTAAAAGGCGAACCCCCACATTTACATGAATTTCCCCCCCGCCTGAAATTGGACGCGCCAAAGGAGGGAGGCAGCGTTTTATGGGGGTCGTGTGTCTTGGGGGTAATCGAAGAGCCTCCTTCTATGCCGCCCCCTGCCACACTGATGGGGCCTACTGCAGAAGAGGAGGAGGAGGAGGAGGTGGTGGAGGAGGAGGTGGTGGAGGAGGAGGAGGAGAAGGAAGAGGAAGTTTTGGTGTGGTGGTGTGGGTCGTAGCGTGGATGATAGTGGTGGCGTGGGTGGTGATGATGGTAATGGTAGTGGTGGTGGTGGTGGTGGTGGTGGTGGTGGTGAAGGTAGTGGTGATGGTGGTGATGGTGGTGGTGGTGGTGGTGATGGTGCGCGAGGAGGAGGAAGAAGAGGAAAAACGAGAAAGAAGAACTTATGAAGATATTATGGTTGACAGATTACAAAGGATTACAAAGAATTACAAAGACTTCCAAATAGCAACAAATCTATAAGTCCTTACGAGAGAATGATTGTGTGTGTGTGTGTGTGTGTGTGTGTGTGTGTGTGTGTGTGTGTGTGTGTGTGTGTGTGTGTGTGTGTGTGTGTGTGTGTGTGTGTGTGTGTGTGTGTGTGTGTGTGGAGAGAGTATGAGCGCATGCGGAATAAGCCGTGTGTAAGTGAATGAATATAAGAGAAGATTATAAAATGTATAAATGGGTGAACGAATAGATTACGGGAATGTAAGTTGACGAGTGAGTGAGTGAGTAAAGTAGGGAGGGAGGGTTTAGAAGGAATAAGCAAGCATAAGTTGAGTGAAGTAGAGAGAGAGAGAGAAGGACAAGAGTGTATGTGAGTAAGTGAGTTAAGTGAAAGAGGCAGGGAGAGTAGGACTGGAAACATTACCACGTTAAATGTTAATGAATGTTATGACACCACTAACCTCTGACAATAACCTCATCACGCTCGGAAAACACACACCCACTGACGAACTAACAAAGAATCAACCACATTCCCAGCCGTCCGTTAATGACAACACATGAAATCAGTGTTGTGGCATTCGTCGGTACTTTTACTTTACATAGGGACGTGTACGAAGATAGTATAGTTCGAGTACTTACTTGTGGTATTAGAGGAAGGAGTATCCAGAGAATCTCAAAAATATTAATGGTTGAATTACTGGGATGTCATTTTTTTTTTTTTTTTTTTTTTCGGGGGAAACATTTGCCGGCATGATAATAAACCGCTTTCCGCATTTTCACGAGGTAAATGTTGCTGATAGTAAGATAAGGCTTTAATAACAGAGTTGCAAGAGCTCAGACTGCAGTGATGGTGTTGATACGAATAGATAAGAAAGTTTTGTACAAACGCTGGCTGGCATCTGTCTCGTCAACTGTAGTGGAAATATTGGTAGCTGGACGTAGGGGGTCTGATGTAGAGGTAGTAATGTAGATTCTGTTTGTGATGGAAGGTGTGATAGCAATGTTGGTAGCTAGCTGATGTCATCTGTGGTGGTAATGGTGGTGGCAATGTTGGTAATGATCTTAGGTGTGGTAATGTTGGTAATGATCTTAGGTGAGGTAATGTTGGTAATGATCATAGGTGTGGTAATGTTGGTGGCACAAACGGGTGGACATGTTGCTTCAGAAAGAGTTTAGTCCTAGCCATGGGGTAAAGAGGCCTGTATATTACCACACGCCGAGCCCCTGATGAAATAATGCAAACCACAACAAACCAGCAGAGGAAAACAGATTCAATCGGAACCGACAAACAGAGAGAAACGGACTAATCAAGAACCGACAAGCAGAGAGAAACAAATCCAACTGGAACCCATTATTAGCGGAAAGCAAACTCATCTGGAAACAAGAAGAAAGCAATACCAGATTTCAACCAGCGCTGCACCACAACCAATGTGTGTGTGTGTGTGTGTGTGTGTGTGTGTGTGTGTGTGTGTGTCGGACAGAACCAATATCGCTTTATTGAATACTTTTCGTCAATCAGTTGACATTATCTCGGCATCAACAGCCCGTCCATGCATGCTGTCCATACCCATCCCCCACCCCCTCCCCACCTATGCAGTCAACACACACACACACACACACACACACACACACACACACACACACACACACACACACACCATCCTCGTGATATTGTCCTTGACTCAGGTTTATCCAGACATCATTGCTGTTGGTGGTGAAAATGTCTTGCCTGATTTAGTTATTATCTGATCTTCTTCTCTCTTTCATTCACAATCCACTCTCATTCACATCCCGCTCCTCTCTCTCACTTTCACCTCCCCCATTTTTTTATCTATACAATATATTTATCTCTCTCTCGCCGTAAGTGAACCTCCAATTGACAAGAAAATGTTGCCTCAAAACTCTGTTCTCAAATACGGCACGTGATGCTATTACCTCGTTCAGTAATCAATTTAATGGTATATCCATAAAATAATTCTTATTTATCTTGTCTGAATGGAAAGGGATCAGTTTACAACACTGGTAATATTACTAGATCATGATTTGGACGTAAAATTCAAGTAAATTTATACAGTCGTCAGTAACTGTCGTGAATTTCATTATCAGTGCATTTTGGGATTGGGTTGATTCTGAATAAGATTTTCTCTCGGTGAGGTTCGTGGGTCTGTTGTCACTCTTGGGTCTATTCCCTTTGTCTTCCATCCTTCGTCATCGGTTCTCGGGATAAATTTGCTCCGGTTAGATTCATGGGTGTCCTATAAACTTTCAAAAGAAAGCTGAAGGAAGGAGGAAGTCTTAGATTAGCCAGGGGCTGGAGGAAATTATGTGATACTCGTTTTCGATCAAGGTTGATAAAGCCATAAACTCATTACCCGTGACAGTTTCCGCAGACGCACCTGGCCAATTCCAATAAATAGTGACAAATGGACTACAGATAACTGCATACATTACCAACTTAATGTATAAGCGTTAATTTACTTTGGCGAACACTCTCCCATCCCTCCTTTCACCTTTAGTTTCCCGATTTACTATTAATTCCATTTGTTTTTCTTACTAATGCAAATGTGATCGAAAGTTAGATGCATATGACCAGACAGAGTATAATATATACACACTATTATAACGTATACCTCATTAATGTTAAAGTGTCAATGTTTTTATATGTTGCATTTATTTTTCTCTTCCAGACTGGCTTGAATCCTCCGCCAATGTGACCTCGACTCCTTAGGCCTGCCCTGACAATCTTTGGAAATCTCACTTCAGCTCCAATCAAGTGGCCCTCACCAGCTGACGTCTAAAGTAACCATCACACTAGTAACTATCTCCCCCGTCCTCTGGTCAGACTAAAGTTTCCTCCGTCCTTTAACTCGTTTTTCAGAGGTTTGGTACGAAACAAGTCTGACCATCGGATGTTATATGGAAGATGAACAACAAACTACAAGAGAACTAGTGTGATGGAGGCTTAGGTTGTGTCTGTCATCAGCACAACCTGGTCACTGGTTTGGAGTCCTGTCAGTGGAATTCTATCAGAAGACATGAAGCAAAATCTATCAACCAAAAGATATCGAAAAGATGTCGAGCGGCAGGAGACCTCAAAGATATGATCTCTCGTAAAAGATTCAATTATCTAGGGGAAAATTAACTTGTAGAATATACCAAACAATCCACCTTGAATGGATAACAGAAACCATATCAAACAGTAGCAAGAATACTAAAAACACGCGAAGTAAGTGTAGGAATATATGGGAAGTACTATACAAAACAATACCCCAAAACCTTTGAAATATACTAATAAACGGCAGGAAAAGGTATGGCTTGCTAAAAGGTAGGCTCCTAGTTATAGTAAACAAGTGGCGTCAGTTTGAACATCAATTACATTCCCTCGAAAACAAGGATCTAAGGATGTGATATAAGATGACTGGAGGACTGACCACAACATCGTGAAGCAGTGTTGATGTGTGTCCTTCCTAGCGTTCTATTACTTCAAACATCATTTTATCAGATTATTCAGATACGTTTTTGTTTGGTCGACTATTCCATGTCAACTTGGGAATGAAGCTCTCGCGGACGTTCAGAAGAGAAAGTGAATGAGTGATAGGGAGTCATGTATGTACCGCCGAAGAAGGATATGCCAAGTTGGGAGAGCAAGTCTGGAAAAAGTTACAAGAGTGGAGAAAAGTAGGATATAATAAATTATAGTTGGACAGTAAACAGTGACAATCTCGGGACAAATTGACAGAATCAAATAAAATAATGATAACCAGTGTGTTTGTTCAGTGTTTTGTGTTGTGAAGACGAAGGTGTGTTGTTGACAATTACGAAACGTGTACATAAAAAAAAATAGATTTTACCACTATTGAAGTTATGTAAACATTTTTTTTTTAATCGTGTTGCACGTGAAATAAAAATATGTTGCCCCCCGCCCCCGGCTGTAAATAGCGTGATGTGTATAGTTATCAATCTGTTCCCTAATGTATCTATATAATTATATCATAGTGTATGTTGACCGAAGTTCCTCGCGCAAAAGAAGAGTATAATGTTGTAGTAGTGTTATCCTGCGAATTTTACCCGCCCCCTCCCCCTTCTTCTCAATCCTACACCCAATGGAGGTAAGATCTATCCTATACCTCCATACCCACACCCACTCCCATCCCCTGACGCCTCCCTTCAACCCTTCTCAGACGCATTGCATTTTATACACTTGACTTGGGTGACGCTTCCTGATGCTGCCGAGTCTTCGATCTCTGAATGGAGTAGATAGAATATTGTCAGCCGAAATGGAGTCATATACAACTTTCAAACCGTGCCACGAAACAGATTACCTACTTCTAACTATATCTAAAGTACCATAAGCCGTTTCCTCGCACAGTTTGTAGGAGTTTTTTGTAGTCTGTATACAGTTTTTCGACAACATATCATTGCCTGGTTAACGTTTTAGCAATATGTTTAGCATCAGCATCTGTCAACTCGAGAGCGTTGTGGATGCAAAATTAACAGAGAGAGAATATTGGGAAGCATTCGGGAAGCAGCACCCAACCAACCCTTTGCTGATGACGGTGTAGATAATAGTGTAAATCTAAACAATGTCCCCACCCCATCCCTTGCCCCCTGTCACCTCCTCCCCCCCCCCCAACCACCCAGTGTGTAAGATCATTCACCCTCCTCTTCTGTATTGTTCTCCCGTGTGTGTGTGTGTGTAAGATAGATAGATAGATAGATAGAGAGAGAGAGAGAGAGAGAGAGAGAGAGAGAGAGAGAGAGAGAGAGAGAGAGAGAGAGAGAGAGAGAGAGAGAGTGTGTGTGTGTGTGTGTTTAGATGAGCGTGTGAGCCACCCACCTAACCAACTACCCACCCACCCACCCAACCAACTACCCACCCACCCACCCACCCAACCAACCAACCCAACCAACCCACCAACCAACCAACCACCCAACCAAGTTCTAAATTAATAACATAATGCCAAACATAAACCTCCTCAAATTTTCTAGTCAATAGCGTAAAAATTCGTAAAGTTCGAGCACGTCACCACCAGAAGCCTCAATATAAAAAATCACATTGTTGTTATAATTTTTTTTTTTTTTTTTTTTTTTTTTTTTTTTTTTTTTTTTTTTTTTACCAATGGGGACAATATATAATGGGGACAATACTTAATGGCCCAGAGGCGTGTACAGGCAAAGGAGATGAAATTTATGTCACACCACCAGCAGAAACAGCAACAACAGAGCGAGTAAAGTGACCTCTGGTGGTGGATAGAGTGAAGTAATAATTATTAGCGAGTGTAATAATTATACCACGGAGTTCAGTTCAGTTGTGAAGAGTGAAGTTTTTTGGTGGCGTGGACCTTAGTGCCTGCCTGATGCTATGTTTATTAGATTTAAATTATTAATATTATTATTATTATTATCATTATTATTATTATCATTATTATTATTATTATTATTATCATTATCATCATTATTATTATTATCATTATTATCATTATTATCATTATCATTATTATCATTATCATTATCATTATTATTATTATTATTATTATTATTATTTAGTGCAAAGTATATACAGTAAGTCTTCTATAATTCCTCTCCAAAGACATTGCCATTTCAAACATTCGAATAATACCCTAACAGGATGTTCATACTTGTAAATATGTTATTGTTTTGTAACGAGGCAAAGTGTTTAGTTTGTTCATAGTTTAAGGGATTGTATTCACGGACCGTAAGAATGTATACAGTTCAGTCACAGCCAACAGATCTTACATATCAACAATTAAGGATTCTTTTGTAAACAATGGGCTGAAATTATTGACCTGTTAAAGTCCTTATATTTACCTGTGACATCTCCTCCGTCGGATTTAATACATTTAGGACTCACTGGGTAGGAACTATTGGCCCTGACTGTACACTTTTGGTATTACCTGACTTAATTTATTTACCTACACGTGGATATTTATTTTTCTATTGCAGTTATTGAGTTTCTCAGGAATTTGATTTGTACTTTATTCAAGTTTGGCACCGTGTATCACCCTCCCTTCATCCCTCCCTCTTCGTGCAGTTTAGCTAACAGGCTGCTATCCACTCTCTCTCTCTCTCCCTCCCTCCTTCCCTCCCTCCCTCCTTTCGCATCTTCCTACCTCCATCACTCCCTCCCTTTATTTTTCCTTTTTCACATCCCTCCTTGTCTTTCTCTATCCCTGCCCTTATCACACTGCCATCCTTCTCTCAGCTTCCCCCCGCGTCACCAATCCATCCACCACCACCACCACCTCCCTGTCACTGCAAGGAAGACCTCTTGATGGCTTCATGGCATTACAATAAAGAATCTAGTCAGTGTACTCAGCTAAGGCGATTGTTTTACTACCCCATCCTGTTGTTGATGTAGTATTAAGTGTTTCATTAAAGGGACCCTGTGATGTAGGCAGAAAATTGGAGAAAAACTAGTCCTTCAAATATTACCACGAAACATCACCTATATATGGAAGGAGCTTGTTTCGTGGCATGTTCAGGTGGAATAAGAAGCCTCCAATTTTCATACACGATCACAGGGTCCTTAATTAAGTGTATATCTATAACCTGGTGAGAAAATTCCTGATAATAATCTAACATTAAACATTATTGAAGGTTATAAATCGATAGAAGTGAAATGTTGTATTCTTAGTAGAATTATGCTCATTCCAAGCTTCCTCGGTCAGTTTATATTCTTACCTCAGCAATTTGATCTCTGGTTTCCTTTCTGGCTTTCTAGAACCGCTGTTATTGACAGTTACTGCTCCTCTACCTCATAAATACACAGTGGTTTTCCTCAGAGCTCTGTCCTTTTACTTTCAAACGCAATGTGTCTAGTTATCTCAATCTAAACTGGACATCATTTTGGACCGCATCTTCTTCAATACAGGAAAAATAAAAGATACCGTGTACGAGATAGAGACGAAGAGACAGACCGAACAATAAAACATCATTCAGAAACAAACAAACAAACAAACAAACAAAAGAAATGCACAAATATGAAGGATGGAAAGAGAGCGACAGAAATGAAGAAAGTTGTATAAAAGAAAAAAAGAGATGGAAAAGGTGAGTGTTGTTTATAATAGAATGAACTGTTGTCGACACCAATAAAAGAGTTTGTACCCACACTAGTACTGATCCTATCATAGAGTTTCATGTGCTACCGACGTAAATTATAAGAGATTTGATAATGCATTGGACAGCCATCGATGTTTCGTTCTAACATAGATGTACCACAGTAAATTTTCTCCTAGATACGGAATTTCCATCATTATCACATACATCGAATGTATAATAGCAAAATTATCTCCCCCTGTCCCTCTTCCCACGTGTTTTTTTTTTTTTTTTTTTTTTTTTTTTTTTTTTTTTTTTTTTTTTTAACAAACCTGGTAGTATAGAGGAATCAGGAATCCGTAACCTTACATTTTGACCACAACTCTGCCCCCAACCCTCCCCCAAAACCATCGTAAATTTAGTGACACTATGAGAGGTCACGTTATGCTCAATGTGAATATCGTGTCTACCATAGTGTACTCTGTCCGTGAGATGGGAGTTATTTATCATTATCCACCATCCAGTATAATACAGTAGAGCCAGATTCAGAAGTTCCCGGACAGCCTGATAGCATACATACATGTTATTATATTATTATACGGAAGTACTGTTATCGCTACTATGGATACCACTTTCCCCATCTCCTTATCTCTCTTTTTCATCTCCATTTTGTTAACAATATTATATCAGTTTCCCATCCGTTCATCCCACCTCTACAGTAAATAATTCCCCTTGCTTCCCGCAGCGTCTATAGTAAAGATATCAGCCCCACCTGTTAATAATCCACTACCGACAACATATATTATCAAGTCGACCCATTTTTACATCCTGATCCATGCATGCAGTATGAAGCAGATTCCAGACTTGATGTTGCTGTTGCTGTTACTGTTGGTTGGTTGGTTGGTTGCTGTATACGCGTTATCGGATCTCCTATGGTAATGAATCGTCAAACGTGCCAGGGTTACAATAATTATGCAGGAGTGAGGAAGTCAGTGCGTGTATCTGTTGCTGCCTTATTAATCGTAATTATATTCAATCTGGGAAAAGTGTATGCTAAGTGATTTCAGTACGACACGCAACCTGGACCCTCAAGGACACCACGACCCACCCACGAGGACTTTACCAGGACCAACCCACGAGGACTTCACTATAGGACCAACCCACGAGGACTTCACTATAGGACCACGAGTACTTAGCAATACAGTATATTCTTGGGTTCGGTAACAAGTGCAGCAGATATATTGTTGACACTTTATATTGCGTACCTGATTGCATTCAAAAGCAAGGAAGCACATGAACAGTTTCTCTCTCTCTGAACCCAGCAACTTGTTTGTTTGTTTGTTTGTTTTTTCTCCAGAATAAAATAAATTAATAAAGTTCAAACATGCAGCCCAGATCTATTTAGTATGGGAAACACTTCAAGTTGCATAAGTAATTTGTAAGGCTGTGTTGTAACCTCCCATCCGAAGTTCTTTCACACATATATATATATATATATATATATATATATATATACCGTATATAACTGCATGTGGTAATCAATTCAAATTATGTATGATGTCAAAAAATATCATGAACCTTGCAATGGGATTAAATAAACTCTGAAACCTAAATACTAATATCTGTTTAATCAGATAAGCAATATATTTAACGTAGTGTGTCATCATCATATGTTGCATCAGGTGAGTAATTTAACCAATATATTAATATTTCATAAATTATCTCCTCCATCTGGTGTAATGGTTGACCAGTGACTCACCATTGGCACAGTGACACACTCGTCATCACTGTCATCACTACACTATATCGTTAGTCCACACTCATTATCCACCACTATATTCACGTCTCACTAGCTCATACATTCATCGTCACTGCCACTCTCACTCATTACCACACTGTCTGTCTCCTTTCCACTACACTCAACAACCACAGCACCAAACACACCATTCTCACAGGACTAACCTCCACCTCTATCTTCATGCACATCAGCTATTACCACCACCCGTCCACAACACTCACCAACCACCACACTCACCACCTCACTCACTCACTCACAACACAAGCATCACTACCAACAATCTCTATCATTCCTCACGACGTCCACCACCAAACCTTACTGTAAGTATAGAAACATTCCATAGAGAACACACTGGCTAACAGATAGAGAAGGGTCCTATATACACTCCGAAAACGAAGCTTCTTAGATTGCCTTCATTATATAATCCTTCGTTATTACCGCCATTCAGTTTGACGGATGTACAGCAAACTTCATAGGACAGGCTGGAAGACGAAGAAGCCATGAACTGACCAGTGAACTGAGGAAAACGTACCAATGTCATATCAGTTTCAGGGGTTTTGAAAATGCAAACACTAAGAATTTATTGTAATAATTATTGATGTGGTCAGCGATTTTTTACCCAAAATTTCAGCAACATGAACAAAAGCTAATTGGAAGCTGTCCCATTGTCCAACAGTCTGTACATCCCTTCTATAATTCCCTTGTCCTTTATGTTACATTGCCTCTACAGACACTGGCCCAGGGGAATATTATTGGATCATACCTGGCGAGTGGATCATGGAGGGGGACGGGTTCACATTGTGTTGGGGCCAGAGAGACAACACTTATCATCCACAGAATTTTATCCCTGATATCAAATTGTATAACTTTCATATGCCGTGACCAGACTCTATAATATACAGTTTACTTAAACCCAGTCTTACTATACTATTACTGAGGGTCCGTTTGGGATCTCTACTTTTCGGATTTTACCAAGGAAAACATCTGCAACAAGTGAGAGACGGTGTGGACCCTGGGAAGATAAAGTGTCAGTGTTCATATTGCCAGAATCAGTAGGATATATACACTGCAAGCTAAGCTTATCATCTTTCAATCTTCTGTCTTTATTCATTATACACTGCATACTGAACATCCTTTATATCATCATCATTATTCGTGTACACTTCCTTCTTCCACTTTTTTTTTCATCACATATTCTCCTCCTATTCTCACTGACATCTCTCCCTTTTCTACTCCTCATCTTTTATCTACTTTTTCACCAGTTTTCCCTCTTACCCGTACTCCGCTCCTCGTCTGTTTTATCACCACCATCTCCAACACACTTCACCTCATCCAATTTTCTCCATCTTCATCCCTCTCCCTTTCAATCCTTCTCCAACCAACAACCCACAACCAACCCCCCTTTCATTTTCCATTCCGCTCCCTTCATGTTCTCCCCATCTACTCTCTCTCCTCCAACACCACTACCACCACTTCCCCCATCACCAACACCACTTCCACCTCCCCCACCACCACTACCACCACCACCAACAACAACAACAACACCAAAAACAACAACACCACTTCCCCCTCCAACACCACTTCCCCCTCCAACACCACCACCAACACCAACACCACTTCCCCCTCCCCCAACACCAACAACACCACCACTTCCCGCTTCCCCACCTCCACCACTACCACCACCAACAACAACAATAACACCACCAGCCACATTAACAAAACAAGAAAATGGCAAAGAAAATAAAATCGTGACGGGAGGGGGTTATAAAATGCATGGGTACTCTGATGTGAACGCCGAAAGGATGCCGCTGAGCTGGAAAATGAAGCAAGTCCCATGGGCCAGATATTGATTTTTGTAGACTTTCCGTGAGCTGGGTGCGGCGCTGGTGTGTGTGTTTGTGTGTGTGTGTGTTTTGTGTGTGTGTGTGTTTTGTGTGTGTGTTTTGTGTGTGTGTGTGTGTTTTGTGTGTATGTGTGGGCGTGTGTTTGAGAGAGATGGTGTGTGTCTGTATGAAGCTTGTGTTTGTGTGTGTGTGTGAGAGAAAGAGAGTGACTGTGTGTGTCGGTGTGTCTGTATGAAGCTTGTGTGTGTGTGGGAGAGACAGAGAGAGAATTGAATGAGTGTGTCTGTATGAGGCTTTTGTGTGTGTGTGTGTTGCGGGAAAAAAAGAGAGAAGGAATACAGTGATGGTCAAGAGAGGAAGTGATGAGAGGAAGGAAAGAGTTGAATATTGAGTGTGTGACAGAGAAAGGGAACGAACTGAGTGTGTGAGAGGTGGGGGAGAGAGTTGAGTGCTTGGCAGAAAGAGGGGGAGAGGGAGGAGGAAGGAGAGGGAGAGAGGGAGAGAGGGATGAGAAAGTAGAGAGAGAGTGGGATGAGGGAGTAAAGTGTGTGATAGAGTGGGAGGAGGGTGGAAGTAACGAGAGAGGGAAAGTGGCAAAGTGAGGAAAACAGTGAGAGAGAGAGAGAGAGAGAGAGAGAGAGAGAGAGAGAGAGAGAGAGAGAGAGAGAAGCGAGGGAGAGAATAAGTGACTGAGTGACAAAGTGGTTGGAGGAGCAGGGAAATACAATATAAAGAAAGAAATGAATAAAAGAGTAAGAAAAGAAAGAGATAGAGAGATGAAATTGGGAGGGAAGATACAAAGTTGTACAATAAATTCATAACATAAAATGATACAAGGATAAATGAATATATTGATAAATAGTACTAAAAATAAGTGAATGAATAAATGTATGAATAGACGAATTAAATAAAGGAAGAATAAATTAATGAAAAGAAGGAAGAAAAAATTAATAAATGGATGTATGTACAGTCGTGGTCAAAAATAATCATCCACATATGGGTAACTTTAACAATTTGCTGTTTATTATTTTCATATTCACGTATAATTTTATTGTTTTAAGTAGTGTGTAGCTACTTGTATTAAATTAAAAGATGGTAGTTAACCTATTTATTGGATAGTTTATCATCTAAGGAACAGAGGGAAGCTATCAAACTCTTACGTGAGTTACCCCTATATGGATGATTATATATGACCGCGACTGTATGTATATATATATATGTATGGATGGATGGATGGATGAATGAAGCTGTGTGTGTGGAAGAGAGAAAGGATGGGGAGGGAGTGATGAAGTTAGGGATGGCTGGACGGAGAGGGATTGAGGGAGGAAGGGTGCAGCTGAAATAATTGGAAGTGAATGGATGCAGAGAGAGAGAGAAAAAAAGAGAGAGAGAGAGAGAGAGAGAGAGAAGAGTATGTGAGAGACTACACAATACATCATTCACTCCCATAAATGAATCACCACAAGGGTAACTAAGTAAATCCTTCACCACTAACACACACGAGGAAAGTATTTTTTTCATTTTTTTTTAGTGTCGTCTTTACAGAGGTACCAGGTGTCTGTTCTTCGGCACACGTCCAAGTCCAGATCTAAGGACATATCAGTATTCTATCTACAGTATATTTTGCCTCGATACAATTAAAGAGAGATGACTGAAGTGCAGGTTAACGCCATAAACAAACCTCGGTACAATATGCATTACAACATTCACACTGGTATTGTACAGGATTTTTTTTTTTTTTTTTTTTTTTTTTTTTTTTTTTTTTTTTTTTGTCCACCGTTAGCAGATGTCCCCAAAAGCATTAAGGGACCCTGTAATGTAGTCAGAAATTTGGACACATTCGAGTCCTTCAAATATTGCCACGAAACACCACCTATATAGAATTATGGAAGGAGCTTGTTTCGTGGCATGCATGGTCAAGGTGGAATTAGAAGCCTCCAATTTTCATACACAATCACAGGGACCTTCCGTTTTCGCACATGTGTGTTTGCCAAATCTACCAAGATCAGTTGCAAATAATTATTACCCTGGACAGTTATGTGGAATTAGATTTTCGGTAAGGGAGTGTTAATGTTTAATTCAACAGATTTTCTGTATACAAATCAATACACATTATCTCGTAATACATCACCAGAATTGTAACAGAGCGCGTGTGATTTTGGGGACTGTGATTTTGTCGATAAAAGGAAGGCTACTGATTGCTACTAACTGTACCATAAAGTAGTAACACATATTTAGATAAACTTTGTCACACACAGGGTTAGGAAGGTCTACAGGATTTTGTCGGTAAAGGGAAAGGCAGCATTTCTTTCTGTCCGCTATATAAAATCCTTACTGCGGGTTTCTGTTTTGTAGTAATGTTCATAAGAATTAATAGCCGTCAGTTCCCCAACAATAGTTAACACCATATATCCCTTAATTAATTAAGGGATCCTGTGATATAGTAAAAAAAATTGGAGGTAAACGAGTCCTTCAAATATTGCCACGGAACACCAGCTATTGGAAAGAAATGTGTTTCATGGCATAGTCAAGTGGAGTTAGAAGCCTTCAATTCCCATACACGACCACAGGGTCCTTAAAGGCAGTGAAATAATGTTGGCCAATTTGAAGTTCCTGAAATAGTCCAAATTCAACTTCGATAGATTATATTACCCCTTTTTTCCCACGTGAGAGGAAGACTGACAATACTAGGTGGTAAACACGGGAGTGAGAGCAACTGTACTATATAGTTTGAGAAACCTGGAAGAAATTTGGGAAGGAGAGATGAAACGGGAAGGGGTTTGGGTAAGGACTGGTACACCAGTCACCACCAACTTCAAAGCACTGATGTCGATTTTTGCTGTTGTTCTTCGGCTATTCATGGAAACTTCATATATATGTACAGTATGAACGTTACTTATGAGTCTATAGGTATAGCTATAGTTTTCTTGCACGTAAAAACATCACCATCAGTTCCATTGCTCATAAAATACTCACCAACACTACAAACGTAAAAAAAAGCAGTCGTAGATAAACCGCTAAATTGACAACCTTTGGGAACGTGGCGAGGAGTTGGGGGGAAGGGGGGGGGAGTGAAGGCGTGTGTTGTGGGGTGGGGGAGGTGAGGGGAGGAGAGGAGAGGGGAATGTCGACCACCTGAAATATGGCGGAGACGGAGGCGGTGGAGGCTGCACACAAATTTTATTACTGAAGCCAATCCTTGGGCATAATGCAGGGCCGCAGCCACTCACTCCTCCAGGCAGACAGGCAGGCAGGCAGACACTCTCCCACCAGCCTCGCACCACCAATATTGAAAACTTTATTTGAATATATACTGTATATGTGTGTATATGTTCCTTTGTCGCCCGCCACTACTTTCAGCCTGTATTGTATGTGTGTGTTTTCTTACGCTTGTCCTATAATGCACCTGTTTATTCATTATATATTATTTTGTCGCAACTATATTCGGTCTGTGTTGTATGTATGTATGTGTCTTCTTTCGATTGTTATGATCATTAAATTTTGTATCAAGACGCTGTTTATTATATCTCCTTTCTAGTCTCTATGTTTACACTCAATCCGTATGCGTCTTCTTTCGCTTGTTGTATATACACGCGTTTCTTTTCTATCAAGACGTACTCGTTTCTTACTTGGCCATCTGTACAGCCTTTGGCAAGGTGCTCAGGTCAACCTGTTATGTGTCTAGTGTGAAGTTTATCGTCCTGTGTTAATTCTTCTCCTTTATCTTGTGTTTCTTTCTTCTTTCTATCTACTCTGTCTTTTTTTATCAGTCCCTTTATATTTTATCCATTAGTCATTCTTTCATGTAGGTTTTTCCACGTATTATTTACATTCACCAATTTTTTCAAGTAAAATATATATAATTTTGGTTCAATGATTAGTGTTAGCCTCAGTGCATCTCCGGTTCATTTCTCCAATAAAAATCACAAAGAGTATTTCATAACTCAATATAAACTAACCAAATAACACCATATAAATTAGGTAATATCCACGAATTTTACTATATGAGCGGTTATCTATATCACATCATGGCTCTTTACGTGTACTGAGGCAAAACTCATATAACCAGGTCACCGTGTGTTGGCAGAATCACACGAGTTTTTATATGCACAACTGGTCACCTTTGGAACACTCCTTATCGATATTTTTTCCTCTCTACAGATTTATGCTTCTTCAAACGTATTATGTCTAGACATCTCAAACGAATTGGATATAAATTTGGCTCTTTTGCTCTGTTTCACTTCAACGTTGCTAATATTAAAGCAAGATTTATACTCATACTTCTCACTTCTCTCACATATGCCCATGTATTACCCCAGAATATATATCCCCCCTCAAACACACACACACACACACACACACACACACACACACACACACACGTCATATTATAACACCATCATTATATGTATCACAATAAACATAACTTTTTCTTTATCTACTGTACTGTCATGTGTACCAGTGTTTCCCCTTACGACCTTACTATTGGCATCACACTTGTCATCACCATCATACCCTCGTTGTCATCTGTGTTGACATTACCAATACCATAAAGACCTTCAACCTTCCCTGATCTACACTACCATCACCAGCGTCATTGTCGTCCCTTCATACTTCGGGAACAGAGGAGAAGAGGTGTGGTGATGGCCGAAATGCACACTCATATTCTTCTATACTCGTTTGCTTGGAATTGTTCAGTTTTTCAGTCGTATGGCAAAGAGAGTTTAGCATCTGTAAACCTAATGTTGGCGGAGGTAATAATGGCACGACAACCGGTAAGGAATACGATAGAAGTGGAAAGAATGAGAAAATGAGTAAACACAGAATGAGAGATAGAATAAAACAGAGAGGAGGAGGAGAGAAAAACAGCGAGGAGGAGAAGGAGGGAGTGTCAACCCCCGCCACCTACCTACCTACCTCTCTCAGCACCCAGGAAGTGAGGTGAAGGGGAGGAGGAGGAGGTCTTAAAGTAAATTCCCCTCGCTGTTAACATATGAAACACCCCACACGCGCGGCCTGGGAAGACGGCCTCACCTAATGGAATTGTGTCTGGGTAATGGCCCTGCCGCTGCCGAATTTGAATACTGCATAGGAAACAGGAATGGAAAAATTGATCAACCCAAATCACTGGAACGAATTGAGCCGTACCTTAGAACAAACGAGACGAGGGGGTGGTCCCAGAGGTGGCTGGCACGGGAGACGGCACCAACCCCAAACTCTCCCTCCCTAACTCTACTCTACACTCTACTCTCTCTCTCTCTCTCTCTCTCTCTCTCTCTCTCTCTCTCTCTCTCACACACGCATGCACACACACACACACACTCAGTCAAGACACACATGCACTAGGCTGTATGGAATCTGATACTATACAGTATGACGAGATTTTCACTTTTTTTATTGTTTGCATTCCATGGTTGATTGATTACCGTCTGTTTTCCCCCGTCTGTCCTGTGAAAAATTGTCCTTTCACGAGCGTTTTGAGGCGGTCATGTCTAAATTCGTTGTTCTGTACGACTCCAGGTTTTCCCAGCCAATATTTTAAAACGTAACCGTGATGGGTCCAAGTCTCACATCTGACGAGTAACCACATATACTGATATCAACTGTACAAAAAAAAAAACACAAGCTATTATAGTTTCAGGTCGTTTATCATTATATCATCCAGCAATGCAATAATGTATTCTGATATTAATACTGATGCATAAATATATACCTGGCTTTCCACATGACACTTTTTTTTTTCTCCTGTACGTACGAAGCTTATTATGCAGCACATTGATTTAATGACTTGGACTGGGATTACCTACTTAACTCCAGACGATTATAATACAATAATACAACAAAGCACATTAAAGACAAAAAGTTTTCTATGGACCTTTTTCTCAGCAATGTCTTTTTTAAACCTTTACCATAACAACTAATTAAATTTTACTTCTATATAACTAGTTGTCAAGGGACTTATCTAGTTCAGAGTATAGGTCACCTGAATGCATAATTAATTTGATAGTTTAGTATCAGCCAGGGAAGCTTAGTATTGAAAAAAAAAAAAAAGAGAGAGTGAAGAGAATATGGAAAATCAAGTGGTAAGAAAGGATGAGGGGAAAGAAAATTAAGGAGAAGGAATAAATAATAACACTTTTTTAAACGTACACGAAATAGGTACAGTAAAATAAAAAGAAGAAAATTGAAAAGCAGAGGAGAATGAGGAGTAGGAGGAAAGAGAGGAGGAGGAAAGAGAGGAGGAGGAAAGAGAGGAGGAGGAAAGAGAGGAGGAGAAGAGGAGTGAGGATGAGGGGGAGGAGGATGAGAGTGAAGAGAAGTATCAGTGAAGAGGGGAAGGGTCGGGAGGTAGAAAGTTTTGCTGGTGACTGAGCGAGGCATCAGGTGGGGGCCGAAGGGTGTTCCTCACTCAATGTAGCGAAACACTTTTAATGCTCGGTCGTGGGTCCTGCCTGCCTCCCTTTGCTCTCTCTCTCTCTCTCTTTCTCTCTCTCTCTCTCTCTCTCTCTCTCTCTCTCTCTCTCTCTCTCTCTCTCTCTCTCTCTCTGATTGTCTCCTCTACTGATACTATGCCCTTCAGTTTTCTATTGGTTGTCTCCCTGCTGCTCATCTGACTCCCTGTCTCTCTGATACCTTCATATCTTCGTCTATGTTGCCTCCTTTGTTTCGTACAGAATGAGTAAATCAAAGTATACAATTATCTGATGTAGAAATTGCATTGTACGTCTTACATTTTGAATTATTGTTTAAGAGTTGACTCTGTGTATGAAGTGACTGTAGTACTCTTATGGTGTAGTAGTGGTGTGAGCGTTTGTTGTGTGTAGAGGATGCTATCTTTATAAATATAGGTTTATATAGATCTGTTTATATGAATTGATACAACCAAACAAAACCGGATCAACAGAACTATTAGTAAGTAACAATGCAGAACCGATCTGAATCAAACCTGACCTAATTTTACCCTAAACTATTCTAACATAAGCTAACCTAATATAATTCCATCCTATCTTGGTGAATACGCCTTCCGTCCGGACAAGGCGCAAAGGACAGTATGCCTTGTCAAACCCTCCAAAGACCAGAAGGTGGGATAAATCGAATTTTGACTACGACGGAGGTCTTGTGCCAAATAATAAATCATTCAAACAATCAAGAACAATATTACACTATTTCAGATATCTAGAAATCCAACCAAGCAAATAAAACACCACTTCTGATACCTAAAAACTCGACCAGGCAACTAAGAACACTTTATCGGATAGATATATACAAATCCCACCATACAACCTAGAATATTACTTCTGATATCTACAAACTCAGCCATACAACCAAGAACACCACACTTTTGGTATATCTAGAAACCCGTAACCAAACTACCAAGAACACTACACTTTTTGAAAATCTAGAAACCCGTACCCAAACAATGAAGAACAACACTTTTTGAAAATCTAGACACCCGTACCCATACAATCAACAACACTACACTTTGGATATCTAGAAACCCGTACCCAAGCGACTAGGAATGTGAACCAAAGTGGAGTTGGGTGTAGTGTCGGTAATAAGAGGCACCGCTGGGGGACCTCCTTGGGGACACTGGAGAGATGGGGCGTCAAATCAACTCGACCCATCATGTGTTGTTGTTGTTGTTGTTGGGGTGTCGCAGCGTTGCAGTGTGTGTGTGTGTGTGTGTGTGTGTGTGTGTGTGTGTGTCTGTGTGTGTGTGTGTGCCTGTGTGTGTGTGTGTGTGTGTGTGTGTGTGTGTGTGTATGTGTGTGTGTGTGTGTGTGTGTGTGTGTGTGCCTGTGTGTGTGTGTGTGTGTGTGTGTGTGTGTGTGTTGCCATGCGTTCGTTCTCCAATCTTCCTGCCTGCCTCACTCAGCATCTCTGCCCTCCTCTCCCAAACTAAGCAACAATCAATCACCTACCAATAACACACACACACACACACACCAAAAGGAACCTGCTGGGGTCGCCTGGCCTAACGACGCCGTGACTCAGTTGGACCACGATTTGTTCCCCTGCGTCCCGGTCCACTCAAGTCTCTCAGGGTACAGGGACTTCTATATCTTTACATCACTCAGGTTTGATCTCGTGTGACATAGGTTTTTGTTTTGTTTTTAGATTTGCATTGATTATTTATATTCATACGTGTTTTTTTTTTATTTTTTTTTATTTTTTATTGAGGGAGGGTTGGGTTGGGCTATTTTAATTTTGACTTGGTTTGGTTTAAGTTGTGTTGGTTAGGTTTGGTTTTATTTGGGTAAGTCAGGTTAATTTGGATCAAGTCAGATTGGATTAGGATACGATTAACGCGTTTAGATTCCGGGATCGCACATGTGGCGTCTATCACAATTAAGTGTTGATATTTATTTAATCTGGATTATCAATTATTACTAGTATTTATTTGTCCACATCAGTCAGTCAGTCAGTGAGATTCATACAGATGATAAAACCAGAGAAAATTAGAGTATCGTTTCAAATAAGATTCTAATAAAATTAATCACACAAGAACAAAACACAGTGAATTTGAACATCATGAAAAGTGAAAAAGCAGCATTTCTTTTATACTTTATATATTTTTTCCTCAAGCCATAAGAGATTTGGGAATAAAGTGCCTGTCCCGCCCCGCTCTGCTCCGACCCAACCCGTCTCTCCCGTCGCTACAAATCGGGACAATCAAACCACCTAGTTGGCTTGTTCGTGGCCATGCGTGGATTTACGAGCGCTGTTGCTGCCGGACGCCGCCAGTTATTTTGATTAAACGACGATTACTTGTCTTGTTTTCTTGCGACTCGGTATTGGATGGCCTGAGTTTACGGTTCCTCCTCGGGTTTATGTTGTTCTGTCTTGGCTCTCCTCCCCTTGTCACCCCCCCACCCCTTCCTACACATACTTATCCCCCTCTCCTATAGCCTCTCTTTTTCCCCTTGTCCACCCCTCCCAACATACTTATCCCCCTCCCCTGGCCTCTCTCTTTCACGTTGTCTTCCCCCTCCCGTTTTCCATGCTTGCCTCCTTCCCCAACCTCTCTCTACCTTTGCCCCAATTAGTTCTCCCCCTCCCTTCTCTATACGTGTCCCCTTCCCTTCTACGTCCACCCCATCTTATTCATGTGGTCCCCCCTTATTCTCTATCCTAACCCTGCCCCCACTACCCAACTGTTTACCTCTCCCAGCCCCATCTCCTCCCTTTCCAACACAACTCAGGACTTTGTTTCTGCTCCTAATGTTGACAACTTAGCCCCCTCCTCCCTGCTCACAATTCCCCCCTCCCCCCTCCACTCACCTTACCCAGGTCACTTTCCCTCATCATACCCAGGCCCGTATTATTGCGATTCTTGATTAATTAATATTTGCGTTATATTCAAAATAACCTCATATGAAATGAATGTATATCATCATATAACTTATTCATCCCAAATCGAAGTTAGCGCTAATGGTGTCCAAAGGTAAAACACTACATCTAGCAGTTCACACGAAACTATTCACTTCTGAAACTATTTGTTTAGACGAACGCCAGGCGATTTTATACAATGTAAAGGACATCCCCCGTTGTCAATGGGTTAACGTAAAGCCTAATTCAAAATATACCCCCAAGGCCCTAAATGCAGCGGCTGGAGGGAGGGAGGGTGTGGTGGGAAGGGGACATAATTATATAGTGTATGTATTGATGGTAGTTTGGGTCGCGTGTAGCATCTCGTATCTCTCCCCGGGGCGCTGTCGCCAACCCGACACGGCAGCCCCAGCCACCATTACCTTGACTAACTGCACGCCCTCTCTCGTAAAAAAATGGAACCACACGACACCACCCACAGCCCACCGCCCCTTCTGTGTGTGTTCTCGTGTGACCTTCCAGCACACACAAACACACAAACACAATATATATATATATATATATATATATATATATATATATATATATATATAAAACACTGTTCACTGGCAGCGCCGGCCCGTAACCACATGCAATACAACATATGCCATAATGTTATAAAATATAATTATTTATCTTGCTTTTAATATTCCATAAACATGACATAACATCTACTTCATTATTCTACAGTAGACATGATGGAACACTGTTTGTCAGGCTTTATGGTGCAGACAAAGGGATTTCTAATCAGAAGGTAACTAGTTCTGCTGGTTACACCATATGAACAATTGATGTGGCGTTGGAAGTAAAGTACACAATAAAAATAACACATATTCTCTCTGAATTTGTCAGTGTTTGGTTGTCCGGAGTGAGGAAGTAGGTTTATTCTGGGTAATCATGGAGGGAGGAAAGACTGAATGGACGGAATGGTTGTGGCAAAGGAAGGGGAAGGAAGGGGAGGGGAGGAAGTTAAAGGATAAAATATTTTGTCCTTCATCCTTCATTTGTCGTCAGATTTACTTCTATGCTTCCCATCGTACAAACAGATTGGCTGACGGATGAAACCTGAGATAGGCCACCGTGAAACATGCTTTAGAGAAGACTTATAAGGAAAGGAAACAGTGGGTGGAGGAGGAGGAGGAGGAGGAGGAGGGAGGAGGAGGAGGTAGTTGGAGAGGGATTGGGGAGCAGCAGACAGAGAGACAATCTGGAAGGGTGGATGTGAGGATAATGATGGAGGATAAGAAGGATGGGATGAAGGCAAGGACATAGATGTGACAAACAAGAGAGAGAGAGAGAGAGAGAGAGAGAGAGAGAGAGAGAGAGAGAGAGAGAGAGAGAGCGGAGAAGTGGAGAGACACAATAATTACATATGTTGCGAGTAAGGTGATGTAAAACAAATTATATATACAAAAATAATATACCTTAATTTTCTATGAGGCCATCCTACTTAATCAATTCCTCAACTGATGGTCTTCGCTATCATACTTACACACCTTACCTATATAACCTACACGACATTCTGAGGTTTGTAACACGGACACACGGACAATATCGTCATCATATATCAATCACCACGTCATAAACAACATCATCAGCATCATTATCATCATCATCATCACTCCTAACGAAGACATCACTACTTATTTCATCATCACCACCATCACCACTACCCTACACTTACCAACACACCACCACCCTTACTTATACTACAATCATCACAGCCACCACAACCACCACCACCCTAATAACAACTATAACCAAACTCATTACAACCACCACCGACAACCACAACAATAATAACAACCCCTTTCACCACAACTCACCACCACCAACAACAACAAAAAATCCCCCTCACCAACCCACTCACAACCATTACAACAACAACAACAAATCCCCCTCACCCATCCACTCACAGCCATCACAACAACAATAATAAGCACAACACCATCAACAAATCCCCTCACCCACCCACCCACCCACTACCATTACAACCAACAACAACAATTACCATAACAACAACAATTACCACAACAACAACAACAACAAATCCCCCTCATTCACCACGATAACAACAACAACAATTACCACTGCAACAACAACAAATCCCTCTCACTCACCACCATCACAACAACAACAACATATATCCCTCACTCACCACCATCACAACAACAACAACCACAATCACAATAACAACAATAACAAATCTCACCCACCCACCCACCTTCCCTTCCCTTCCCCCTGGTGGACAACTTCTCAAGACTATGCCATGTTGTTTTTCCGGCGTTATCTTTTCGCGGGCGACTGATTCGATCATTCTCCGAAGTGGTTCCGGAGAATGGAAAAGCGATTAAACGCCACACAGGAGCGCTCTGCCTCCCCGATACCGACCGTCAGTAATAGGATCCGGCCCAAATAAAAGAGCAATTGGTTCCGTCTTCGTTCCCATTCCGATGCCGGGAGAATAATAACCGGATTACTGGAGGAAGAGGTGGAGGAGGAGGAAGAGGAGGAGGAGGAGGAGGAGGAGGAGGAGGAGGAGGAGGAGGAGGAGGAGGAGGAGGAGGAGGGGGAGGAGGAGGAGGAGGAGGAGGAGGAGGAGGAGGAGGAGGAGGAGGAGGAGGAGGAGGAGGTGGAGGAGGAGGAGGAGGAGGTGGAGGAGGAGGAGGAGGTGGAGGGGGTTGTGTTCCCTCTTGTTTTGCTCATCTTTTGATTGACTGGGAGACTATATAAGCTGTCCCCCCCCCCCTCCTCCTCCTGCTCCTCCTCTTTACCCCTCTTCCTCCTTTTCTTCTTCCTACTCTTCCTCACAATTCTCCTCCCTCCACTACCTCTTATTTTGCTCAACTTTTGATTGGTTGGGAGACTATAGTAATTGTTATGTAGAATGATCTCTCTCCTAGTCCATCCATCTCCACCTCCTACTCCTCCTCCTCTCTCTCCATTTTCAAATACTCTTTTTATTCGTTTTGCTACTCAACTATCTCTTCCTCTTACACCTTCACCTCTTACACCTCCTCCTCTTCCTCCTTTTTCCTACTCCCCTATCTCTATCTCTCTCTTACACCTCCACCTCCTCCTCTTCCTCCTCCTCCTCCTCATCCTTCCCTCTTGTTTTACTCATTCTTTTGATTGACTGGGAGTTTATACGTAATACTCCTTTTTTCCCTCTCTCTTCTCTCCTGAGCAGCTTTTTAATTTTCTTACCTTCTCATTCTTCCTCATTCTCATTCTGTACCATATACTTTTTTCTCTTTTGTTTCGTTTTCCTTTTTCACCTCTTCCTCATTCATGCGTCACCCATCTCACGCATCCTACCGCAAGCCCATTATATCCTCACGTCACCCATCTACAATATTCCCTCACACGCTCACGTCACCTATTATTCCCACACACGCTCGCTCTCGTCACCCATCTTACCCATCCGTTCTTCTCTTCACACGTCACTAAACTCACCCGTGACACTCACACGTCACTCAATACGAGAAAACTTGACGAAACAATCATAAAAACTTGTGATGGATCTGGGCTGCTAAGTCGTCCCCAAAGTATCTCAACACACACACACACACACACACACACACACACACACACACACACACACACACACACAAACACACTCTTACAACCTCAGTCTCCTCATGTCCTCTTGAAAGACATTGAGAATAATCACAATGACGACTCCTGAGGGGCACGTGTCCTGAGCTGAGGGCAGGTAAGAGAAGCAACATTGAGTCTTGCCACACCATATCCCTGCCTGTTGAGTCCCCAAGTGTACTCCTTTTAAATGCCATGGTTTCACGCATTTCCATAAAAGTGCATGTAGAGTCTCCAAGTGTGTTCGTTTTGAGGTCCTAGTCTAGTGCTTTATAACGTCATAAACTAACCCTTATAATTCCAAAGTGTATTCATGTTCTCACTAGTGCAAAATATTTCTTGTTGTTATGATGCTTCCATTCATTCACCTCCTCTAAGAGCAGGCTGCAACCAGTCAAGGAAGCAACAGAATTACGATTTCTCACTCTTCTTCTGTCACTCTTACTCTATTTCTCTGCAACTCTTCTCTCCAGCTCACTCTTCTTTCCATTTATCTCTTTCTGTTCATCATACACATTTCTCTTCATCCAACTCGTTCACTTCCAAGGTCACCTCACTACCGGCTCTCTACCCCAAGTGGTTCTTACAGTCTCTCATAACACAGCTTCCTGGAGTCATCTGCCACAATCCATCTTTTCAATTCCCGTACTACTCAAACACATTGAATACAACAGCTCCATAAACATTTGTGGCTATTAAATCTGGTTCCCCGACCCAACCTAACCTAACCCGACCCAACCTAACCTAACCACTACCCAACCTAACCTAACCCGACCCAACCTAATCTAACCCCTACCCAACCTAATCTAACCTAACCCGACCCAACCTAATCTATCCCGACCCAACCTATAGCCTAACCCCTACCCAACCTAACCTAACCCGATCCAACCGAACGTAAACAAACTGACGTCGACTTTCCTGGAGAAGAGAATGGCTCTAGGGTGTTGGAGGTGGGATGGGCCAAGTGTCGTGCAGGGAGCGGTTGAGGTACACACAACGCCACTTTTATCGACACTGGCCGTAAGCGATTTGCATATCAATTCTACTAATGTACGTGGCTGCGAATTGATCTGAATAGAATAGAATAGAATAGGGTTGGAAGAGGGGGAGCTGCGGACGAGGTTATTTTGTGTTCTCTGGATCTCGCGAGTGTGGTCTGACAAGGTTTTATTTGGTCTGTGTTTGGGCTACTGCAAAACAAATATAAGGTGAAGGGAAATGTAAGCGAGCATTAAATATGAAACAATAAATGATACATATAATTTGAAGCAACTAAACTAGAATCAAGAAGAATAATATACGAAGATGAAAGATACATTTACGTGTGACAATTTACATTATTACGAAGGATGGAATAGATACCAGTCACTTCTTCAGGAGACTTGTGTGACTCTTGGTAACTTATTAAGAGATAAGATGTTGCAAACGAATTGAAAGTTAACAATGTCTCCAGTTAGTCGAGAAGTAGATGGATTGACACTGATGAAATTTCCAGTTTGCAATATACCCAGTGTGTTTTGCCGCCTTAAATCACTGCATATAAACCTGCTTAAAATTACAGATACTGAAAAATCTCCTGACAAAACACATCACGGTATTCTGTGTTCATGGTTTGACTGTGACGTCATTTTTGGAACGAATTTGGTTAGAGAGAAATTATGTAGCTTTTTCGTGTTAATATAAAGTTTATACTTGCTACAGTATAAAGATGTTGGGATTTTATCATCACTAGAAAATCACATTTCATGTTATATTTTCATACAGTATTTTTGTGTCGTATGGTCATTTTATGCTTCATTTTAATGATGATAGAAACTGTCTCTTCAAAACTTGAATACCTGACTCCTAACATGTATATGATTACTCCCTGGTATTCGTCGACCATTTTACTGAATATCGTGTGTGTGTGTGTGTGTGTGTGTGTGTGTGTGTACATCAGCGTCTGTAGCTTCTGCCACTCTGGTGCCACTCTACCATCCCTACAAGCCCCGCAATTTGAAAGGTTTTAAATCTATGACGCTGTACGCAATTGCATTTACTTGTAAACGTAAAAACACAAAGATACTATTTCTTTAACTATTGCAACCAAATTCACTTGCAATGTATTCTTGGGTAATTGAATTATATTTCAAACTGTATGTATTGGTGTCCTTAACTATCAATATAAACTTATGACCATTGGATACATAAGGCAGTATAGTAGTCAAATTAAAGTACGTTCTAACCCATGTGAAAAATATTACTTACGATGGGTGTTCAAATGGGTTGTATAATGTACTGAATTGGTTTATGATTTTCTTTATGTTGTATTTACTTGACTATGCGTAGCGGTGTTAGATTTGGTGTATTAAATAATTTGTATATTACAGATTGACAGGTGTTGGCAGTATGTGCTTTGGTACATGTTTCGTTAATGATGATCCGTATCTCACTGTGCCTGAATCCATATCTGTAGTTGTATCTGTATCGACGTGTATTGGTTGTCATAGTTATAAGTGAAAAGTCTGCCTGATTCGGTGTGTCCTATACGTGTGTGTGTGTGTGCGTATGAAAGTGTGTGTGTGCGTGTGTGTGCGTGTGTGTGTGTGTGTGTGTGTGTGTGTGTGTGTGTGTGTGTGTGTGTGTGTGTGTGTGTGTGTGTGTGTGTGTGTGTGTGTGTGTGTGTGTGTAGGGGGCTGTGCGTGTGTAACGGTGTGTAGGTGAGGGTGTATGTAAACGAATTCGTCTATATATAACTGTATCTCGTTAAAATGGCAGGGTAGTCGTCCCCCTCCCTGTTGTATATCTCTTCCCCATGCACCTTCCAACACATCCCCCTCTACTTTACACACTCCAGTTCTCTTCAGTACAGCCAAAGTTGAAAAAAGTAACTTATATACCCCATCTTCAGTTGAAAGTCTGGCTCCCACCCAAAAAAATATATCCCCTCATTCCCATTGAACCGAGACACGATACAAAATGAGCAACTCGTATCACCACCTACAGCAGAGAGATGCCCTTCGTATACAATAATCTCCCCACCATCTCCTTCAGTAGTGTCAGAAAAAATATCAAACATCCTCGCCTTCAGTAGTGAGAAACTCAAGATAAAAATAAAATAATTATACATTCCCCTATAGTTGTTTTTTTTCAGTAGTGTGACGCACCTGTTAACAAAAAAAAAAATATATATAAAGATAATATATAAATAAGAAATCACCAATTCCCTTTTAGTAGAGTCACAACAAGGTGTATACATGTTGTGTTTTCCTGCACTCTCTGGGTCCCCCTTTGCCGGGCTCCGTGTTAATTAATTGTGGTAAATATCGAGGTAAAAAGATTGGGGTGTGAGCGGAGAGGGAGTGCACAGAGGTCGTTAACCGTGGGGCAGACTCGGGTACTGAGCCAATTAGTTCAGAGTTTTCCTGCTGCCTTTACGTTGCTGAGGCTTAGCTCCGAGCTCTCCCTACCTCTCTTGGTGCACTCACTCTCACTTTCACTCTGTGTGTGTGTGTGTGTGTGTGTGTGTGTGTGTGTGTGTGTGTGTGTGTGTGTGTGTGTGTGTGTGGGTGGGTGTGTGTGTGTGTGTGTGTGTGTGTGTGTGTGTGTGTGTGTTTATGTTTGTGTGTGTGTGTGTGTGTGTGTTTTCTCTCTCTCTTTCTCTGTATATCACTCTGTCTGTCAGTCTGTGTGATTTTCTCTGTCTCTCTGTTTTCCTGTTTGTTTTTCACAGTCTACAGAGTCAGTTTGTATTTTGTCTGTCAGTTTGTGTGTTTTTGTCTATCGGTTTGTCACTGTGTCTTTCCCTCTCTCCCTCTCACCATTACTCTTTTTTCTTATTTCTTCGTCCTTTTCACACAACCATTTTTCTCTCTTTTAAATGTGTTATTTTATTTTTTCTTTTCTTTGTCTCTTTGTGTTTCGTGCTTAATTTTTCGTTCTAACTCTCATTCTATTTCTTTCTTTATTACTTCTCTTTCTAATCCCCTGTTCCTTATAATTCCATTCTCTATTTTCTATCTCTTTTTTTTCTTGTATATTTCGACGCCTTTTTCTCTCTCGTCTCACAACACTTCCACATCCTTAATTAACTCCTCCACCTCCTCCTATAGCCTGTTGTTGCACCTCTCATGCCATCACTCAAACCAAGGCTCTCCCCGTCACACCAACCAACCCCAGAAGCAGACTCGGAGAGGTTTTATTAATAAGTGTCATCGAACAAGGACCAACAACATCACAAAAATCAGTATCATCATCATCGTCGTCATCTTAAAAATCCGAAAAGTCCCAATCATCATCGTCCCACAAAAAAAAAAAAAAAAAAAAAAAAAAAAAAAAAAACACTCAGCCATATAGGATAATAATAGATTGGGTCAGTCATTGTAGTGGTCTAATGTCGAGTGTATATATAGAGAGAGATAGAGACTGATGATGTCCGGGGTATTGTAAGGTGCTGTATACTCTTTCCGCCTGGTGGTGTGTCTCGGGTTACATCCTTCCTTCCTTCCTTTCCTCCTTCCTCCCTCCCTCCCTCCCTCGTACCAGTCAAAGCTAATCTTGACATAATGATTGCTATTATTCCTCTTGAGCAGCCCTTACCATCCCAGTTCCATCTACAGGATTATTCTCTCTTTTTTCCCTCCCTCCTGTCATTTCCTCCATCTCGCTTTCCCTCGTTTCATCATCCTTTCATCCAACCATCTTCCTCCATCCCCTTCTTCCTTCCCATACCCTTCTACTTTTATCCCTTTCCTTTCATCTCCTTCCATCTCTATGTTGGCATCACATACAGAGGAAGGGTAGGGTTGGTGTCAGAAGAAGCAAGAGTGGTTGGTTGGTTGGTGTCAGAGGGAGCGAAGGGAGGGAGCTGTAATGAGGGAGGGATGGTTCAGTTGGTGTCAGAGGAAGCGAGAGTGGTTGGTTGGTGTCAGAGAGAGTCATAGTGAGGGAGGGAGGGTAGGGTTGGTGTCAGAGGGAGCGAGAGTGGTTGGTTGGTGTCAGAGAGAGCCATAGTGAGGGAGGGAGGGTAGGGTTGGTGTCAGAGGAAGCGAGTGGGGTTGGTTGGTGTGAGGGGGAGCAAGGGGAGGCGCCGTAGAGTCAACACACACACAAGGGGAGTTGGGCGGAACACGTAAGTTAACAACACTTCACTCTATCGATCACAGAGAAACACTATCTTGATAACACAAACTGATTCACCCTCCGTCAGAACCAGGTCGGTAGAGGTCCTCTGTTGTTTTGTTGTTGCGGTTGCTATTGATGTTGTTGTTGTTATTACGGCTCTTGAACACAATAACGCCAATCAGTCTTTTAGATATAACCTGTGCTGTCTTTTCTATAATAGAGTGTCCTCTTGTTCAAAGGCGTCGTCTGTTGTCGGGCATTAATTTTGTCGAGCTACTGATTTCTTCAAACCATACATCAGGAAGCAGACTACATTCGTATACGAGAAGAAGTTCACGTTGGTAACACTGTTTGGAAGAATAATTTATTCCAATTTGCCAACCTCAAATGACCACCAGCCCTCCGCAGGAGCTAGCGGCTCCTAGCCGCCCGAAGGGCGGCGGAGCAGCCAGTACACACACATATATAGACACGCATACATACAGACACACAGACACACATACAAAGCGGTAAACACTCTAGGCGAGGCGTTGCTCACACGGCACCTTCAATTAATTAAGTCTATGTGATTGTTGGGCGGGGTGGGATGGATATGGGCGTGGTGCAGGGGAGCGGCGAACCCCTTACTCCACCCCACCCCCCACCCCCCCACCTCCTCTATACACACCTCACCCCTAACACACCTCTATACACACCTCACCCCTAACACACCTCTATACACACCTCACCCCTAACAATCCATTTTTAGCAGGATAAAATAATTTATTTGGTTTACTTCTATACCAATTAATTTCCTTTCCAATCTCCTCTGACAATAATAGTATTCCTCTGGAGTATAACCTACGTCCACTTCCTTCACCACCTTGGACAGTTTTATATTGATTAATTAACTCCTTAACGATTTATTCTTCGTAAATTTATGCATATGAGGCTTCCTAATGTTGTACATATGTAGTAACTATATATACCATCTATTTGTGGCCCAAGCCTCATTTCATTACTCCTCCTCTCACAATCAAAGGTTCTGTTGCTTCTCCAACTTAGATCCATAGTATTGTGAATTACTTAATACCTTCCTTTGCTCCTTTATTTCTACACTTTTTCTCTTTACACATCATTAATCCTCAGAAATCAGTATGCCACAATCTGGTAGATTAATTATCTAAAAATGCATTGCAAATAATATCAATCAATCGATTCGAAATGCCTACCTTGCGACACGGAGATTCCACACGCTACAAACATCCTCTGCTAGATGCTGCTACATCGGGGTTACTTCAATTAATTCACTTGCACTGTCTTCAAGCAATTAATCACAGTGATGCCACATTTCTGGAGACCCTTGGGCCGCTGTAACAAGAGGAATGTAGTGAGCTTTACATTAATACAACAACAGAGACAGGTACACACACACAACAATTACAGGTACTGAACACCACACCAACACCAACACCACCAACCAACCAAAAAAACACAGACATGTACACCAACACCATCACCCAACACACCAGATGCAGGGAGTACATCACTAACACAGCTGCACCAGTTGGATGCTACACTGCACCACACAATCTGCTGGACCCTCTTGTTGTGAATTAAGTTATAGCGAAGCAGCAGCCTCAGGGGTAGCGGGGAGGAGCAGCATCAGGCACCCAAGAATCGAGGAGAAACCGGTGCCATAACCGGGAAATATGAAAAGCAGTGGGGAAAGTCAGACGTGGAGAAACAAATGGGAAATGGGTAAGGGAAGAGACAGGGTGATGCTATATACGAGATAAAACCAAAAATAAAAAATATACAATGTAATATTAGTGAATAGGCAAGTACCTATTCCACCAAACTGCCAATAAAACCCTTAATTCAATAAAACTTAGTTAAAGTGTTTAATGGCACAGTTGTGCTCTGGAAAATGAGTAGATTTCAATTTCCCGACAATATCTTACTCCCTTCTGTGAGGCCCTTCAGGATAGGGAAGGACTTGAAGCAGACGAGAACCCAGACTCCGAGAGAGTATCCTTGGGAATAGACAAGCAATGATAGAGCAGGCAGGGAGATAGGAAGATAGAGGAGTTTCATAGTAAGAGAAGTACGTCCTGTAAGACCGTAAAGGGGACAATGAAGGACAGGTAGCAGACAGACAAGCACAAATCAGTTCCCTTCACCTGTTACTCATTATAACAAAAGAATTGACAGTCGTTGTATATATATATATATGAACTATCATTGGAAGTCTCGTTTCCCAAGAGTTATGTACGAGAATATAACAACACAATAGAATGGATATCTTAATTTTTCATTGGTTCCCGGTGTATCCCCTCACCATTTGTTCCATTACCGCGAGTGAAACAGCATATTTGTGAGCCGCTGATTGCCTGGCAGTGTGAGGCGTGAAGCGGTCCTATACCCATGCTCCAGTCATTGCTCTCGTCCCTCTTTCAGCCTTCTGTAGCCCCTGTTCCAGCCCAGTGTAGCCCCTTTTCCAGTCCCTGTTCCAGTCCAGTTTAGCCCCTGTTCCAGCTCCTGTTCCAGCTCCTTGTGACCCCTGTTCCAACCTCTGTTCCAGCCTCTATTCCAGCCCCTGTTCCATCCCCCTGTTCCGGTCTCAAATAGTTCCCTGTTCCAGCCCCATGTAGTTACTATATCTTTTGTTCGCCCCTGACCCAGCTGCCATTACACTCCTAGGATACCCTAAGCACCACCTATGCTCCTACCCCTACCTTCCTCCACCTACTTACTCATACCCTCAACCTTTCATCTCCTACTTACTCTCACCTCTAACCTTCCATCTCCTGCTTACTCCTACCCTCAACCTTCCTACCCTCAACCTTCCTTCCCCCAACCTTCCTTCCCCAACCTATACACACACACCCCTAACCTTCCTTCCCCTACTTGCCTACACCATACTTTCCCCAGACAGAACAACCAACACACTCGACCCTGTGTGCACGGGCCGCTATGCAGACTTGATATGCATTGATTTGTTCGAAAACTGCCCTGGAAATTGAATGATTGGATTGGAAGTGGATTGGTTACCAGGGATGATTGATCAGAGGTATGGATTAAAAGGTGTTGATTGTTGTCGGTGATTAAATTAGTGGCGTTGAATATTTACACCAGGACACACAGGGACCTGCAGCACGCACACACACACAGAGGGAGCGACGGGGAAAAAGTGCTTGTGTTTCCCCTCGACACTCCCCCTCCCAATCACCTGCCTGCCTGCCTGCCTGCCTGCCTGCCTGTCTGCCTGCCCTACACTCTCCCTGCCTCTTTCACTCTCTCTCTCCCTCCTCCAAATAAACCCACTCTCTCCCTTTCATCCAAACTCACCTCCACCATCTATTTTTTCTCTCACCGCCACTACCCACACCCACGCCCCACCCTTTCCCTATACTCTCCTCCTCCACCGTCATCCCTACCCCACCACCACCGGCTCCCATCCACCCACCCACCCACACACACACACACACTCCATCCCTTCCCCAACCTAGTTACACCATCCCAATCATCCCCCACCCTAAGTCAACTTCATGCCAACTTTCGCTACCTACAAGTAAACTAACTCATCCACCCACCATCTCTTCCCCTCCACTCTACCCCTCCTTACCACCCACCTACATCCACCCAAACTCCACTTCTCCACCCATAACCTATCTACCTTTAAACACACTCAAACACACATACACATATTCTCTCCCCCAACTTTCACCATTCTCCTTCATTTACCCAATCCTACCGATACAGCACTACTATATATATAATTATACCATACCCATGCACCCATTCTCACACTATATTCACCCTCTTCATATATTGTCCTCACACACACACACACACACACACACACACACACACACTTATTCTCTTCATACTTCCCCTCCAATAAACCCCACCCATTCATTCATTCACTCACCGTACCATCCCTCTCAGCTTCCCCCTCCTATTCACCCACTCTAAACCCCTCGACCGACTGACTGGCAAAATATACAGGCAAACGAGTTGGTAAGGGAGGGAGAGAGGGAGGGAGGAAGGGGAGAGGGTGTATGTATGTATGTATGTACCATTTTGCGGGCATTCGGGGACTCAAAAACAAATTTCGGACGCAGGAAAATAATCACACTGAATGGCTACACAGGACTGAAATTTGATGAGAGGGGAATAAATGGGATATGATAGGCAATAGAATACCATGCAGGACGTCAAAACTTATCTATGCTGTGATAAAGGGAATATGTGTGAGAGAGATAGAGAGGATGGGAGAATGGAAAAGAGAGAGAGAAAAGAATAAGAGCATGGAAGAGGGACAAAAAGAATGATAGAATAGAAGAGGGAGACAAAAAGAATGAGATAATGAAAGAGAGAGACAAAAGAAAGAGAGAATGGAAGGGAGGGAGGAAAAGATTGAAAGAATGGAAGAGAGCGACAAAAAGAATGAGAGAATGGAAGAGAGACAAAAAGAATGAGAGAATGGAAGAGAGAGACAAAAAGAATGAGAGAATGGAAGAGAGAGACAAAAAGAATGAGAGAATGAAAGAGAGAGACAAAAGAATGAGAGAATGAAAGAGAGAGACAAAGAATGAGAGAATGGAAGAGAGAGACAAAAAGAATGAGAGAATGGGAGTAAGAGAGAGATGAAGTGAGGTGGAGGAATGAGAGACTCCCTTCGTTACTCTTCATAAACGAGTTTGTTCCGAAATTAAGAGCAGTAAAATAGTGTTAATTAATTGTAGCCTCCTGACTCCTCCAACCCAAGCCACGAACCAGCAGACTCCCTCCACGAAGGCTGGGTAGGCTCTGTTTTGTGACACAGTTTGGAACAATTGGTTGCCAGCAGATCTACGACGCCATCCCTTGCACTTCCCTGTAAATGATTTGAAGTTAATTCTCTCGATAGTTTTTAAACAGAGATTATGAATCTTTTATATCCCTACAAGCCAGGCGAATGTGTACCATCTTACAAAATAGTAGTTAAAAGCCAGACATCGCGAGTAGTTCAAACGTGAAAAATACATACATACATACATGCTCAGGCTGAGCAGTTTTGTATGTGTCCATGTCTCATCCCACTGTATCATCACAAAATGAAAAAAAAATTGTCAGAATATGTTTATGTATAAAGTAATACAGTTTTACACATTTTTACTGGCCCGGTGTAGAATGAAGTGCCAGTATTCAAGTCTGAGATCATCTCTGAGTACACTACTTCTGTTTACACTCCAGACTCTCTTGGCTGTGAGAAAGTGGGTCCTTTTTAAACTTACATGCAGACTTTGTTGACAGGAGTTTAGGGGGCGACTTTCTCGTGTGAGGGTAAATAAGACACGTTTAACTAAGGTTTTTCTCAACTTGAGAGTGACAACATAAATGTAACTAGAGGAAAAGAAGATTATTGTGAGGACCCTGAGTTTGGAGAGCCTATCACCCATAGAGGTGAATGTGACGAGACACGATAGGCGGAACTCAACCCTAGAGGCAGGGGTTGGTTACCTCTGCCTCGCCCCTGGAACCGCTATTTACGGGTTAGATTGCTTCCCCTCGTCCCCCGACCGTCCGGCAAACACACTACACAAAGGCCGGTGACGACCATCGGGGGCCCGAGCGGCTGAATGACAGGCCCCGCTAACACTCCCCTTAGGTTTCGCTCACCGACACGAGACATCTCCATCCACATCATTCTTATAACATATCTCACGGTCTATTGTAACTAACACACTCTGCTAGACTAATAAATGAGAGATATTACCGTATTTCTACATTGTTTGAAAGAACCAAAGGGGAGATAGAAGGATGGGAACTGACCTATCGAGCGACGAAATAATGTGAAACGGGTCACCCCAGCTCGCCCTCGCCTACCACCACCACCACCACCACCACCACCACCACTACTGCTGCTGCTGCTGCTGCTCCGGTGACAGAGAGGCGTAGAGTCTATTTAATTTAAGCCCCGTGTATCGCTTAACTTTGCACCGCCTGTAGAGTAATTATCAGAAAAGTGTCCCGGTGGATTTGGAGACAGACAGAGACAAGATGAATGCAGGCGGCTGGAAATAGGAAGAGGGGAAGAGGAGAGGAGAACTGGGGAAAACAAGGGAGAGGAAAATTGAGGAAAGTCGAGGAGAGCAATATTGTGAAAATGAAAATGGAAGATGAGAGGAGAATTGGGGAAAGGAAGACGGAAGGGGGGAGAGGAGAATTGGGGAAAGGAAGAAGGAATAGGGGGAGGAAAATTGGGGAAAATGAGGAGGGAGAATATCAAGAGAAATAGGAAGAGTATAAAGGGAATGAGGTCAGCTATAGAGAAGGACGAGAAGACTTGCAAGAGAACTGAGGAGCGGGAATGAGGAAAAGGGGAGCAAGAGAAAGAGACGAGAATCGGGAAGAGGAGAAGAGAAAGACTAGGAAGAGGGGAGAAGGGAGAGTAGCGAAAATATTGGAGTATGTGTGAACGTGAGGGCTACAGATAGAAAAAAAAATGGAGGTTGAAAGGAGAAGGGGAAGCGAGAGACAGGAGGGAAAGGAATTGTGGGAGAGAATGAAAGATAGTCAGAGAAACACGGGTAGAGAAAGGGAGACGGGGAGGGAAGAGTAAACTAACAGAGAGAGAGAGAGAGAGAGAGAGAGAGAGAGAGAGAGAGCAGAGGGGCGAGAGACAAATTTTCGGAACTGACACTCTAGGCTGCAGTCAGATAACCATTCTGTGAGGGGTGGAATGGAGCCGTTTTGGGGATGGGTGGTGGAACAGTGTGGAGGGAGCTGATGGGAAAGAGCGTTACATCCATCGCATGAAACAGATGAGAGTTGTTTTGGTGTGGAACAATACTGAGGTATTTGATGTGGAACAGCCGCATTGGGATGAAATAAAATGATTGAATTGGAGTCGACGTGAGGGAATTTATATGTCATGGAAGAAGATTATTTTGGTGAGGTGAAGTGGAAAAGTATGATGGTGGATAATAGTGGTGTTTAATGGCCTGGAATAATGCGAGGTTAATTAAGTAATGTGGAACAGTGAGATGTAAAAGGAATGAAGATGAGATGGTGTTGAGATGGAATAGAATGAAAAAGGTGTAAACATATAAAACTAAAAAAATGGTTGGATGATAAATAGAATAATGACTGAAAGGTAGCCTATTTAGGGAATGTTAAGGGAGTAATCTATTATGCGAACTGGAGTCTACTTGGTCCTCCAAACAATGATAGAAAACAGGTACCAAACTCACATTATGAGGTTAATTTGTTTCCTTGGAGCACATTATTTTTATTCACTCTAATTTCCTCCTCATTTAAGTGGGGGACTTTTCATTTAGCTAAGTCTTTCCTTTTCAGCATTAATTATCACTAGTAACAGTATTAGCAGTAATGTGTATGAAAATATCAAGACAAATAACAGCAACAGCGGAGAAACAAAGACGACGACAACAACAACAAGAACGAAAATAACACCAACAACTTTATCAACGGCTGCAGAAATGTTATCAATAGCATCTCCAGCTGCAGCAAGAACAACAACAACAGAGGCATATCAACAGCTGTAACAAGAACAGCATCATCAACAACCAACGACAACAGAACGCAGAGAAGTGGGGGATATAAACATCAGCAGCATTAATTGACTTCACACGGGGCACACATAATAACATATAACACTTCTACTCGTGAGAAGAAAGGCGTCGTCACTTGCAGTCTTTTCCTCAGAGTAATAAAAATACAAAGCGTCATCGCCCCGGCTTTACAGATGCGACAAGAGAGGAGTGAAATATATTCTAAATTCATTACGGCTCCCTTCTATGCACGCTGGTCAATAAATCCCGCCACTAACTAGCTCATACAGGGTCTCATGAATGCAGCTCGGATGGTTGCATTGATTATCGCGGCCCGCAGAACTGCATTGCTGCCTGGTATGGAATGGACTGCATGTACGGGGTTGGTGGCTGGTAAGGGTTCTGTCTGACATGATCTGGTGGGTATCACATCAGTACAGTTTCATCTCTTCTCTTGTAAGTGTAAATAAAAATATCCTTCTTCCTCTGAACCAGTTATCGGAATAAGGTCTCTATGAATGAATTGCGTTGATGGATATACCGTACATTAATCGTCGCCTAAATGGATAATATTAGAGGGTATCACACGAACACAGTTATTTAAGTCTTCTGGTCAGTCTAGGTTCTTCGGTCCTTGAGCCAGTTATTAGTTATTTAAATAATACACATGAATGCAAATGGAGAAAACCTGCCTCGAGAACTGAGACAAAACGATGGAGTAGAATATAAATAGATATTTTCATAGTCGATTTTATCATCAAATAGGATTTCGAAAACTTAATCAATACGCCTAAAAAAAATGTAAAGTTGAGCGAAAACATAATCAAGTATGTAAACGCAATTTAGTACATCCTAATTCAGTTTATCCTCAAATATACACGATCAATGCAGCTATGATATATTTAAGTGTTAATTGTCAGGTAGAAAAGTGGAATACACTCATGCAACCATTACATTGTACTCAGTCGCTGTCAACATATATACTTTGTACTACTGTATACACCTCTCTCTCTCTCTCTTTCTCTCTCTCTCTCTCTCTCTCTCCGTATAACAACCATCTGCGTACCAGTGTGTGTGTGTTCGTTCCGACGCGTATCACACTCCATAAAGATCGACAATTACAACACTTGTTCTCCACACTAATAAATCCATTAACAAGGGGGGTTGAGACTTGGTTGAGAGCAAAACTGAAGTACTACAGATTCCTACAAACTCTCCCAGTAAACGAGACTTGCCTCACACTCCAAGTAGGGGACCTGTTTACTGGTAGTGTTTGGAGGATGCACTAGCCCTCCACTTGGCCTCTATTTGGACTGGGGAGTGAGGCTGGTGTGGCGAGGGACATAATCACAGGAGCAGCCGGGATAAACATATGGCCCGTGTCAATTGGTGGGAGTGAGGGCGTGTGTCTGTGTGTGTGTGTGTGTGTATGTGTGTGTGTGTGAGAGAGAGAGAGAATGTGTGTGTGTGTGTGTGTATGTGCGTGTGCGTGTGCGTGTGTGTGTGTGTGTGTGTGTGTGTGTGTGTGTGTCGTGCCACGCGTTCGACATTAATCAAGTGTCATTTAACAACCTCTCACCACAGGACAAACCAGGCTGCAGGGTTCATGATTTAAGGTCTCTTCATGAGCAAGCATTTATGGCAAAGCTTTACCGTCGATATTACAATTATGTTGATTTTCTCTGTTTGTTTCTTAATGTCCTTGTCCTTGTAATTGTTCTTGTTCTTGTTCTTGCTTGTTTTAGTATCGGTCCTGTATGGCTTTGTATTGCTGAGTGTATTATTATCTTTACTATTTAAATGTTTGGCGTTGTTGTTTTCATTCGTATGTTTGTTATTGTGTTGACGGTGTTGTTAATAGTGTTATTGTAGTCGTTATTGTTATTATCGTTGTTATTGTCTTTGATGTTGATGATGTTGTTGTTGTTACGGAGGGGAGAGTAACGCCGCCAAAACGCACCGTCATGTAGGGAAGTCGAGTCAAGTGACAGATTTGGGCGGGAAATTAAATGGCGGGCAAACAAAAGAAGATCGGGGCAGTGTAGGAGCAGTTGCCAATTTGCCATATGTCCCTCGCTGCCTGTGTAGTATTTTCTTCCCTGATTCATCCCTTCCTTTTCTCTCTCTCTCTCTCTCTCTCTCTCTCTCTCATAATTCCATCGGTGGGTGTATCAATCATATCGCTTACTTCCTCTTTGGTGATTATGTACGAACCTACACGAACACAATCAAACACACTCACAAACACACATATATTCGCACATGTATATAAATTCTCTCTCTTGTTACGACCCGGTTATCTCCCAATGGAGGGTGTATATAACACCAGTCCCAGGGAGTTTTAAAAGTCTGGAAATTAAGGATGTTAGGTCACCCACCCACCACACTCCAACAACAATACCACAAACCTCACAATGCCCTTACACCATGACGAACGTCCTAAATTATCACTCAAATCCCACCACGACACCAAACACGTCCACTGTCCTCGACCGCCATGAGACCTCTCTCCTCCTCAAACAAAAGCAACTCAACAAGCGCCTCATTCAACTCCACGCCCTGTCTACGTCATAACCTCGACATCCTATAATTAATCCCTTTATCATACTTCTAATATACACAAAATATAATATAAACAAATCAAAATAAGTATTGGAATATTCATTGAACATTATCACCACTGTAAATAAGGCACCGTAACACTCTCTCACACACACACATACACATAAAAAAAATAAAAATAAAGACGCGAAAAAAAAAAAAAAAAAAAAAAAAAAAAAACAATTCAGACAATAGCAACTCCTCCACCCAGGTCAGGTACTCGACCGTATGTCAGACTACTCCTTGATTAACTCACAGGGTTGTCAACAAGATGCAATGTTGTTTACAGAATTCGGTTGTTTACAGGGGAGGTCGTATCTATGAAGGCAATTGCTGTCTACAAGGAAACTCACTCATTGACTTCCCCTTCTCCCCCCCAACAAAAAAAAAATATCTTGATGTGCAATCGATTTATTAATTGGTTTGTTAATTAATTAGTCCTACTCAATAGAAATGAGTTCCAGAGTTTACAAGAGATTGTGTATATTTTATCACACACACACACATACACACACCCTCAAAGACCCAACAACCACACACACACACACATACAAAGACCCAGCAACCATACACACACACACAAAGACCCAGCAACCATACACACACATACAAAGACCCAGCTACCACATACACACACTTACAAAGACCCAGCAATCACACACACACACACACAAAGACCCAGCAAACACATACACACACTTACAAAGACCCAGCAAACACACACAAAAACACAAAGACCCAGCAATCACACACACACACAAAAACACAAAGACCCAGCAGCCACACACACACACACATACAAAGACCCAGCAACCATACACACACACACAAAAACACAAAGACCCAGCAACCACACACACACACAGTGAGACACACACAGAAACACAAAGACCCAGCAACCACACATGCTCTCTGGGTAACAACTGAAACCACAGTACCATTATATTGTTTTTTTTCCCTGGACAATGTGGAACAACTGATAATAATTATTTACCGCGGTGATGGAGGTGCAGCTGAGCGGGAGGTGGCGCGTTATTTGAGGCCGACCCAATCAAAACAATTAACCCTGGAAATGATGACACGCGCGCATAATAAAAAAAAAAAAAAAAAAAAAAAAGGGAGAATGAGAGGGATATGGCCAGGATGAAATGACGCGCTCCGGCCCAGTGGTCAGCTAGCCAGTCAGTCAGTCATCCGTCATGCTCGTTTTTCATGTGTAATTGTCGTTCCTGAGCCAGAGTGATCACGCCGATGACTTTTGCCTGCATACGGACGACATAACAATTGAACCGCGGTGGAACGGGGCCAGGAGAGTGACATCCAACGTGCCGGCGTTAGAGTCGAGCTTCCCATACGTCAATAGGTGTAATGTGGACCGCACGGCACTTTGGTTCTAATGTCCTAACTCAGTTCGTTGTTACTCCCTCATGTCCATCCAAATGGTGTGACGTGGGTATTGCCAGTGTGTGTCCTGGTTGGTGGCTGCTGTTTTAAATTTACTTCTGCTGGTGTTTTATTTATTTATTTATTCATGTATGTTGCGTATGTATGTTGTGTATGTATGTATTGGATGATGGCCGGCGTTGTAGGCTTGTTACCGCACATCACAACTGGGTAATAACTGAAAGGGGAAGGTAGGTGGCAGGGAGGGAGGGACTGATGGGGAATTATTAGTGTATATACAGTATATAGTATATAGGGACAGTACTCGTGTCATGGTGGTGAAGTAGAGTGGTAGGTATGTTGGGGGAGATGATGTTGGTGATGATGAGGACGTGGTGATTATGTTGGTGGAGATGGTGGTGGTGATGATAGAGAGGTGATGATTATGTTGAAGGAGATGGTGGTGGTGATGATAGGGACGTAGTGATTAGGTAAGTGATTGGTGACGGCGATAGAGGGGAGGGGAGGGGATTAACGATTAGTATGTATACAACGAGGACGATTATAGGGAAACTGATGAGGAAAAAGGGACACTCGTGATAAGCTAAGGGGACACTGATTAGAAGAAGGCATTATGCTGAATAAAAACACAACATTAACACTAATTTGTTAAGGATATAATATTGTAATGAGTAAAGACACAACATTATTGATTTGGAGAAGATAATAACACTAATAAGTTAAGGATATATAATTAGTAAAGATATATTATTGATTTGGATAAGAGAATAATACGAACTTAAAGATAAAATATTATAATGAGTAAGACACAACATCATTGATTTGGAGAAGAGAGTAACACTAATTAGCTATGGATATATAATGAGTAAAAACGTTATTACTGACGAAGAGTAAGGGATAGAATAATGATGGGTAGAGAAGCACAGTGATGGAGAAATTATTGATGGAAAGGAATGAGTACAATTAATACTAGTCTTGATAATTAGGGACCACTGTGACGAATAAACAAAAAACCACAGTATTATTGATGAGAATGAGAGGGTACAATTATGATGAGTTAGGGTGTATGGGGGTGGGGGGACAGTGGGGTGTGTGTGGGGGTTGGAAGGGGACAGTGAGGGTGTGTGTGGGGGTGGGGACAGTGAGGGGGTGGGCCGGGGGTGTGTGACAGTGAGGGTGTAGAGTTTGGGGGAGCAGTAGGAGTGGGGACAGTGAGCACCTCATTATACCCCAGCTAATGTATAGTTATTACCATGATCCAATATTCCCTGGCGTGATAATTATCCTCATCGCGTTGACCAGATCACACACAGCTCTAGTTGATTGTGTTCTTACGGCGGCGGTATTCCCAGTCGTGATTGGTGTTTGGGTTTTAGACGCCACGAAGTACAGTTGACAACAGGAATTCGTACACAGGTTCATCATAAAGTAAAGTCAGTATTGTGAAAGTGCTGTAGTAAATGGTCTACCAAGTGACTCGGTGACTGCAAAACAACAATCTTATTTTTTCTGTTGTGTTGCAATTACATAGATATTTATATTTTCTGTTGTGTTGTGATCCCTTGAAGCCTAGAGTGTGTGTACGAATTTCTGAGGCCGACTGTACAGTACATACCACATTAGACCATCAGGAGTGGTAACTACCATCCAGAATGTGTGGTCATCATTATTGTCCTCTTCACAAAAGATCATCATCAGGTTTGTTGGATTGAATTACTTGGCTGTAGAAGTTAAAATTTTACACAGGACTGATGATTAATATATTTGCTTCGGTTCTGACTTACTAACAGTATAGATCTGCTGGAATTAGCATATTTATTATTTAAGGGGCCATTTTTAGGCTGACAAAGGCTGTTACGTAAAACTGTCTGTCAGCTAGTGAAGGGACTTTCTTGTATCCGAGGGAACCACACCTGACAATAAATATAGGACAAACAAAAATAATAATAATATGTTAAAAAGACAGCATTACCAAAATAAGTGAGAGACCCAAGATAACGGCAAATTTTGTTCGAGATGCCTTGACACATTGCGATTGAAAGAGTATACTTGAATTAACACGAAAGTGGCACACAAATATTTAGGTCCTTCAGGGATTATCGCTATTATGAGTATATCTTGAATAGGTGTACTTTCGCAATCCAAAATATGTATCCATGCTTGATTCGAATAGCCTGATCGAGTATTAAGCGAGCTCGAGCAATATAAAACAGGATAAGCTTTGTAATTGGTTCACTAGCATGTCAAATGATTCGAAACGTCAACAGAACCTGGATACAAATTTTGGATTGCGAGTGTACACACGTAGGTTAAAGGGTAAGTCTGTTTAGGTGGTCTGTTAATTATTGTACTGTCTGGTAATTGGAAGCTCTGGATTCCAATAATTCTACCATAAGACAAAAAAATAATAATAATACTGTATAGGCTAAACGAAGACAATGTGTTGCTTGATATCATTTGAAGGAATCAGAAACGTTTCATTTCTCTACAGTCTACAACATCCAATAAACAATAAAGAGCATGTCAAAGGGAACAAAATTAGGAAAAAGTAAAACACAAAATTGAAGAAATAAATATTGCACGAATATGATGCGACCCCAGGCCATCATGCACGTCCCCCCCCCCCTCCTCCAGACTACAGCAGCCAGCCTAAGCGTCCTCACCTTAACTAGTCAACCAACTTTTCGCAAACTTTTCTATTCCACACACTCACCTTCTTTATCTTAGTTATATTTATCTACCGGAAAGGAGGAGGAGGAGGAAGTACCAAAAAGGAGGGAGGAGTAGGAGGAGGAGGAGGAGGAGAGGTGAGTTTGTCGGAGGAAGAGGAGGAGGGGTGGAAGGAGGAGGAGAGGTGAGTTTGTCGGAGGAAGAGGAGGAGGGGTGGAAAGAGGAGGAGGAGGGGCGCGGGGAGGAGGAGTAGGGGTGAGTTTGTCGGGGAGGTGCGTTTTCCATAATAATACCATCGCTGTATGATAAAATAGCCCTGGGGTTGGAGGCGACGGCGGCACCACGAGTCCCCTGGGAGATTGTTAGCCAACACAGGGCGCGGAGTAATAAATGTTTGCCCCACCTCGACCCTCCCACCCTACTCCCATATCTCCACCACCAACTCCTCCCCCCTCCCAACTCCCTATCACCGTGTTGCTACTTGTCCCACCACGCCCCCTCCCACCCTACTCCCACCAGCAACTAGTCCCCCTCCCACAACTACTAGTAACTTCCCCTCCTCTCCCTGCCACCGCGTTGTTGCTATACTTGTCTCATCTATCCCCTTCCATCCCACTGCCACAACCACAACCACCACCAGCAACTCGCCCCCATTCCACCATTACCACTGTTAACAGATACCCCTTACCCCACACCAACCCACTACACCACCACCACCTCCACCATTACATTTTACACCTACCTCCCACCAACCCGTCCACACCACCACGTATCCTCCACCACCAACTTTGGGTCGACCCCTACCACCACAACTTATCTTTCTTTCCCTGCCCACCACCACCACTACCCCTTTTGTTATCCCTGACAATTACCTCACACTACACACATATACACTGGTGCCCTTTCTTTCAGCTACAGTACGTCTCCCTTGCTCGCAAAATAATAATAATAATAATAAGAGTATGACGGAAAGCATACCTATACAGTATGTGTGGCAGCCATAAATATTATATAAAATGTATATAAAAAAGATTATGCTACAGAGAGCTTGACCATATTTCAGGGTGTTGACGTTACCTGGACCTGGAAGAGTGTATCAAGATGGAAGGGAGAGAAAGGGGCCTTCAGGTGTGTGTGTGTGTGTAACTATGATTGAGTATGGAAATCTCTACGTGTAGTTTATGCGTGTGTGCGTAATTTATTTGGTGTGTGCACGCATGTTTACAGGCACGTATAAGCGTTTGTCTATATGCTTCTGTACGTTTGCGCACGTAAATATCTGTACGTAAATGATTGTGTATGAGCGGCTGTGTATGTATCTGCGTGCGTGCGTGTGTGTGGGTGTGCTTCCTGGCAAGCGTGTGTTCCCTGGCAGGAGGGGAGAAGAGAGGAAAAATATGTGATGTGGAAAATGTCGTTGGGTGGGCGTTGGTGTGGTGAAGTCCGAGGAAGACTGAAAGTAAAGGGAGTTGGGGGAAAGTTTTGTCGCTGTTTCAGGGTTTGTTTATACCACCTCGTTCCCTCCTGCCACTTTCCTCTCTGGGTCTTTTTATATTCTTTAATCAAGGTTGTAGGAAGGAAGGAAGGGAGGGAGTTAATGATGATATTCGGACGGCAAAGTGTGTGAAAAAGAAAATAATGATAAGAATAACCTTTATAGAGAAAAGAAAAGAGGAAATAGGAAATATCTATTTATTGAAAACTAGTGTGTTATAGGAGATTATTTTACATCTGTCTTAAGGAAAGAGGAAGAGGGGTTAGTTAAGGAGACAAAGTGAGAAAAAATGCAATAAAGATAAGATGTAAAGGTGTAGGTTGAAATGTGATAATTCTTTGTTTTTTGCAACTCAGTGATATCTTGTAATTACCAACCCATTCCACTCCAGGTATCTCACCCTTAACCATAAACAACTAAGTTATTCCCATCTTCATCATGAAATACAAACTTTCTATCAGTCCTAACATATAATAAAATAAATTTCCTATATCCATCCCTACCAGTAAATAAGAATTTTTTTCCTATGTACAGCCATATCATTAAATCATAAGTCTTTCATATTTTAACTCCATTGTGAAATAACAAGAGCATTGATTTCCTTTTTCTAACCTCGACGTGAATCCTAAAGCAAGTTTTCCTGATCCATAACCAACCAACCAAGCATCACTGACACTGTATTGTTTCAAAAATATACACTGCACAACTCTAGAGATTCTCCTTTCCATCTCCACCGTGAATCATGAAACAGACATTCATTGCCAACCTAAATATGAATAATCTGGCAATCTTTTTCATTTCCCAATTTCACTAAAATATAGGCAAAAATACTGTCACTCCTAACTCCTCATTGACTCAAATAGTTTTGTTTTCTTTTTTCATGCATGTTTCATTTACGACACTATGAATATCAATGCATATCTTCAGTCAGCAGAAGCGACACGTCACGACTTTTAGTGGTTACTGTACAGTCACGAGCACTAATAAGTATACAGCTTTGGTTGAAGTTGTGAACAGTCCAATTCATCAACGAACTCATTTCAATGGAGATTTTATTGTGTTTTTATTTACTGTCTCTATATAGGTATTCGAAGCACACCTGAATACTTATTAGTGCTTGTGACTGTACATTTGTAAACAATTGTGCTTTACCAACCTGTTATTACACTCCTCAATCTTTTATTTTTTACCTCACCCCTCTTTTCCTTCTTCACCTGTCTCTCCCTCTCCTCACCCCTCATCTGTTCACCCTTTTTTTCCCCCTCATCTGCCTCTATTTCCCCTTTCACCCTTCTCTACCTCCTCCGCTTCTCTTCCCCCTTCACCCTTTCACACTTCATTTCCCTTCTTCCCCTTCCTCCGCCTCTCTTCCCCTCTTCACCCTTCATTTCCCCTCTCTTCCCCTCTTCACCCACCACTTCCTCACCCCGCCCCTCCTGCTGTTCTCCCTCATCATTCTCTGGTCCATCCATCAACCCCACTCACGCCCCTGCCAGATCTGTTACTGCCCTGTCGCCCTCACTCTCCCTGTACCCCTCCTCACTCCTTTCCCAACTCATTTTTCTACACAACCAACAATATTTCCTGTCCTCACACACACACACTCTTTATTCCCTGTATACCTTCATATCGTATACATTCTCACTTTCCCTGTCCCCTTCTCTTTTCTACCCTCATTCTCTCTTCTCTCTTGTACCCTCATTCTCTCTTCTCTCTTGTATCCTCATCCTCTCTTATCTCTTGTATCCTCATTCTCTCTTATCTCTTGTATCCTCATTCTCTCTTCTCTCTTGTATCCTCATCCTCTCTTATCTCTTGTATCCTCATTCTCTCTTGTATCCTCATCCTCTCTTATCTCTTGTATCCTCATTCTCTCTTGTATCCTCATCCTCTCTTATCTCTTGTATCCTCATTCTCTCTTGTATCCTCATCCTCTCTTATCTCTTGTATCCTCATTCTCTCTTCTCTCTTGTATCCTCATTCTCTCTTGTATCCTCATTCTCTCTTCTCTCTTGTATCCTCATTCTCTCTTCTCTCTTGTATCCTCATTCTCTCTTCTCTCTTGTATCCTCATTCTCTCTTCTCTCTTGTATCCTCATTCTCTCTTCTATCCTCATTCTCTTCTCTTTTCTATTCTCATCCTCTCTTCTCTCTTCTCTCTTGTATCCTCATTCTCTCTTCCATCCTCATTCTCTTCTCTTTTCTATCCTCATCCTCTAAGTCTTTTCTATCCTCTCTTTTCTTTTCTATCCTCATCCTCTAAGTCTTTTCTATACGCCCTTCCTCCGATATCTTACACACCCTCCCTCCCTCCCTCCCCTGTCATTACGTTAATCACCCTACCCTACCCTACCCTGCCCTACCCTACCCTGCCAGAACACACACACATCCTCCCTCCCTACCTCCCTACCTCCAGTCACGCCCTACTCCCCTACTAGTTATCCCCCTTCCCCTACCCGTCAGTCACCCTCAGTCTCTCCCCTGCCAGGCCTATATATATACCCAATCACTCCTGCCAACCCCCTTATAAACTCACTCATTCCTCTACCAATCTCAAACAACCCCTCCTCCTCCTCCTCTTCTTCCTCCTCCTCCTCCTCCTCCTCCTCCCTTCCTTCTCTCTACCTCTTATTTTCATTCCCACGCACACTGGAGGGTCGAAAGAGTGTGAAGGAGGGAGTGAGGGAGGGAGATAGATGGGATGGAAGGGAGATAGATGGGATGGGAGGGAGATAGATGAGATGGAAGGGAGATAGATGGGATGGGAGGGAGATAGATGGGATGGAAGGGAGATAGATGGGATGGGATGTATAGCTATGGATGGTTAGAAGGAAGGAAATTTGCGGAGAGGAGGTGAATGGTGGGGTAGCAAGGGAAGAGTGGGATTAAAAATGGAATGAATAGAAACAAAATAAAACACAAGGGAAGGAAGGAAGGAAGGAAGGAATTGGAACACCTAGGATGAAAAGTGAAAAGAATGAGGACGGGAAGAGGACAGGAGAGAAACGAGGAATGGAACTAAAGAAAGAAGAGAAAGGGAAAGATGGGGATCAAGAAAGAGAAACTAAATTATAAGAAGCGAAGTTAGAAAGAGGACTGAGAAATGGAAAAGGAATGACGGAGGAAACTGTGGAGAAAAGAGGGATGAAAGGAGGAAGAGAAGGAGAGGTGGTAGTGTCAAAGAGGGAGGGAGGAAGGAAGGAGAGAATGAAGTGGTGGGGGGAGGGGGAGGATGAGGAGAGGATTAGCTAGGAGAGGGGGACAGCAAACTAAGAAGAGGAATGGAGGGAAGGAAGGAAGGAAGGGAGAGAATGGGAGGAGGGGTAGAGGTAAGAGGGGGGAGTGGTCGAGGTAAGAGGGAGGGAAGTGAGTGGGACAATAAGCTAAGAAAAGAGGAAGGGAGGGAGGAAGGGAGGGAGAGAGTGGAGAGAGGGGTAGAGGTAAAAGGGGGTGAAGAGAAGGGGACAATAAACTAAGCAGAGAGGAATGGAGGGAGGGAGGAAGGGAGGGAGAGAATGGAAGGGAGGGAGGGAGGGAAGGAGGAAGGGAGAGAGAGAATGGGAGAAGGGGTCGAGGTAAGAGGGAGTGACGTGAGGAGGGAGGGGATAGGGGGAGGAGAGAGGAGGGACAACAGAAGGGAGAGGGAGGAGATAAGGGGGACAACAGGGAGAGGGTGAGGAGAGAGAGGGGGGGACAACAGACCATGGAGGCAGCCGTAATGGTCGTTATACGAATCATTTACCCGCCAGATTGACCTCCAAGTGGGACATTAGGCTTTGGTAACTAATTCTCGTTAGCGAGGATGCCGGGCGCCATTTACATTTTTACATAAACATGGCTTAGCGCGCCACATCACGCTCCCTAATTGTGTGTTATTGTTGATGTTTGATGACCGTCCCGTGAGTGGGTTGGGCCGTGGAAATGGCTGCAAGAGGGGTTCGGTGATGGTACAGTCTCGAAGTTGGGGGTGGTGGGGGTGAGGGGGGAAGGGGAAGATTGGTCTACTTCGTTATAGTATACTGTTGTAGGCTTTTGTTGGATGGCTTCCCCGTTCATGAGATATATTGTTTAATGTACTGTATTATAATTTCTGAGTTGTTGTTCTTATATTAATGCTTTGTTGGAATTGTGTGTGTGTGTGTCAAAAAGAACGGGACCATCATGTGTTCGATGTATCAACACTCTGCTCCTGCTGGGGATCTAGATAATTATATCATATGAATAATAATACACTACATCAAGACGTACAGTACAGTATCTAGACAACCTATTTCTCCTTCCCCTTCCACACAAAGAATAATTTTTAGTAGAAGAAAAAATATCAACAGAACATATTTTGCTTCTTTGGAGTAATTGTTTAAATAATGTTCCTGTAGTTTTCATCCTCCTCTTAAGACCCCTTGATGATGTATGAGAATTGGAGGCTTCTGATTACTCCTGACTTTGCCACGAAACAAGCTTCTTCCCTATAAGTGTATGTGTGTGTGTTTCGTGGCAATATCAGAAGGCCTCATTTACCTACAATTTTCTGACTACATCACATGCAGGGTTCCTGAACTGATATATCTCGACTGCCCTCCCTTGCATCTCTTTCCTAACCATTTCCTTATCCTTCAATCCCCTGACCCCCTGACCCCTCCCACTTCCCCTTTTTTTCTTTTGATTCACCTCCCATCAGCCACGCTTCTCTCCCCTCCATTGCCACTCCTGCCTACCACTCTGTTCCCTCATCACCTTCCTCACTTAAGGACCCTGTGATCGTGTATGAAAATTGGAGGCTTCTGATTCCTCCTGACCATGCCACGAAACAGGCTCCGTCCATGTAGGCGGTGTTTCGTGGCATTATTTGAAGGACTCGTTTATCTCCAAATTTTCTGACTACATCACAGGGTCCCTTAAAACCAACATCTGCTTCTTTTCTCTAACATATGTCTTGCTACGCCGCCTCTTGCCGCCTCAGTTGATGTAATAACCCACGTCTAATCTTAATTGGAGTCAACTGTTGGAGGGCCAGTGGCTTATTCCTCCAAACTATATAATATGCTACAATATAGATGCCCTTACTCGTTTAGCCTACTGAGGTGTTATTGTATTTACTGGCTTGGGGATGGAGGAATTACTAGTCCTTAATTAATTGATGTTTCAGATTAACAATATGAATGGTTCTCTTAATCCCTGCAAGTCATTCTCCATTCTCTTTATTATCATTTTAAATGTATGTTCTCCATCGAATTAACTTTCATTAGCATTTAATTCTCCAAGTACAGTACGTCATATGTTTCTTTTAATTTTTGTACGGGTTATAATTATAGTGTATTTACATTATTTGTTTATTATTATTATTGTTCCTCGTTCGACAAGACCATATTGACTAGACGAACGCGCTTCCCCTCCCTCTATTTACATTTAGATTTAGACTAGATACTGTGAGATAATTAAGCATACATATACTGTATATATATATACATTACAGTATGAGGGAGGAAGGTGCCGGGGAAAGGGAGGGTGAGGTCAAGGGAAAAGGACAAAATAATAATAGTCACTACAGAGAGATAAAGTACAGATAAGACCCAAATATCAAACTTTTAGAGCATTTGATATGAGAGTGAAGGTCTGTGTGTAGGGGAAACCTTGCCATAGTTTTTCGATCCCCTTAAAAACTTCCCACAACACGACATTAGAGATTTATTTACACAACTGGGCGAACAATATATCATAATAACAGCTAAATTGACAACAGTGAGCACAATGGAACAGAAAGAAACCATACCCACTTGGACTAGATACTCTACATTACACACAACACATTATTATACACACACCACCACTCCACACTACAACACACACTCCACACCACATCCCACAACAACACCACTCCACATCACATCACATCACACCACACCACAACTCCACATTACAAACACTACAACACCACTCCACATCACATCACAGCACACCACAACATCACCACAACACATCACATCATACAATACACCAGACTGTACTTCACCACAGATCAGGGCCCATTACACCATTACACACAGTGACACAACACACTACACCACTGACAACTATTACTCTCCACCCCACCACACCACACTATATCCCACCACACCACACGTCACCCCACCACACTACATTCCACTACATCACACGTCACGTCACCCCACCCCACCACACCACATCACCCTACACCCCACCACACCACCCTACACCCCACCACATCACCACGTCAACTTACACACCACCACACCACTTTACACCACACCACATCACCCTACACCCCACCACACCACCATACACCACACCAGCAGTTACCCCTCCCCACAGGTCCAGATAATCCCCACCATTCCCATTAATTATGTGGGATGTGGCGTCAAATCCCACTTAACAGTTCGCTCAAAGGGCCCGGGACGCCAATCAAAAGGGTTTACGCGTGTTCCAATAATCACTGCTTTCAGAGTGGCCGGTGGACTTATCGACTTCCATTTCCCCCCGTGTGTTTTCAAAGGTTATGGTACACACACATTCACTCATACACACACATTCACGCCTCCACAAATTAGGCTTCGTTCACTCCGACACTTTATTAATAATGTTATCTATCATCACCTGCTGGTTGTGTGAATTCGGGGAAAATGTATTTATAAGAGTGATTGGTATGGTGTCCATATAAGCAACAACACCAATATCAACAACAGCTGCGACAAACAACAACGTGATGTTAATAATACCAAACGATAGAAAATAAAGAATAGATAGATGGATGCAAAATGCTACCCAACTAAACACGAACGACAGAAAACGTAAGCTCCCCACCCCCTTAGGGATCGTGGAGGGGTGAACTCTGGTAAATATTTGCACTAATTGGCTTTAACACTGATGCTGGAGTGTTAGATTAAAATGGTGAGTTGAAGTATCTACATTTCCACGGGCCGTGTGATGATTGCTCTCATTAACGCCTGTTCAGTTGCCAACCAGGACATATTATAATATCGACCGGTAATAATAAAGTATATGATTTATACAATATGTTGGCTGAAAGTGACGAAGAGAGAGTAATGGGTTCCAGTGAAATGGAGTTCATGAGAAAACACTACATGATTTATACTGTACAATTTCCTAATAATATAATGGTGTAACAAAAATGGCATTTAATAATACATTATTAACACATAAATCATAAATATGTTTTCATATCAAAATGGGTTTTAACACCAAGCCCTGAACTAAAAAATATGTGTATGACAGTCGACCACAAAAGGACCTTAATCTAGTTTTTAGGGAGACAGGATTAACAACAAATGGTTCAAGAGTAATAAGATCGGCGAGTCTCAATGTGTCCTCAGTGTCCTCTTCGTGTGAGAGAAAGTCAAAGCGTGTCAATAAAATTCGCAACCTTGTTCACAGACAAAACAATCCAAATACTATAACGCACACACATACTCACACACACACAAAAGGTTACAAATATATACTCACTTATAACGTCCGCTACCTACATGTCTACAAAACCAAGCTAAACACTAGAACATCTATCTATATATATAAACTCACAAGCGTCAATCACACTCCCAGCCACCACCAACAGACGAGCCAGCCAGACATAATCACACTCAACAGCCAACTCCACAGACGACCCAAACACTCCTCCTGTTGAGCCGAGCGAGCTGTATTGTCGATCTCAAGAGGGCATGGAGGAGGGTATTGTGAAACGCTTCTCATTCAAGGGAGCTGCTGCATTGACGACGAGGGTTTGGTTGTGAAGCAGGTGGGGTTAAGGGAGCTACGAAGTGAGGGCTTTAGTGTGTGTGTGTGTGTGTGTGTATTTAGAGTTATAGGGTGTATGTATGTGTGTGTTTAGAGAGAGAGGGTGTGTGGGTTTAGAGTTAATGTGTGTGTTTAGACTTTAGAGAGTGCGAGCGTGTGTGTGTGCGAGTGTGTGTGTATGCGTTGTGTGTATGTGTGTGTGTGTGAAGGGAGAGGAGAGGGACGTGATGAGTTACCAAGAAGGAAGGTTAGGGTGTGCTGTTTAAGATGAGTGTCAAAGGAAAAGGTATAAAGTCAGGAAGAAGGGGTGAAGGGAATTAATAAGAGGGAGAACTGCATGGGTGATGAGAGAGGATTACAAGGGATTTAGAAATGTGATGAGGTAGGAAGGAAGGAAGGAAGGTGGTGAGGTAAAGTCGCGTATTCCTCCTATAAATCATTTACAGTGGAGTTATATTAGACATCCACAACGCTATTATTGGATAGGATAACTGTAATAGGGTTTGTGGTCTTCAATGCCCTCTTATAATACCTTTAATAGACTTCCCTAGGTCAAATTATTATAAGCCTATGAGAAATATTTTTTTTAGTTTTGGTCGTGCAAACCCAAAAAGTCCTTTGTTTTTTCAATAGGAATGTGGTCTAAGAAAATGTATTATGAAGTTAGTGTCCATACTCATGCACTTAGAAGGAAAGAATGTAAATGTTTCTGTGTGTGTGTGTGTGTGTGTGTGTGTTTACTGGGACACAGAATGGATAAACAGCAATGGATAAACAGCAATGGATAAACAGCAATGTGAATCAGAGACGCAACCGCTGCCAAAGGTAAGTAGGTGAACTGATGGGGGTTCGATGGAGTGAGAGAGTAGTCTGCTTGGGTTAAAGGGAGAGGGAGGGGGGGGGGAGGAGGGGAGGGGGAGCGGGAGGAGAGGAGTGGCAGGGAGATGGAGGAGGGGCATGGAGAAGGAGGAGGAGGAAGGAGAGGGAGGAGGGGAGGGAGAGAGTGAAGGGAGAGGGAGGAGGGAGAGGGAGGAGGGTGAGAAGAAACTGTATGTGTGTGTGTGTGTGTTCTTTATATTATTGCGTGGTTTATGTTAACAGCAGAATACTATAACATAATGTGGTCGGAGCGAATCCCTTTTAGGTCTTAAAATAGCCTCTCTGTTCTCTTTTAACATGAATTAGTTTGGTATCCCACTCAATCTCTTTCTCCTATATAGGGCATGGGACTAACATTAGTGTTATTCCAGGCAATCAGTTGATCAATCAATCAGTCAATAATTCATCAGTTTATCAGTCGGTCAATCAATCAGTCAATAATAATAATCATTCGGTCTTGTCACTTCACCGATCTTCCACCTGTACTACAAGCAACCAACCACCTCTTCCTTTATCAAACCTCTAATAAGCCTCCAAGACAAAGTGTGGACGGATCTCAAGGCTGTTATCTCCTTTGGTGTGAAATATAATGTAACAACAACAATGACATACTGTTATAGATGAATACCTGTTTTTAATAATCAATTGTGATGGTATGGGTGTTGGTGTCTTATGCCTATCAAGTAAGATTATAGTTATGGTAATACAACATTGTAAATATTAACCTAACATAATGAATTACATATAATATATTTGTTATAGTACGTCAAAATATAACACACTTCACTTTTATGTAACAAAATAATATTATCAATGAAAAGATGATGAAAAGGAGGAAAAGATGAAGAGGAGGAAAATATGAAGATGAGGAAAAGATGAAGGAGGAAAAAATGAAAAAGAGGAGGAAAAGGTTGAAGAAGAGGAGGAAAAGGTTGAAGAAGAGGAGGAAAAGATGAAGAAGGAGGAAAAGATGAAGAAGAGGAGGAAAAGATGAAGAAGAGGAGGAAAAGGTTGAAGATTCGAATAGGAGGAAAAGGTTGAAGAAGGAGGAAAAGATAAAGAAGAGGAGGAAAAGATGAAGAAGAGGTAGAAGAAGAGGAGTGACACAACAAATACTAAGGGAGTCAGAGAAGGGAAGGGAAGGGAAGGGAAGGATAGGATAATTGACGACGTGAAAGTGATGAGGTGGGAGCCGATGGGGCGTCAACACCTTTTAGATATTACCCACATCTCTAGAGGTACTGTAGATGATATCATTCGTCCCTTTCTGGTTTAATAAGCGGTGAAGGTGAACAACAATGTGATGGTTAGGTTTAGAGTATATGGTCAGGAATATGATACTGGGGAAAACGTATATATTGTAAATAATTATGATGGTGGAAACGGTAAATGGTGATAATAAAAGTAATAATGATGATGATTTGTGATAATGAGAAATAATGTGGCGATGCAGCTGTAAGAAAGGGAAAAGTGAATTAATGAAATGAAGATACACTGACCTTTCTCTCCCACTCAGCCTCCACTGACTTCACTTGCCCGAGTGTGTGTGTGTGTGTGTGTGACTGTGGTGAGTGTGTCAGTAGTGTGGTCTGCTGACTTGACTGCTCGAACCACTCACTCACTCACTCACTCACCAGGCGCCGTGTGTAGAGTTGCTAATTTGTTAATTTTGCAGTTAGATTTACCTACGTTTATGCGTTACTTGTACTTTAAGCGATGATGGCAGGACATGTTCTTCTTTTCAGTATATTATAAATAAATAAATAAAATAGAAAATTCCCACGCACTTAGCGACAATTCAGCGATTTTATGAGGTATTTTTTAGCACCATTAACAATATGCACTTGGCAACACTTGACGCCATACCCTCCAGCTTGTCATAAGGTTACCACAAGCAAGGTTAACGTCATAATTATAATTAACACTGAAATATCACCAGTTGTTTTGACCGATATGAATTACAGTGTTAAGGACATTTTCTGATTTAGGCGACATGGAAGGTTAATAATCCCACCAATCACCAGCAAAAGTTCCAGTTTCCCCGAGTGAGAAGAAGGTTGAAGTCGAGGTTAGAGATGAGAAGGATGTATGAATAAAACTGGGCGGTTCATTGGTTGCTTCATATTGGGGTGAGATACGAGTCAAGAGATGGTGGGGATTCAGATAAGTAAGTAAATGAGCCTCTCTTAAGTCTCATATGAAGCTCTATGATATATATTGTTTTATAAAACTATGTTCGTTCGACCTACTCTTCTTCAACCGCGATTCACTTGGGATAAACAACATTTGACCTGTTTACAGTTTGGGATATTTCTTGTTTGAGATGCATATAACTTAATTGGAATGTATAAAGAATGTTTGACGCATGAAATTTGAGGTTTATATAAGTTGGAATGTATTTGATATGGGACTTTATTTACGTGTGAGAATTTATTACGTGTACAATTCAAGCTGTTTACAGTTCTGGGGGGAGGGTTCAGGGTGAGTCTTTGATGATTAAGGGACCCTGTACAGATGTAGTCAGAAAATTGTGTTGTAAAAGAAAGAGTCCTTCAAGTATTGCCACGAAACAACACCTACATGGAAGGAGTTTTGTTTCGTGGGATAATCAAGAGGAATCAGGAGGCCTTCAATTCTCATACACGATCACAGCTGCTAGGGTTCATAGCATTACCTAGAAACACAGCCGCCATCTCGAGTCAGCCTGGGTCGACCCGCTCAGAGACTTGTTTTGGTATTCATGAGCCGAGGTCCGTGGTGGCCGCTGTTTAATCATCTCATGCTAAGTAAAATTTGCCTCTCTCTCTCTCTCTCTCTCTCTCTCTTCTCTCTCTCTCTCTCTCTCTCTCTCTCTCTCTCTCTCTCTCTCTCTCTTTCTCTCTCTCTCTCTCTCTCTCTCTCTCTCTCTCTCTCTTGGCGTTTCGTGGCAATGTTTGAAGGACTCGCTAACCTCCAATTTTCTGACCACATCACCGGGGTCCTTAAGGTGGTCATTCTTTTTTGGTACCTTGGAGTGCCTCGGTTCCTCCAAAGTATGCTAGGAAACAGGACCAGAAGAACAAATATATGGGTGTTCTGTTGCTTGAAATAGTTTGAAGGCTGTAGTTGCTCCAGATTTACCAACACAAAATTTCCCCCCTAAGTCAGGATATAAGAGAGAGAGAGAGAGAGAGAGAGAGAGAGAGAGAGAGAGACCACCTCCGTATGACTAATAATAATAGGTTGTCTGTTGCTTTGTATTGTTTGGAGGAATCAGTTTGCTTCAGGTAACCGACGAATTACTTTCCCATTAATATTAATAAACCACTGGAAGTTTCAATAAGGATTTAATATACCTCACATTAATAATAATAATAATAATAATAATAATAATAATAATAATAATAATAATAATGACATAGACATAATACTATATATTGTATATACACATAATATTATATACACAGTTCACGTTACCCACAAATCTATTCCATTAATGAAAAAAGAATCACGTTAATAGAATTTATACAATATATTCGTAAATGGCGACGACGACTACCCAGAGAACCAGAGAGAATAATGTTGATGCATATTCCCTGCCAGCCTTATATACCCAGGGAGAAAAAATACATCACTTGTCATGCAATAATTCCTAAATGACGAGGGAGGGAGAAGCCGTGCATGGGGACCAGAGAGAATAATGAGTTTGTGTGTGATGTTGACAATATAATAATGCAACACACACACACATACATGAGCGTCCGGATTTCACACACACACACACTAGCGTCCAAATTTCACACACACACACACACACTAGCGTCATGGTCACATATACACACACACACACATACAGAGGCTTCCTGAATTAACACACACACACACACACACCACAGAGGCTTCCTGGATTCACACACACAAACACACACACACACACACGACACACGAACATCCTGGACACACACACACACACACACACGAGCGTTCTGACCACACACACACACACACACACACACACATATGAGCGTCCTGGCCTTACACACACACACACACACACACACACACACACACACACACACGAGCGTCCTCACAAAATTATATTCCTTAAATTTTCAGCACCCTGGGTTTATGACGAGCCAATTTTTAGGTAAAATATCTTCCAGTGAGTGATTTATTGATTGTCATTAACTTAATTTTCTGAGGCGGAGGGCGAGGGAGGAGGGAGGGAAGGAGAGTGGAAACAAAGGAGGGAGTGAGAGAGGGAGGATAGGAGAGAGGGAGGAAGGGAAGGAGGGTGGAAGGGAAGGAGGGAGGGAGGGAGGGAGAGTGGAAACAAATGAGGGAGTGAGAGAGGGAGGATAGGAGAGAGGGAAGGAAGGGAGGAGGGTAGAAAGAAAGGAAGGAATGAGAGATGGAATGAAAAGCGAGGGAGAAAGAGAGGAAATGTGGAAAGAAAGGAGGAAAGGAGGGAGAGTGGAATGAAAGGAGGAAAGGAGGGAGAAAGAGAGAGAGGGAGGGATGGAACAGTGAGAAAGAAAGACAGAGAGGAAGAAAGAAAGAGAGAATAAGACAGAGAGAAAGAGTGAAGAAAAAAAACACAAAGAGAGAGAGGAAAAGGGAAGAAGTTGGGAGGGAGAGAGGGCGTGAGTGAGTGAGGGAGGGAGGGAGGGAGGGCGTGAGTGAGTAGGTGAGTGAGGAGGGAGGGAGTGAGTGAGGTAGTGAGGGAGGGAGGGAGGGAGGGAGTGAGGGAGTGAGTGAGTGAGGGATGGAGTGAGTGAGGGAGGGAGGGTTGGGGAATTTCAAATATTCAGCACAAAGTGAGATCTTGTTTTCCGTGCCGGTGATCTGCTTGTCAACCGATAACGACTTGGGTCCCGATTAGCAGTGTGGGTACCCCGCTGACTTGTTCCCCTTCAGTCCCTCCCTCCCATTCCCCTTCCCTTCCCTTCCCTTTCCTCCCCTTCCCTTCCTTCCTTCCCCTCCCCTCACCTTCCCTTCCCTTCCCTCTCATTCCCCCCCCCCTCTCCTTTCCTTCCCTCCCCTCCACTCCCCTCCCCTTACTTTTCCTCCCCTTTCCCTCCCCTTCCCCTCCCTTCCCCTCCCCATCGCTTAACACAAACCCCTAATTGACGAAACTCCTCCTTAATTACGCTTTGACTAAGTCACTTTGGGGATTAGGGACATTCTTTTTCTCGTGACCGTGTGTGTGTGTGTGAGAGAGAGAGAGAGAGAGAGACAGAGAGAGAGACAGAAAGACAGAGAGAGAGAGACAGACAGACAGACAGACATCTAGCCAGACAGAAAAGAGACAGACACACACAAACAGGCAGACAGACATTCACTTCAGCTGCTGTAATAATTAATAAAAAAATAAAAAGAAGAAGAGAAGAATGACATATTATACAGAGGATCGAAAAAATAAGTTGTGTGAATTTTATGGATTCATGGATTCCTTCCCTGTAATAGTATGAAGGAAAGGAAGAGAAGAGAGAGGGATGCAATCTAAGGGAAGAAGGGAGAATGAGACACGGTATATATAAGGAAGACAAAGATGAGGAGGAAAATGTGGGAGAGGGGATAAGGGAGAGAGGAGATAAGGGGGAGAGGAGACAATGTAGAGGGGAAATAAATATGAGGGAAAGGAGGGAGAGGGGATAAGGGGGATAAGGAGGTGAGGGAATAATGAAGAGGAAGTGGGGGTATAAGGGGGAAAGGGAGTAGTAAGAAGGAGAGGAGTAAGGGGAAGAGATAGAGAGGGGATAAGAGGGAGAGGAGTAAGAGTAAGGGAAAGAGAGGGGAGAGAAAATGGATAATGGAGAGAGAGGGGGAGGGATAAGGAGGTAGAGGAGTAAGAGGAAAAGAAAGAGGGAGGGATAAGGAGAGAGAGAGAGAGAGGGGGGGGGGAGGGAGGGATAAAGATGGAGAGGAGTTATGGAAAGGGATAGAGAGAGGGAGGGATAAGGAGGGAGAGGAGTAAGAGGAAAAGAAAGAGGGAAGGATAAGGAGAGAGAGAGAGAGAGAGAGATAGAGAGAGAGAGAGAGAGTAGGGGGTAGAGGCAGTCAGGCACCACAAACGACCAATTACGTGTCCACAAATCTGTCGTGGTGGTCATGATGGGGTCCTCCTCGTGTGTGTGTGTGTGTGTGTGTGGGTGACCTGCCCTGGGTTGTCTCACTGACTGATGTTCCCGTGTCCACCCTCAAAGATTGATAACCCTAACATTACGAAGGCTTGTTGTTTCTCTGATATTGATAACCCTTAGATCATAAAGGTTTGCTGTTTCTGTGATATAATAATAACCCTTGGATCACGAGGGGTTATTCTTTTTTCTCTGATATTGATAACCCTTGGAGATGCTGATATTACTGTAGCCCTTAGATTATGAAGGTTTGCTGTTTTTTTAATATTGATAAACTTTGGACGCCAGTAATGCTTCCCTTCGTCATTTTTTTTTGGGGGGGGAACCTTATAAGCCTTCTGGTGTCAGACGGTGAAAATAGCAAAATCGTCAGTCGTTGTTAAATACGAGTTAAATACATTCGTCATTTTAGACTATCGAATTCTAAGGCTTTCCTCGTCATTCAACCAACCCGTTATCGGAAGGTTGAAGGACGAACACAAATCTGACCAGAGAAAGGAAAATGAATAAATAAAGGATCCATCGACTAATGACTAACAAATGACCAGCCATCAATCTAACCTAGACTTAGAGAATTAAGGAATAATTATGACATATTGGTGAGAGAAAAATAATAAGTCCTTTGCCTTTACCACTCTGTCACCCAGGGATCATAGGGATGTCAACATTATGGCTGACGGCACAACACAAGATAGTCATGACGCGAGTAATATTAATTTCATGAAACTCCAAAATGCTTACAAGTATTTTTAAAAATTTGGCTGAGGATGAATGCCTGGTTAGGCAGGGGGAGATAGAGTGGCGGAAGTAGAAGAATAATTACTGATAAATACGATTATCTACATAATATAACGAAAAGATTGACATTGGCTACAATTTCTTAGCAAAGGTATTTTACTAAGGTTACCCATAGTAGACGTTTTCTATTTATTTAGCTCTTGTAGAGAATGGATAATTATAGATGACTATATGCAGGACTTGTATAAAATGGAATTTTACCTATTATTTAACTAATATTATTAATAATTGAATTCTCGCCTTTCCGTACAACTTGCAGGGGTTTGAGACTACACACACACACACACACACACACACACACACACACACTCTTACTTGCGAATTGGTATGAATTCATGAAATGATATTCTGAATGTTGTACCTGTTATAATACAAAATAATATATATATATATATTGTTACGTATACAAAATACTCGTGGGTTTAACAGGTAGGTTGGGTCGGGAATTAGACATTCACTAAGTATTATACAAAGGATTGAAGTTATCTTTCCAGACTTCTTTCCCTTTTTTAACTTGCTACAAACTATTAGACTCGTCAGGCTGAAGTAGTAAACAATTAGGGATGATTGACAGTAAGGTATCTGCTTTTTATATGTTTTTTTTTCTTAAAACGGAAAACAACAAAAGTTACACACACAAAAAAAACAATACTTATATACATTTCTGTTTGAGAGGCACCAACACACACATAAGCCGTCATCTGGTCGTCCAAGCGGAGGATTGGGGTACCGAAACCGTCTTGGGAGCGCTTGGTTTCAGTGACGAGAACTGACCAAATACCATCTAAGAGGAGGCGGCATGAGCCGCCCCACCCCACGCCCCCACCCCCGCCCCACCCCCACCCCAATAAAAAAAAAATTATATAAAAAATATTTTATATAAAAATATTTTTATATAATTTTTTTTTATATTTTTTTTTTATATAAATTTTTTTTATATAATTTTTTTTTTATATAATTTTTTTTTATATAAATTTTTTTTATATAATTTTTTTTTATATAATTCTTTTTTTATATATATATTTTTTTATATAAAAATTTTTTATATAATTTTTTTTTTATATAAAAAAAAAATTATATAAATTTTTTTTTATATAAAATATTTTTATATAATTTTTTTTTATATAATTTATTTTTATATAATTTTTTTTTATATAATTTTTTTTTATATATAAAAAATTTTATATAAATTTTTTTTACATAAATTTTTTTTACATAAATTTTTTTTATATAATTTTTTTTTATACAAGCACTGGCTTCGTCAGCCACATCTGCTATTGCTTCTTAAACACTGTAAATAAGTTCTGTATATTATGTCTTAAATGTATATGTACAGCGTATAATACACATTTAATAAATATTATAATATGTATATGAATCATCCTGTAGATATGGTACAGTACTTGGTTCAACACTCACATAATAAAAAAAAATGCGCACATGTAGGAATGATGGTTGTGAAAAAATGAGAATCGTCCAAAGATTGAAGAAGTCTTCTATTGTGTTTTAGGTCTTCAGCCATTATAGGTAACCATTATGGCAGGAGTTGTTGTTGAAGTTCCTCAAGCTGTCTGGCCGAGCAGCCACGAGCTCTCGAGGAAGGCCATGGCCTGAACCGGGCTTTCCCAAAGTGCCCTCAGAGTGTATGTTGTGTTGTTGGCTAGTGTGGTTGTGTGCGTTGCAGTCTTCAACCACCCCCCGAAGGCTGTCAAGGAAGGCAGCTATGGGAGCCAAACCATCACAACACCAGGGGGCACGAGTCCCTGGACATGGAGTAGGGCTCATCAGTCTAGAATAGGTGCAGTAGAAATGAGTTACTTGAGAGGTGCATGTGGACTTACAAGTCGGGATGGAAAAAGTAATGAGAGTGTGTATGAGAGATGTGGTATGAGTAAGAAAGCAATTGGTAATGAGTGTGGTGTGGTTGAGAGTGAAGTGTAATACATTGAGGTGGTTTGGATATGCTTCCTTTCTCCCTTATGCTCTTCCTTGGTTATTGTACCAGTAAAATTTGTAAAGTACTAGTTAGTATCAATGAGACAACAAGAGGAGTGCCATTGTTAATTAAGGAAACTGAACTGCTCTAAACCATTGCATATAATTATCAGGGCATACATAGTTAGTAAAGGAAAAAGTTTCCTTGAATTAAATATTGAATATCTATTTTTGCAAATGACTGTAAGTCTGGATTAAAGTATTTTTAGCTTTAACCTACTCTCAGCAAAGGAGGTCGAGGAGATGGGCGATACTGAAGGAAGACTCTCCGCTTGTGCTTCAACTAAATGGGACTGTATGCAACTACAGGCATCATTTAGGTCATCGAATGCACGTTCACAGTACAGACACATAGTCCTGGAAGTAAAGAATTTAATATAGTAACCTACCATGGTAAGAAACAGTTAAAGAAGGGAATACAGTATCTGGTACTTGACATATTAAACACACATACTTAATAAACTACATTTGCAATGTAGTACAAAAATTACCCCTCCCTATATAACGATAAGAAAGTTATTGAATTAGTTAGACCTAACTTAATTATTTTATAGAATTTATTTCTGTTCTGTAGCAGTGTCCGGCTATGTCCCGGTTAGGTCATGGTAGTTTAACAAGGTTAGGTGCCATTGGTTGCTCTGGTTAGGTGCCGGTAGTTTGCTCCAGTTAGGCCCTGGTTAATTTATTATGGTTATTTCCCAGTATTTTGCCCAGCTTAGATCCCAGAAGTCTGTTGCGGTCTAGGCAACATCTACAAGAAACCATTGCATATTTTAATATCAGGGCATACAGTACTTGATAGTACTGTTAAACTGTATTTTTGCAAATGATTGTAGATTACATTAGTTTGATCATGTAAATACGGTAATATTAATATATGGTTGCAATGACCTGTCTGTGCTTGCTAAAAACATATTACAACCTCTATTCTCACCAAAGGAGGTAGAAGGGATGGTTGACAGTGGAGGAGGTGAATCCATCAGAGGCTCCATAACCTCTGCTTCCGCTAAATGGGATTCCATACACGTACATGCATCACTGGAGTCATGGAATTGTCTATCACAGTATACACATGTTGTCCTGGAAGTGAGGGATATAATGTAGTATCCTACTACTATGGTTGGAAACAGCTGAAAGGAAGAGAATAAACTGTCTGCATTTATTAATGTCCACCTATAATTTCCTAACAATTAAAACATTGCATGCCTATTTTTTATGGTCTTAATTATATTTTCCATATTTGAGCAGATGACTGTTTCTTTACCTGAGTTGCCCGGACCTAACCTACTAATCAAATAAAGACCGATGCAGATTACGGGTATCTAACCAGGCAACTTACCGGAACCAAAGTAGTTATTGATACAGAATACCGTTATGAACTAAATTACTGCAATCACATTTGAAATACACATGAAGGTGGATCTCTTATATCCTACAGTGATACTGTGTTTAAGTCAGAACCGGTGAAAGTCAAAGTCCATTCCTGTATTTTAAGATTGATAAAAAACAGAAAATGTTGGCATGATTCTATAGTTTTACCAAGAACTGATTTCCAATAAAGTACAATACTTCCCTTCACCTTAATGATATTACATAATTATCAAGAATGGGTCACATAACCCCTAAGCAATCCATATAATCTCATATAAGTTAAATTAGATACGAGAACATAAAAAAAAAAAAAAAAAATTATATCATTATCGTGATTCTCCAGGTTTTAACAACTACTATTTTAGTAGAAATGGTAGACTAATAGGAACTCTACACCTGCTCTAATCTGTCATTGTTATACTTAAAGCCTTATTTGTGTTGCTATCACTCTACTTTACAGCCTGTTGCACCTACAATTCATGTATTATTATACTATTAACTTACTTGTCATATCTTTAATGGCCGCCATATTTACTGCTATACTTCTCCTATCCTTTCCCCAAGCTCCCCGAATCACTGCTTTTTGGCGAGCTTGGATGGATACGTGGTTGGTCTTGGTTTCAGTGGCTGGCAGCAGGGTCCATCTTGGTGGATCGTCGAATCCTTTTGACCGACCAGAACAGTTCCGCTTGCTTTGGCTTGGTTTCACCCAAGCGAACTTCGTATCCGATTGACGTCCAGATAACGGCTATAGATCAGCAATTAATACAAAAACAGATAACCAGTAAAGACTACTTAGCCGTACTCCAGCCCGACACTAGGATGGAGAGGGACCCACTCCTGGCTTCTGGAACCACCTTCACACCCTCGGTCACTGGCCTACCAAACCAACCGTCAGACTGTACTTATATAATTATCCCAAAGTCCCAAACTGGCAACTCAATATGAACTCAACTGAGTGAGGCCATTCATGAGTGGGAACCTCCCCGAACTATCTTCACGGGGTTTATTCTACCCAAATCCCCATGTACCTAGATAAAACATCAATTCACACAACAGTACAACAAAAGTACAAGTAAATACGTGACTACTTAACACATTATAATACATAATATTTAAACAACACATAATTCATACCTTAATACTACAGTTAAACATTGAAATATGTGACAATATATATATATATATATATATATATATATATATATATATATATATATATATATATATATATATATATATATATATATATATATTAAAACTGAACCCTACATTGAGTATAGGGTTGGATGAGACATTGTGTACACTGGTGGGTTCTGTTTTATGTGAGGTTTGTATAAAGAGTGTCTGACTGTCTGTACATGTCATAAAACAATTAAATGTTACTGTAGAACCCTGACAACCAAACCTAACAGTGTCCCTCCTTTGGCTCACGTCACGGAGTTAGGACACACACACACACACACACACACACACACACACATACACATTCAGACTGACACGTGTGGGACTTGACTTGGATCAGGTTACTTTCCACCATGTAAAGTAACCAACCAACCAACCATAGTGACGTAACAAGGTATCCATCCTGTGACACGTGACATCTTAACAACCAAACAAACCACTCATCTCTCTCTCTCTCTCTCTCTCTCTCTCTCTCTCTCTCTCTCTCTCTCTCTCTCTCTCTCTCAGGTGTATTATATAATTTTGAATAACAAGACTTGTTTCCATTTTTGTATTTCTGGACAGGGACGTATACTTTTTTATTTAACTGAACAGTGACACATTCTTTATTTATTTATTTTTTTTTATGGAAAATTTACTGGCTCCCTCACTTAACATTTTGGCTTTTTCGTTCAATGTAATACAATAATTCAAGACCTAACACACCAAAACCTTACACAAAGTCATTGTATTATATAGAAAGAAATCTGTTCAATAAAATATTTCACCTCTTAGTACCTCCAGCGAGACAACAAATCGAAAATGGTCAAAACACATCGTGTATATAGGCCTACCAATGTTTTATCAAGAACTTTTAGCATTGTTTTTTTAGTACATTGAAATTCCTTTGAACTTTGAGATGGCTTCCCTTCACCAGTCAATATCATCTGGTGTTAGGCAATAATATAATGAAAGAATCATAAGCCTTATTTTTATTTCATATTAAGGGGGTGCGGGAATAGGGGGACAGGCTTGGGGGGTGCGGGAATGGGGGGACAGGCTTGGAGGGGTAGAAAGTCCCCTATTCCTACACCAACCTAAACCCCCCTTCAAGCCTGTCCCCCTAGTCCAGCACCCTCCCTGACCCCCCCAAAAAAACGCACCCCCCCCCAAGCCTGTCCCCCTATTCCAGCACCCCCTTAACTATTCACACTAAACACACACACACGGTCTCCTCAACATTAACCTACTTTGGGTCCGGTGACGTTTTTGCAAGTCAGATCATTATATTGTGTCCCTGTGTGGGTAAAAGATGTGTAAGACTGAATATTCACACCGCGTCTAATCTCATAAACACCAAATAGGATTAGTGTGAGAGAGAGACATGTTGTGTGTGACGACGGTGGTGATGGTGGTGGTGGTGGTGTTGTGTGTGACGGTGATGGTGGTGGTGGTAGTGGTGGTGTTGGTGTTGGTGGTGGTGGTAGTGGTGGTGTTGTGTGTGACGGTGGTGGTGGTGGTGACGGTGGTGTTGGTGTTGGTGTTGGTGGTGGTGGTAGTGGTGGTGGTGTTGGTGTTGGTGGTGTTGGTGTTGGTGGTGGTGTTCTGGAGGCTATTCATCCTTCTTAATTAAGGGGGTAATCATTCACTTTTGTTCCATTGGAGTGCCTTGATTCCTCCAAAGTATGCCAGGTAACAGGACCAAATGAACAGATATAATGGTGTTCTGTTGCTTGGAGGAATCATTTGCTCCACATAAACCAACAGTGTACATACTTCCCCCCTTAATTTCTATCCCACCCACTCACTATATTTGGTCTGTCTGTGTTCGTATGTGCGTGTGCGTGTGTGTGTGTGTGTGCTTGCTTGCGTCATGGAGTAGTAGGATATTAATTGTCAGCACTCTGTAAGTTACCGTGGCTTCCAAATTTCACCAAAAGAAAACACACGTCAGCAGTATCAGATTCGTTTTTTTTTTTTTTTTTTTTTGGCACATGAAGTTTGTAGGAAATATTAATAGTACCGTAGCTCGAATTTGGCGACAACATAATATGACTTTGATATTAATATTATCCCTAAACAACAAACAGCTGCCGTCATTAACATCTCCCCGTCATCCAAGGGTTAAGTAAGTAGAGAATAATTATGTGTGATGTTCCATAAAGCAGGAACAGAACATTATTCAATACACGAGGCATTATACAGCGTAAAAAAAATATTAACCATTTATCACACACACACACACACACACACACACACACACACACACACACACACACACACACACACATCTGAGGGACTATAATAAAATAACTTACGAATGACATATATCTCTCCATGGAAGGACGCTGAATACAACATCGTAAAAATGTAGTTTCTCAAGGTGTTCTGTTCGTTCCCAGTGATAAAACTACTTAACTCCATCACAGTGAGTCCGTGAAGACACCCACACATCTCACCATCAAGGTTAAGACTTACTTTAAGACTTACCTTGCTCACCATCTCACTGCCCTTCCAACACTGCAGGCAACACGTGTTCATCTCAACACGTGTTCATCTCGACTATAACTTTTTTTTTTATAGGTGAACTTTTAACGGCGTGTGTCTTGCCTGACCAAACTTGATGCATTGTGGAATCCGATATCCTGTGTGTGTGTGTGTGTGTGTGTGTGTGTGTGTGTGTGTGTAAGAGTCAAACCGCGATATATCTACCCTCTCCTGAAGTCTTAGTTATACAGGTACCATGCTAACTTAATTATAAATTATATATGTTTTATTCAGTTGCTTATTTGTATTTCTCATGTACTATCCATATTTGAAATGCTTATTTTAGAAAAGGAAGAGAGAGGCGCATAATGACCAATTTTATGAAAACTTTATATATATTCCCATAAAACTAACCAGAGTATCATACTTTCCAACATTAAAAGTGTGCCAAGGTTGATTACTCATTGACCGTATATACACTCACCAAGTAAAGTTAGTGATATTACTGATAATGACGTGCTCTTGTTAAATTCACGAGTCATAGGTGGTGGTCATAACACTTAGGCCACAAATATCAGTGTTCAAGAAAATTGTATGGATACTGAAATTCTGACAATTACTGTGTCATTATCACATAACGTATAGGATTACCTTATCAATAAAATTATTCTACTGACCTCTGATGATATAAGATACACCGAAATTTTCACTTTGCTCTGGTTCGATAATGGTATTTGAAGCATCCACATATCTTTACATTTTTGCATAAAATATAGACGTCCGAACTGTGCCCCACCCCGGACCCCCACCTCTTCCTTCCTAAAGTGTCAACCCACACGGACCATTTGCCTCCAGACGGAACCTGACTACATACGCCCTTACTGCCGACCCCATCCATCCACCACCACACCAACTGTTCTCAAGTGACACACAATTATAAAGTAACTCAATGTTTTGTGTTGCGATATTTCTGATGGTTCGATAATCTATACTCTACACTGTAGAGTATAGAGACAATATATTGTAAATTTTCATTCCTGTAGAGTCTACAGGAATGAAAATTTACTTGTTTGTTCATTCATCGATAATACAATATATTGTCTCATTAATATACAAACCATCAACAACAACAAAAATAACAAAAACAACGTCATTCTATAGTGCCATACAACAGACACCATAAAGAACATATTCATAAAGGAACAACAACAAAAATAAAAACAAAAACAACAACAACACGAACAGAAGCAACAAAGACGACGACGAGAACAGCAAACACAGATCAATCTAAAATGAAGAATTAAACTAGACGTTCTGAACAAGAGACCGTAAAGACCGCATGTGCAAATAAGAAAATGGAAGAAGGATAATAATACAGTTACCTGGTTTCCGGCCACAGTGTCACGTGTCACCAGAAGGCTTATAATGAACCCCCTCAGCCACACCACCTCACTCACTCTCTCACTCCTCTCCCTCACACAGCAAGACCACTCTCCCTCAGCCAGACACTGTAGTCACCCACGCCTCATCACTCTCTGGTTTTAACACAGATCATTCTCGTCTCCTCTCCTCTCCTCCCGTCAGTCTCAAATCATCTGACTTCATCACAGATAATTTTCCTCTCCTCCAGTTAGTCTCAAATCATCTCACTTCATCGTTACTCTCTTCCCGTTGCTTCTCCTGCTATCCACTGTCCCTCCCTACTAGAGTGTACCAGGGGTCTGTGGGGCAGGAGGCCATTCTGCCCCGGGAGAACATCAACAACAACAACAACAACAACAACTCTGGACATCACTTGGCACCGAGCGTTATCTTCTGCCGTCCAACCAACTGGTCCAGAATCAATACTCATCACTTCACAACAAACCTTCTGAGGAGGAGGTATAGCGCTCTAATGTAACTTCACTAAGCTACATGGCCTATATCACTAAGCTCAGTAGGAAACATTTCTACTATTTCCCATCATCACCAAGGAGCGTCAACAATACCTAGGTAAGATAAGACTTGTGATGCCAGTTTAGTTTATATTTATTCTCCAATGGACGGTAGAGTAGACCTTTGCTGTTCAATAATACTCTGAGTTCAGATAAATGTTATTATGCACAGTGGTTATGGTTATGATGGTTGGCGTGTAAATATAATCATCTCTGTCATTTCAAATGTATCCTCAAGTATATTCAAGAATAATATATTGTGCAATGCAATTTTGAATTTATTACAATGTTGTGATTTTAATTCCCACTAGATTCACATTTCGAAATCGATGTCAGAATGCAGTTCTTATAAAGACAAAAAGCTCTTCATCTTCACAATAAAGTTAAAATCAGGTCTTGTAAAGGGGTTATTAGTTAAGGGCGAAAGGGATGGCTACTAATTATTACAAACAATACAAGAAAGTAGATTAGTGTTTCAGTATACGAAAAAGGGATCTGCCTTGTAGAGTACCTTAGTGAAGTTAGGGAGGAATCAGTCGTCATCCAACTCACACACAACACAACTCACGATTATGTAAGCTGTTGAGAATTACAAAACGTTGAAGGATAGCCTGATAGCAAGCTCTCTTCGCAGTGTGATTGAGAGAATTCCATCCTCAAATTTTCACTATAATGATACCAGTCGTAACTCTTGCTGGGTCATATTTATGTACGGTACATGTATCAACTGTCGTCAGCAGTAATCATTGAGAGAAGGAGGGAGGGGGATTTTGACATTTCCATTTTTGTGGTGTTGGTCCAGAGATGCTCCCTACAATTCTGGCTATTGTTTCCGAGTTAAATGAATGAAATGGTTTTTAATTTTTGAACTGATTGCTTTCGACAAACAAATCGTCTAATGTTATTCAGGGGAAACAATATTAGTTGTTTTTCACTGCATAAGGAGTAAGTACTAAAAGTGTTGGTGGTTGTTAGATTCTTTGCAAACGTATATAAATGTTGATATTAAGTATTATGTTTATATCACCTGAAGATCAGTCATCCCATCAGGGTTTGGGATGCCGAGTATTATTTAATGTATAGTGAACTAGCAGCTGAAGTGTCCTGCTTAGTTAGCAACCTATTTATAGAGGCAGCTTTCATATGGGTCGAAAATATACCATAGCATATATACCTACTATTTCGTAGGTATATTCTATCAACTGTGAATTCTGACTCGATAAATAGCGCTCACAAACACTGGACCTAAAATCAGGAGTAGAAAAAACGCTTAATAGGCATCCATATTATTTCCGGAAGGTGGATGGTAAATCACAGCGTTATATACTTACTGTGAGGGCTGATGGTTGGTTAGACTGGTGCACTTGACAGACTTTATGTGTGTCATCCTCGAGTGTTGCCTGGGTCGTGAGGTTTGGGAGCCTATATAATTATGAGGGAATGGAGGAAGGGGGCACCTCTCCATCTGCACGTACGCCACACACACACTGACGTTCTTCTCGTCATGTTTACTGTATTGTTGGTTCCATTCAGTAACTCGCCTACGGTTGCAAATCATTTTTATTCGTTAAGCTCGAATCTACATAGTCCCGAGCGCTGTAATAATAATAATGGAAGCTTCACAAAGTATAGTGTAGTTAGTTGTAAATTTATCTAAGTCTCGAGTAGAAGGTTTATAATTCCCTCTGCATGCATGTGTGGGAAAGGAACATTGGCAAGGCAAGGTAACCAACGTGGGATTATACAGACCATTATATATTTGTAGACAATTGTAGGGTAATATTTTGACCCGATTATTCAGGATCAGAATCAAAGGTGAAATAAAATATAATTAATAAGTAGGTACAAGCAGACCAGGAAGAGTTAGTGAAAGTCTTGAATATTATTAGTACTGTAAGTTGGTGGTGAGTTTGTATACTTATAGTTTGTGGTGTTTGTGAGAATGTTGTTTGTTTATGGGTTACAATGTGGTGTTTGTAACGTGGTGTGTACTTGTGTGAGTTTGTTGTCTGCGTCTGCGTGTGTGTGTGAGTGTTTGGGTGTGCGTGTGTGTGTATGTGTTTAGTGTGTGCGTGAGTGTCGTGTGTATGTGAGTACGTAGACTTTATATGAGTTTGTGTATGCGCATGTGTATACAGAGTGTATTAAATTTAACAATATGTGTATAGTGTATGTGTGAGTGTATTGTGTGACGTGAGTGTGTAGTGTGTGCGTGAGTGAATAGTGTGTGTGGGAATGTATAGTGTATGTGTGGGTGTGACATGAATGTGTAGTGTGTGGTGTATATGTGAGTGTATTGTTCGACGAGAATGTGTAGTGTATGTGTGAATGTATAAAAATATATGTGTGAATGTATTATGTATTGGCCAAATCACAAGGAAAGTATAGGTAAGGAAAGGTCACGAGGGTTGTCACGTGGGTTTAAATTGATAGCCATGTGTAGATAATGCCTTGTCCTCCACCTTCACTCACTCACTCACTCACTCATTGACACTCTTACATTCCCTCTCTCCCTTTGTTGTCCCTCCTCCTCGTCCATTTTGCAAATATATATATATATATATATATATATATATATATATATATATATATATATATATATATATATATATATATATATATATATATATATATATATATATATATATATATTATAATGGAAGTAGGAATTGCAATAGGGGGTCCACACTATAAAAAAAGTAATAATAATAATAATAATACAAATTTGAAGTATTGCAACATTTATATATATTTCTGACAGACTGCATATTTTACAAAAGTGTTATTAAATGCTATGAAGTTCTACAGGAGTTCAAAATGTGTCCTATTATTTTATGGCACGGGTACTTTAATTAATTTCCATCCATTATATTATTCACCAACAAAATATCGGATACAGAGGCCACATCCGGTGTGATTCGTCCTTTTATTGGATACAACGTCATGCACCGATCTTAGTAACATATTCTATTTACATCTATTAATTATTATTTTTTTATTTATATATTTTTGTAAGGTAGATAATAAATGCATAGGGTTTGTAAGGTAGATATATGCTAAGGGTTTGTAAGATAGATATATGCTAAGGGTTTGTAAGGTAGATAATAAAGGCTAAGGGTTTGTAAGATAGATATATGCTAAGGGTTTGTAAGGTAGATAATAAATGCTAAGGGTTTCTAGGATAGTGGTAGGTGAGGTATATATATATATAGTGTAGGAAAAGGTTTGAAGTCGCCTTATCGTTTTAAACTTGTGACGGTACGTTAAGAAGTCACGTGTATGGTACTGTAAGATGCATGTGTTTGTGTTGTTGTTGTTGTTGTTATTGTTGTGGCGAGACTCGGTGTGATTAACCTTCTAATAACATCTGACCACATTTGCATCTATTTATTTTTTTATTACTATTAACTCATCTCGTATTACAATGACATGATGTGGGTTGGTGACTAATGCAGCGTCTCTCATTCATCTCATCACAATTCACCATCACCAACCACAAACCACAAAAATATAGCGTTACTGAAGGGGATAGATAGATAGTACTTACATATTTGGTACATTGGAGCATTTTGATTCCTCCAAAGTATGTCAGGAAACAGGATCAGATTAGCAAAAATAATAGTAGCCTGTTGCTTGGAATAGTTTGGAGGAATCGGTTGCTCTAAATATAACACGAGGCACACGTCGTTTCCTCGTCATCTGACCCTCACCAAACCGCGTCACACTGCATGAGAAGTAAGAAACAGATCAATCCATTAATCAAGTAATGAATTGGCAACACCCGAGCCAATGCAAGCCACTCCTTACATTCATCTCCATCATCCTCATCATCATCATCATCATCATCAGAGACCGCAAGTGCTCCCGTCTCGTGCTCGCGTTACACTGGACTGAAAGACTCGGGAATCACACTATTATTGATTTTGGAGTCGGGTGTCTGGTGCAGTTGGGTCACCACTTAAGATCAATATTTCACTCTTGTCGTTACTACTTCCCGTAGTTTAATAATGTTCATCTAATATATTCAAGAAGTCCCAGGAAAGCTTGTATAACTCCAGTAGTGGTTTATATACTGTATGGGATAGTTTAAGTAACAAATATTCTATGAACATTTATCTCATTGGCAACCTTCAATTTACAAACAAACACTTCATTATTTGTTGATCATGTACTCATCAGATTAAAATTTATAAGAATAAAACTGCTGTGAAGTGAAGTTTAAAAGCTGAAACTTCTGTATTGTATTATACTGTCCTGCCATCCCTTTAATGACCAAGGTAAGGTGGTATCCAAGCATCAGATTCCATCTCCCCCTTAGTGCTATATAGTAAAGTGACAAAAAGACAGTGTGCTACAGAAAACTATCTGTTCTCCTCAACTCTCCACCAGTCTGTGAAGGATAAAATTTATTACTATGATAGTTTTGGAGCAAGATAATTCCCAGGTAACATTGATATTTCTCTCCCATATACTTATGAATATCAAACTCTTACACTATCAGCATTAGAAACTCAGATAAATTGCCCTAAGTTTGACAAGTGGAGCGAGTAGCCAGTAGGGTGCCAGTGCCACCGACACGTGTGGTGAGCCACGTGACCTTAAGTGGTTCTGAGGCAAGAACTGGGAGCACCAGAAATTTTATACAACACACATTTAGTGACAGTATCTTTACAGGAACTTTGTTCATAACTTAAAGATGTATTTATGTCTACTTGAGTTCAGATATTCGCTATATATAATAATCTGTGAAGAGTATTGAACACGCTCCCACTGTGAATTATTATTTATATTAACCTACCTCCTTCTTGGACTGCAAGTCACTTTGTCAAGCTGCATAGGTCTTGTTTCTAATCATCATGGTTCTTTCGTTACAACCTAACCGTTTTGTGTTGATGAATGGGTCAGCAAAGTGACCTATTTTCCAGTAAGATAGTGATAGACTATCAACCCTCACCAGTAAGTACCGGTATATCATTAACCTGCATCAACTGTGGAATCACCGAGGATAATTATCGACATTACTCAGATCTACAATTATCAAACACTTCCTGATTGACAATATTGTTTGTCTGCAACTTTACTCTCTTGAAATAGAATAAAATTGAGGCTTTCACACTAAGGTTTCTTTCAATGGTAAAGATGTGACCGATTATCTTTTCATTTTTGACAGGAAGCGAGCAACGTTTTACCTGATTCATAATATTGAGGCAAGTAGGGAAGGAGATGATTATAAAGATGGTCTGCTCAAGTGTAACCTCAAACTAGTGAAAATTATGAACATTATAGATAATTACTATGCGTTAAAATTATGCTGATATCCTTTTCATTCTGCAAGTATTGAATAGACCGAGATTTGTGATGTTGTAGTGAAGCCTGAATCTTTAATAGTTATAGATAATTTTAAAGATATTATTGTGACTTTTCAGTGGCCTTCGGATCCGTCAAATGCCTGGCCTATATAAATGCAGAGTTGACAAGAGAAAGGTAGAATGTTGCATCATGTACCCCACTTCCTCACTCTCAGTCACATCCAATACTAATGAGATTGTTGTAGCTGTGGCCTTGGCAGGTTTCCTGGTGGAGCAGAGGCCAGTTGGATCCCAGACCCATTCAGATATCATTACACTCACGGAGGGAACGTGTCGCATCCCTTACTGAATCTGAGGTATAGGGTGTTGACATTCACAGGACTCTTTGCTTTATCTTGACAAGTGATTCAATTCATCACTCAGGATATAATATTATTTTCATTCCTTTACCCAGGCTAATGCCAAACGTTAATTATCTCATTCAGTAAACATTCTTAAGATACATAAGATTTAAGTTTACAGTGCAGTTCATGAGACACAGTAAAAAATGTTACTTCAATTCATATACTTGAAATAATTAACATCACTAGAGACAATTTCATGGTCAGGAAGCTTTCCAAATATATTATATCAGTGTTAGTGTCAGTGTTAGTGTTAGTGGGGCAAGTTTGTGCTGTGCTACAAAATCAATTAAAACGAACACCAATACATCAAAGGTAAGATCTTTTATAATTTTACCCTGTCTAGTTAATAATTAAATTCCTGTATATACTTGTATCAACACAGCGCTGAGCATCATATTAAATATTATCATCACCGATACCAATTATTATTTCACTTGGGAATTAAGTCTATTTTCAAGCACTCTTCAATTCTCTCTGTCTGCTGTCAGTCATAATTATCCAATACGTCCCTGTAATTATAATTTATTGTTTTCTTTGCGACCCATCTCCTCGTGTGTATTTATTTATCTGTTCATGATTCTCCATCTGTGTTTGTGTTGTCATTCTCATACATTAACTAATAATAAGAAAACAGACTATGAAATATATATAAAGTGATGGTGAGAGATGAGTTTACCGGAAGAGGAATCTACTCACTCCTCCAAACTATCCAAGAAGTAATTGACCTCAGCGAAGTGGTTTGTGTTGTGTGTTAGTTTGGAGTAATCATTAACCTCCAGTTCCACGAACGCAGAATTATAACGCCCAAAAGTTATCCATATTAAAAGTTTTAACATTTCACTTTATTGTCTCCTGATTTTTTCTTTCAATAGTGATTCAGAAATTCATCCAATATAATTTCTCTAGCCCTGATATTCACTAATTGCTTTATTTGTAAAATTAAATTCCACGTCAATAGCGTCTTTATTTCAATAACACAGCCGTCGGTAGAGTTATCATATTCCCCAGGATATGATATAATATGTGTTATTTTTAACTTGTTTATTTGTCTGTCTGTTTGATATCGAAATTACCAAAAGTTTTAAAGTTGGATATTAAGATACATTTCATTAAAGAATGACTTCGTGACTAGCAAGGTATTGGGTTACCCATAAAAACGTTTAGTAGAGTCATCTGTCGTTAGTGAATAATTTGTGAGCTACAAATGTCTTAATTGTGCTACTAACAGATTCCTTTCTCTTACACTGAGGTCCTGGTTGGTGTCCGGCACTGGTTGTAAGACTCAGTAGCCAAGCCATTCGTTCATAATAGATATCTGTAACCAACTTAAACCAATGTGATCAAGCACTTCCTTATCCACGAATAGGTTAGAGGGTTAATAAGTCCAACAATTACTCTGTGAAGCATCCATATGATTTAATAGTAACACTTATACCATTGAAAAATAATACTATCAAGAGAGAGAGAGAGAGAGAGAGAGAGAGAGAGAGAGAGAGAGAGAGAGAGAGAGAGAGTGCTGCTTCTGTAACACGTGACTTACCGTACTCAGTTACATGAATGCCTTATCCCCTCGTCACCACTCTATGAGAGACGGATCAATGAACATAGCCATTTTACACAGGCCTAGTATACAGTGGACAGCTTCCCTCTAGTAATAAACTGAGGAGAAATCTTATTTTAGAAATGTAATTAATTAAGGTATTGACAGCAGTGACAAATCAACATTAGAAAAATTTCATAGAATTACGTCCATAGAATTACGTATGTACCCTCCTTGCTTACCTCTCCTTCTCTATTTGGTCTCAGTTCTCCCTCTCTCTAGGACATGACGGGCATCACTTACCAACCAGCAGGGGCTTCTTCACACTTGCGTATTTACATGTTCTGACTCCTCGCACGTGTCGTCTCATGTGCAGTTGGGTGCATCTTTAAGAGAGATTATCCTTTGTCGGGAAGATGGAGAACTTCGGCTTACTGTTATACAAATGGTACCGAGGAACACAAACTCTCAGTGTAGGTGTTTTGCTTTGTGGCTCAGTATGGAGGAGTCAGTAGTCTCCATTTTGTCGAGAACGTCTTGCCCTCTTAAAACTTTATCCTGCATGGCCATACTGCAATTTATCTCCTTCCCTTCAATCCTCCCTTGACTCGTTTCTCACAATGATGAAATAAGCACCGACCCACTTACTGGCAATCTAGATTCCTTCCATAGTCAGAGATACACAGAATGTTTTGTTCCTTAACTTTCCTGTCAGCAACTCACAACTACCTCCATATGTTCTAAATTTCTCATGATTATGGATCTAGTAAAAGATATAAACAACAAAAGAGTAATCACTTATAATAAAAAATAGGGTAATGAATGATACTGTGTTTACATGTTATACACAGGTAATGAAGCAACACATAATGCTACATCAGGAGTTATTTTTGTATTATAAATTTGCATACCCGAAGCTCACCAGCAAAATCTGAAGTAAATATCGCAATTTACAAATTACCTCTGTAGTTGACACATGAAGAAGGTGGAAGTAAGATAAGGTAAGATAAGTACTGTACTTAAGGTGGAGTGTGGGTCTGGGGCGGTGAAAGAGGAAGCAAGGAGCCTTATATAAAGATGGAGAGCGTGAAGAGGTGAGCAATATACTCACAGCAGCGGCCACGGGAACAACTCAACCCCACAGTAGAGGTGAGGTGACGGTACATCTATAGGTAGGTGTGTTCTGGGCTGGTGTGCTGCTCGGTGTTACAGTCGTTTGTCTCACACATCCTACGCATCTGTTAACCAGGATAAAAATGTAAAGAATAAAACCGTGTAAACAAGAGAGATTTATTAAGGTTAGAACGCATCGCCAGAAAATTCGTAGACATTTGTAAATTAGTCTAAATTTTTTCGTCCGGGAAGACAGTAAGAATTGAGGGCCGAATTTCTTAGTTATTCAAACCTTAACTACACATTACACATTGCAGCACAATCTTTAATTACCAAACTGCCCAGTATTCACACTCGCCTCATTTATGTAACTAATTCTTTTATTTTTAATTTTTAATTTAACTTATTTATTCCTTTTTCTGTACTGCTCTCTCTTTTACCTTTACAGATAGACTAACCTCAGAAGACACCAGTTGATGACATGAAGATAAGTCTCCATCACTCTGGTACGTCTGTCCTTCATTTTCCATCCTACGTCTACACAACTGAATAAATCCCTGTCCATATTTACCTTATCTTAACGAGTGAGAAACAAAATGAACAGGCCACAAAATTGCTGATGCGTGTGATGATTATATTAGAAAAATGACGGATATCCACATAAATATAGACAAAGAACATATCAAAGAAATGAATGAAAACTTTGGATCATTAGTGAGAGTTGAGGGAGGAGGATGTTTAGACACGGTACAAAGTCATACAACGATGGATACAGAAAATAACAAAATAGTGGATGTGTGTCTTGGTTCCATAATGTCTGACGGGGAATGTTTGGACACAGTAGAAAGTCATGGAATTATTGATACAGATAAAATAAAAATCGTGGTTGGATGCGATGAATCCCAACTGGCAAAGACATATGTGGACACGACAGGTGGAACAACGTTATCACCTGGACATGGACGTGTTGGCAGCGGAGTGACCAATTGTGTGACTTCACTTGAACACGAGACACAAAGCTCACCCGCCTTCTCACAAAACACTGCCTCAAGTTGTCCTAATTCAGTGGAGCCTAGCATACCCCTTGGTGCTCAAAACGTTGGTGGTGATAAGGACAGTATTTATAGTGATAGTATAGATAACATATATCAAGAAGCCTGCGGGGGAGACGCTGACAAGTTAAACATGAATATTCTTGAAACGTGTAACGTAAACATTCCAGAAGTAAACAGTTCGCTTCAAACTGATGTAACACCACAAAACCAAGACGATATTTTAATCAGAAAAGTAAAATTAAGTGTCGATATGCAACCTCTACTCATGAATAACAATCGTGTGTGCACCAGTGACAACTCCTCTAACGCAAATGAAAAAACTCTTGAAAGGAATAACAACAGAAAAAATTCACGATTTCAGGACCAGAGTACAGGTATCCCAGAGGCAGTTCCCAGAGATCCCAAGCGGAGGAACTCGTACTCTGAGTCTGTCATCCTCTGCCACCGCTGCTCTAGTCCCATCACTCCACCAGACAAGGATGAAGGGCTGAAGTCCCAGTATCACACCCCTAGTAGAACCCCAGTGACCATACGCAAACCGACAGCTGATGTGACACGAGAGCACAAGGAAGAAGACTCAGGTAGGTCTGAGCTATATAGCACTTACACCTGCTGGCAATAGTTCTGTACCACTTCTGAGATTTTAAGTCAAGGGAATCATTTTTCGAATGTGAGACGAAACCATTCTCTGTATTATCTTACTTAGGTAGTGGTACATTATGAAATGTGAAATAAAGATATATTATTGAAATATTTTCCAAGCCAAATTATAGCCTGCCTTCGCTACACGACACCAGGCATAACACACACACACACACACACACACACACACACACACACACACACACATAAAGGATGCCATGGCACCAACATGAATGATCTGACTCTTTCCCTCCTCCCACATATACAGTTGTCCCTGCAGTCAAAAGAGAAGGAATTAACTACTACCCTAAGTGTGACCCCACCATATGGATCCGTTCGTGTACCCAGGAGGTCATCCAGCCACTCCATGGGGTCAAGTCAGGTTTGTCACTGTCAGAACTGAGTCATGTTATCAAGAACTAAGTCATGTTATAAGTTAGTAGGGAAGGATAAGTGTTTATTTAAGGTCTCTTATGTCAGTCGAGTTTGGATGAGTAATGTTATACTTTGCATTTGTCGAGTGAGGATTGAGATTGTCAAGTGAGAATTAAGATGTGTCATGCGAGTTACTATATATAAAACTATAGTGCGGGTGTGAATGTGTCATAAAGAGTTCTGTATAATTATCAAGTAAAGTGTCAGTTATAACGTGAGGATAGGAGTGAGGATGAGAGGATGTTTATGTTGCATCAGTAAAGGTCCCATGTGTAAAGTGGAGGTCAATATGTATGGAGTAAGTGTTTGGTGTGTCAAATGGAGGTCACAATGCAAGAGTAAGAGTAAGAGTAAGAGTAAGAGTAAAGGTCCCATGTGTAAAGTGGAGGTCAATATGTATGGAGTAAGTGTTTGGTGTGTCAAGTGGAGGTCACAATGCAAGAGTGATAAGTGTTGGGTGTGTTGTTACAGGGGAGGTACCCAAGTGGCTGAGGGGGGCACTCATCAGAAATGGCCCCGGGAGAGTACAGGTGGGGGACTACCAGTACAACCATGTGTTCGACGGTTCTGCTCTCCTCCATAGGTTAGTCCAGTCTGTTCTCTTATACATTCACCATACGTTTTCCCTTCTCTATTGCATTCTTTCCTTCTCCCTTAGGTTAGCGTTTTCTCTGATTCCTTCTTTATTTCTTCCTCCATATATAGGTCAGTCCTCCTTCTATTTCCTTCACTAACTTCTTTTCCATCTAACATCTGTGTACTTTACCATCACCTTCTTGGTTTGAAAACTATACAATCAAATACGTACAGTAACTGAAGGCGAGGACAACATATAACAATTTCCTCCGTACACAATTCATGAGTAATTTAGTAACTTTTTTATCTTTTTATATAAAACACTATATAAATGAAGTGACTTTCGAAGTATAGTGAATGAATTGCTCTTCAATTTACAATCATTGTTCTTTTTTAGGTTTCACTTCCGTGACGGTGAGGTAACGTACCAGAACAAGTTCCTGGAGAGTCGTAGCTTCCTGAGGGACACAAGGGCACAGCGCATCGTCGTCAACTACTTCGGTACCCGCGCCCACCCCGACCCCTGCAAAACCATCCTCCAAAAGTGAGTGTCATCGGTGTTATACGACTACCAACTCACTCAAACAATATCCTTGTTTTAATTATATTATCTATGAGTGCACAGAGTCAGTCATGGACATACAAACTCGTATATCTTCCCTACTTCAATCATTCATATACAGGATAGCATTTTATTTTACAAAATAAAGGAAAATGAATGCATACTTACGTCCATACAAAATCCTCAAATATACCTGGATACATGTCACATTATCACGTGGAGAATGACTCGCCTTTATGTTGCCTCTCCAGCATCGCCAGCAAGTTCACCTTAGAGGAACATTTTACTGACAACGCCCAAATCAGCCTCTACCCTTATGGTGACGGCCTCTACGCCCTCACTGAGACGCCCTTCATGTACAGAGTAGATCCAGACACACTAAACACACACGAGAAGGTGGGTGGTGCAGGCATAGAGGGTGTGTGTGTGTGTGTGTGTGTGTGTGTGTGCGTAGTATGACAATAGAGGCTTGAATGTGTATAGTGAGCTTGTGTGTGTGTGCATGCAGTGTCCTGTATACATTAATGAAGATCTTGAATGTGAATACCAGTGTGTCTGTGTGTGAAATAATGAATGTAATCAGAGTATGATATTATTATTATTATCATTCAGACTGATCCCTGACCATTTTTATGCTACCTTGCTTATGTAGGTTGATCTGACGAAGCACATCGCGGTGTTCACCCACACGGCACATCCCCACGTTGACCGGGATGGTACTGTATACAACATTGGCCAGGGTGTGGGACCGCTGGGGCCTCGATACCACATCTGCAAGTTCCCAAAGGCCAAGAAGGACGCTAAGGGTTGGTGTTGTGGTGTTGTCCCTAAGATATACAGTATAAATATATTTCACTCAAGGTGGAGAGGAGGTATAGCTATAAATTCTTTGTTTTGAAGTCACAGGTTACATTTATGCTTTGACACCCTCTAGATCCCATGTTTTTATGTCGTGTGTAAAATGTGAAGACATCGTTCACGCACAGACCAAAATTATATTCCGACTTTCTAAGACTGTCACGTTCTTACAATATACAGGGAAGGTGAAGACGCCGTTCGAGCAGGGTGTGGTGGTGGGGTCGGTGGGTGCTCGTTGGCTACTCAACCCCTGTTACATGCACTCCTTCGCCATGACCGACAACTACTGGATTATCATAGAGCAGCCCCTGGTGGTGTCTGTGGCAAAGATACTGAAGGTGTTGGTCAGGCACGACGCTCTCATTGATGCCCTGCAGTGGTGGGAGAAGGAGGTGAGAGAGAAGGAATTTGTGTGTGTGTATAAGGAGAAAGTGAGAGGGCAAAATACAGTAATAAAGAGGGACACACATACACACACATTCAGGCATACGTATATTTATGCATATTCTTAAGTTTGACTACTTATTATGATTAAAATATTACCAATTTCATTTTAGAGGAAAGGTACAGATAGTTATAGTGTTAAAATTCATATAACTAAATGTGCAAACGAGGAGTTATCGTGATATCCGTGTCCTGAAAGAATAAGTAAAGTATTTTAAGATAATTGTTTGCGTGTATTGATGATAGTGATTGACGAGGATAGTAATAAGAATAATGACGATGTTGACGACGATTTCAGACCAAGATCCACGTGGTGAGGCGTGACACAGGACGAGTGACGACAACCCAGTACGTGACTGAGACTTTCTTCTTCCTGCACACCATCAACGCCTACGAGGACAGAGATCACATCGTCCTCGACATTGCAGCCTACAAGAATGCTGAGATGCTTCACTGCATGTTCGTCGACGCCCTGAAGGTGAGGTGGTGTTGTTGTGATGATGTTGTATTAGGAGGAGTGGTGGTTGTGATGGTGCATGATGATGGTTGTTGTGATGGTGGTGGTGGTGGTGGTGAAGGTGTAGTGGTATTGGTGCATGGTCGAGGTGGTATAGTGGTTATGGTGCATGGTGGTGATGGTGATGGTAGTGCCTCTATATAATATCCTTTTCTTAACGCCTCCACACAGAACGCAGCCTACGACCCGACCTACGCCCAGATGTTCCGAGGGCGTCCCAAGAGGTGGGTGTTGCCCCTGAAGCCAGACAAGGATGCCGGCCCTCACACCAACCTGGTCACACTCCCCGGTACAGTGTGTAGGGGACGGTGGGTCAGGAAGAATGTTGTACACGTCTCCTCTGAACTCCTGGCTGACATTGGCTGCGAGGTGCCCAGGATTAATTACGAGGTGTACAATGGTCGACCCTACCGCTACTTCTACGCCATCTGTAGCGACGTGGACCATCCCAGCCCAGGCACGGTCAGTATTTAGGGAAATGTACCGTGTTGATAAATTTGGAACAAACTATTGCTCCTAACTATTTCAAGCAACAGACCACGATTATTTTTATTAATTTGGACCAGTTTTCTATCATACTTTGGAGGAACCAAGCCACATTCATGTGCCAAAAGTGTAATACCCCCACGAGGAGAGGGTTGGATGTAGCTGGCAAATGGTAGTTCAGTGTAATATCTTCTTAAATTGTGAGTTAAAAGGGGATACAATCTACTTCCACCTACAACTCTAACTTTGTCCCTTGTTGGTTGGGTGCAGCTGGTGAAGGTGGACGTGGTGAACAAGAGACATCAGGAGTGGAGTGAGGACAATGTTTACCCATCGGAACCCATCTTCATCCCGTCGCCCAATGCTCAGGTAACCAATTGGCTCCTACAGTATTCGGAGTTTCTTGAAGTGGTGTTGGAGTTGTTGGTGATAATTTCTGCTCACTTATATAATCACTGTGAGTTCTCTTTCCCCATCAGATTTTTTCGATCGCAGACATAATAAAAAATTGACATCACTATTCATTTAATATCTTCCCTTGGTCTTGGTCATGCTCTCACATTTCTCTCTACCTGTGGATGTGGTGGTACAGAAGGAGGACGATGGCGTGGTGTTGTCTGCTCTGCTGAGGGCTGAGGGGCGTGACTGTGAGGTGTGTCTGCTGGTGCTCGATGCCTCTACTTTCACCGAGGTGGCCAGGGTCGAGTTTCGCTCCCCAGGTCCCGTCCCTAAGTGTCTCCATGGCTGGTTCGTCCAGGAGGGCTCCCTCACTGTTGACAACCAGAGACAGAAGATGAAGGAAGGAATAATAGAAAAGCAAGGAAATAAAGAGAAAGTTGAATTTTTGGAGCGGATGAGAGATGAAAAGAAGCAGTGAGGAGTAATTGGGCTTTAAAGAAAAGCAGTAGGATTCAAGATGAAAAGGGTGAGAAAATGTAAGAAAAAATGTAAGATGAACGAAGAAGTTAAGAGAAAGGCATGAAAAGTTAGATAAGGACAAAGTAGAGGAGCAAGGAACAAGGAAGAAAAAAGGTAGTAGTGAGGTGCAAAAGGAAAATACAAAAGAGGACACAAAGTAAGGGGTAAACGGAGAAAAGAAAGGAAGATAAAGTAAAATAGTAGAAAAGCAAAGGAAATTAAAGTGAACCATTTTCTAAGGAAGAATACAACCAACAAAACCCATATATACACTTAATAATTGATGCCTCAGGACGGGTTGGATAGGGCATGTCGACGGCAGAGATTGGGTACATATATGCAGGTCTCACAGGTACTGAAGGTATAAACTGTAGACTGTCTTGTGTTTGGACGCGATGGAAGTCTGCCTGTAGTTTCTTCCTCAAGACTTCCCACTTCACTTGCTGCCACGTGGAGGACACAGAATCTTCATCAAAATGTTCAAAAATATTCCAGCTCAAGCATCTAATTCGGGATCCTTTGCTTGCTTGCGAGGACGCTGTATTCCTTGACTGTATTATTAATAGTATTTACTCTGTCTCAGTATGGCAAAATCATATAGATATAATTTACTGTGCCATATTTTTTTTATTTTCCGCAACGTAAAATAAGGTTTTGATCTCCATGTTGACTTAGTTTTCTTGCAGTATACAAGCATCATTTTAACAATACATTTCTTATATATTTCATTCATCCATCTAGGCAGAATCATCATTTAATAGGTTAGCTTGACCTCCTGAAGAACTATTGTTTGCTCTGATTGGAGGAAAATATTTTGCGTTATATTGCTACAAACTTAGTTATTCATGAAAAGGGTAGAGAATAAAAAAAAAAATATCATATTGATATTATTTGATACTTACATACAATGTATAAAATTTCTGACACATTACAATGTTATGCTCACATAATAAAGTAACACTAATGATATGTTCCTTCTTGGTACATGCTATCTTAGGCTATAATTACATTTTTGTAAAGATATCACAATATGCATATAACAATGTAGGTATGCTTACATTTTTTTATAAATACATAGTATATATACATGCACATTTTTAATCCCAGATATTCTTTCTTTCTTTGGGTTCGTTAATAGTGCAACTGAGTAAACATATGGTTAATTAAACAACTGGTAACACACAAGACGTTCCATATAGGCTAATTGATCGGGAGTTTCAAATTACAAGTGTACTGAATAATAAAAAAAATTGTTGTTGTTGTTATCACATTGTCCAATCAGGTGTTGTCTGCTGGCCAAGAGGTCTATTTATTCAATCATGTGTCCTTTGGTGGGATGTTTGTTTGCATTATTATAAATGATGCACCCCCAACTATATATATATATTATGGCATCTAAATGATAATGATAAAGTGAATGGGATGCAGGTGATGGTGAAGGTAAAGGTGAAGGTGACAATACACATTTAGGTGAGGGAAAAAAGATGACGATGAAAGTGGAGTTGATTATAATTCTTCAGGGAAAATGAAGAAAAAGATGAGTATGAAGAAAGGCATTATAATGTTAAATAAAAGCGTGCTTGCATTCGTGTGTGTATTGGTATAAGTGTGTGTGTGTATTCATGCATGTGTTGCATAAGCGTACATGATTTTCATCAATAGAATTCTGAACAATTACTAAAGAATAAACTGTACAACAAATATTTAAGTATTCAATAAGGTATATAAACATGTCAGCCTTCAGGCTAACTCTTCTCTGTGTGGCTTATCCAATTCAATTTTAATTATGAGAGCCGTTATATTGACCGCGAATTGAAAGCTAATGATTCTTTCAAATTATAACGCGAAACAGATCCCCACACTGTAAATAAATGTCTCTTGGCAGAGTTTGGAAGACTGCTTCATTATTGCGACCTTATCACAAACCCCTAATTAATTTCCAGTGTACTGAGAGTTATCCTACACCAGCTCTTCGTAAAGAAGTTGATTCGAGTTCATTACTACATGATTTTATACAGCTGATAAAAACAACGTGCATTTGAATGATAGTTAAGAAAGTCTATTGTGGGCATGAGTGAATACTGTTACACCTTCTTCATGCAGAAATATGTCAAGGAATTATTGTGAAGGGGAATTACAATACCATCTCTTGTTATACTCGACGCTTTTCATACAATCACATCTACCCCCTACCTTCCTCCAATTGGGTCTGTGTGTCCCCAGTATCCTTGTCCCCAAAGTCCCCTCTCTCCAGGTCCACATTCCCCAGATTCTTATTACCTAGGTCCCCTTCGTGGTAGCAGTCTGAGCAGCAGGATTCTGAGGAGATACTGGACAGAGGCCGGATGGAAGTGGGTGATGGTGAGCTACGAAGTGAGCTGGGAGGACCACCCCTAGTGCTTCCCTCACCAAGGTTGTCACTGTCCTCTTCCCTTTTGTTGCTGTTGTATTGATGTTCAGAGCCACTGTAATTCCCTCTTCTGCTATACTGGCGTTCAGAGTCGCTTGTGTCCCTCCTTTTCCTTCTATGTCGATGTTTTGAGTCTTTCCTTTTGTTATATTGACCTTCAGAGTCACGTGTGTCCCTACTCTTCCCAACGTATATACCATCAGAGTCACTGTTCTCCTCCCTCTGTGTGTCCAGGAGTGAAAGAGGCTCAATGCCATCAGGAGGTGGAAGACAGAGAACTGGTGATGACCCCGTCCGGCTGCTCAACCCAGCCGCTCCTGTAACGATGGAAGTTATGTTACCAAGGATATACGAGAGTTATCATGATTGTATCCTCTGAGATGGCTATATCACCTGTCCTAATCAACACCAACCAAAAAAAAACTGAGTGAATCATATAAATGTATGCCTGTATGAATACAAACCTAATCCAACAAGAACAGTATTAAGTAACCTATTAATTAAAATAAGGCAAACAAAATTATGATATAATAAAATTATTATATACTTTATGGTTAAGATGCGCCACTGGAGAAGGTATAGGAAGTCTGGTCCCTCTCAATCCGTCACAACCAAGTATCTATACCCGAAACTTCTTTACATAAGCCACTGATAACACTATAAACACTTGGATCCCTTGGCACAGATCAGAGGCTAGCAATGACTACATAGGATACCTGAACACCTTTCCAGCCACCTTCAGTAAGCACCGTCACCGTCAAGAAACCCTCGGTCCTTAATAGCCCTACACCCCTACGGCCTACACTGGCAATTTGGAAAACAAGATCAAAAGAAAACTCCCCTTGAACCAAATGAACCCTCTCAAGCAAGCCAAGAGTTTCAAACCATTCTTGATTTAAAGCTTTATACAAACTGGTTCGTAACAGTTCACAAATGTACTCGTGACAATGGCTGTGTAGCTCTCGGGTCACACTGGTCTATTGTATTTACAACACGTATTTATTCCTATAAACGCCTTTAAGCCAAGAGCAAAATCTTTTGAGAGACAGCGACAGTGATGAGAAAATGTTGGAAGAAATTTAACCAATATGAAGCCATCTTTACTACTGTGGAATGTTGTGACGCCACGTATATTGTACAGTGAGTATAAATAAACTTATCAATCTCATATTAAAGGCTGAACTTAAAATATTTAGGTAGTGTGTGTGTGTGTGTGTGTGTGTGTGTGTGTGTGTGCTTTACCTGTGTCAGTGGTAACATCAAGTGTGGTGGCGTGACTGGAGGAAGGGTCAAGAGTCTGCTGTCTGTTGGTGGTCATGCCTGAGGACTCCCGGTAGAGGTCTATGTCTGAGGAGTTCATCGAGGGAATGGGTCTGTTGGCCATCTGCTGCACCTTTTTCCCTCGCACTCCCATCGCAACGGAGGGGCGACGACGAGGACTGCCCAGACTGCCGTGTGTGATTGCCGGGTCATGGCGCCAAGCATCTGAGTGGTGGCGTTGGGCACTGTGGTCCAAGATCCCCTCCTCACTGATACCCCGAGTCATTTGTGGCCGTTCAGTCTCGATGCCCAGGGCTCTTATCAACTCAGGATCGAATCTGGTTTGGATAGAACACCTGTACTGTATATCTACTCTCTATGGTCTCTCTGTGACTGATCATAAATGTCTACGGACAAAATCTAAAATGTAAATAGTGATTGACCGACACTCGCCTCCTTGGTGTTAGGAGGCAACCATCAGTCAGTTTGCTGCAAAGTTGCAACTCTCATGACGTCGGTTGTAGACATCTACCGTCAGCCAGAAAGAAATAATAAAGTTGATTATATGGTATGTTAGCGTAGGTTGAGGAAGCCGACAGAATGCAACATGAAGCACCACGTGAGACGAATGATCTTACTATAATAATGTTTCCCCTGACGAGTAAACAATACTCTAGTTATGAAATACAACTATATCATAGTAAAATGTAACACCTCACACTCCACGTAGGGTTTATTGGCTGCTAAAATGTGGCCAATACTTTTAGGGTTTGGACGCCTTTTTGGATCTGAGCAACTCCATTCTTCTCAACAAATGTTTCTCTTTTTCAGTCTGTTTCTTTCGCTTTTGCTGTCCCTCCTCTTTATATCCGGTTTTTCTTTTTTCCCTTTAATTTGTAAATTAACTAAGCACTAAATTTCTATTATTTGTTTTCATTAAAACACATCCTCAATTTCACCCACCCACCCCACCAAAAAAAAAAACACTAGAAATATAAAATATATATGCTCGTACATTAATAGCTGTAAGAGAAAATTAAGAAACTCTATAAATTATGGACCATTATTTGGACTCACTTGGGGAGGGGAAGTATCTTAGGGGTGGCGGGGGAGTCCTTCCCTTTACTGCTGCCTCGACGACTGCTTCTCTTGCGTCTGAGAGGACCTGGTGGTGGTGGTGGTGGTGGATATTGCTGTTGTTGCTGTTCCACTGTCTCCATGGACGCTACGGGCAGCTGCTGACTACCATACAGCTGTCGGCGTTCCATCTGCCGCTGTTGCTGGACCCTGTGACGTGAAGCCGCAGAGTAGGTGATGTTTCGACGTAGTCTGTGTTCAGTTGGCCCCATCACGTGTGTTGTGGGGGTCAGCCTCACCGACATGCTGTACAACGGAAGGGTCGGGGTGGTCATTTATATATCCTTTACATAATAGAGATATACGTCCAACACTGCTTTACCTTTTTGGAGGTATTCTGCAAGTTCCGCCGCTTTAATCCCTTTAATCCCTAACTTGGGGAAAAGGAAAAAAGTTACTATTTCAGCAACTCATATTGACACAGTTGCCAGTACACCAGTATTTGTGAGTAATTCTTACAGCATTAATTATGAAAGTGATACTTTGTGACACGAATAATATGTGTTTTCATTCTCCCACAACGTCTTACAAACATCGTCAATTTAGACTTGGATAAAACTATCACATTAACACGTGTGTAGAGGAGACCCACCTGGAGGCTCGTTCTCTGGCTCCCTGACCACTCAACACTTCTTCAGGAGTCATACCGTCCCAGCCATAAGTGAGTTGCAGTTGGGGGTCAACCCGGCGGAGTCTGTCCAGCCCTAAGTGGTCTAGATGGCGAAGGTCAGAGCGGGGAGTGAGAGGGGCTTGGTGGTGCGGGTCGTCAAAGTAATGGTGACCTCTACTGACCTCCAGATGTCCTGAGGGTTCCTGGGAGAGGTAGCGGGAGTACTTACGTGCTGTAGAAGCCTTCCGCTGTTGTCGGTTCCTCTCCTCCGTCACCGTGTTGGCCAAGAACCTACAATTTAAAGGGATAGAAATAGAAAATATCCCCCCCAAAATGCCATTATTATTATTATTATTATTATTATTATTATTATTATTATTATTATTATTATTATTATTATTATTATTATTATTATTATTATTATTATTATTATTATTATTATTATTATTATTATTATTATTATTATAATCATCATTATTATTATTAATGTTATTATTATTATTATTATTATTCAAGAAAAGTCATGAAGGAGACATGCCTACATTTCATACATGACTACATAAACAGGTGAACAATACATAAATCATAACAGTGTGAATTGACAGGTAATACATACATAACAGCCTGAGTCTGAGGGTGATGAGGACCACTGGGGTTTTCGATGCCCCTCATGGCAGCCCCGGGGTAGGACAACGGGTACCTCGGGGGGTCTCGGTCAACGTCGTCATCCTTCTCGCCGTCGGAAGGCATCAGTCTCTTGCCGCTATAGAAGGTGGAGGCGCCGATGGTGTACAGTTCATCAGAGAGGGCCTCACGAAGCTGACGGTTCCTGCAGCAGGCCACAACACACAGCAACACAGAACCCAGCAGGAGCATAGCTGAGGGGGAAAGGTGGGGAAATAGATGGAAGGACAATTGATGTGAAGGAATGATAAATGGAATGGAGGAATGATAAATGGAATGGAGGAATGATAAATAGAATGCAGGAATGATAAAGGGAATGGAGGAATGATAAATAGAATGGAGGAATAATAAAAGGAATGGAGGAATAATAACAGAAACAGAGCTAAGGTAGATAAATGGGGAGGTAGATGGAAGGACAAATGGAAGGGAGGAATAATAAAAAGACAAAGAAATATGGATCGAAAGAATGATAAATAAGAAGAC